>CM074723.1:179802455-180139040 GCA_037306005.1 Rhinophrynus dorsalis
CTGAGCCTTTTTCCAATCGCCGGCACAATGTGTCGGTGTACGATCAAAGCTTTCCTGCCGTAAACCAATTTCTAGTCTTGTTCTGAGTGATTCCAGTAGATTGAACCAGCTTTTCATGACTTCCCCTACGTTATCTGATTTGTCTCTGTGTTCGTGTTCACCGGTATTTGACCCTGGCTCTCTCTTCTTGACTCTCCTTCTGCTGTGTGTACTGCCTTGCCAGACTGGATTCTGACCCCGGCTTGTTCGACTTCTCTTTGTCTCATACTTGGTACTGTTTCTTCCAGTTTGTTGCTAACTTGGCTTCTTGACCATTCTTCCTCCGTCTTCTTAGGATTTTGTTGCGCCCATCTGTAGAGTTTGACTTCCTTGACATCTAACCGAGTTTGACTTCATTAACCACACATCAAGCTTGACACTATCAACCCTCAGTCGAGTAAGACTTCATCGACCAACCGTTGGGTTCAACTTCTTTGACTCCTAGTTGAGCCTGTCTCCCCTCGACCTTCTGTTGAGTCTCATTCCATCGACCTCAAGTGGAGCTCGATTTACTGCTCCTGGTTCCAGTTCTCTCAACAGAGATAACCATTCTGCTGGCAGGTTTCTGATTGTTGTCTCAGTGAGTAACTGCTGTATCTTGGACTGTCATCTGGGGTGCGGGCCGGCCCCTCTGGTCTTGCCTTGTGGCCAACATCTCTAACTTGGCCTAGGTTGCAGCAGTGCTTCCCTAGAGCAGCCACTGCCAGTCAGCTAATCACCCCAGCCAGCACACTCTAGCATCTTGCTCACTGAGGCTTACTCAGCAGTATATCTTGTACTGTTGTCTGTTGTTTTGTTAATATTAATAGAAGTCTGTTTCTCTTTGTGGAGACTACACTCTGCAAAGTAATATCCAGGCAGCTTACATCGGCCACTTCCTAGACTGATCATCACAAGTGGCCATTCTTCTCCATGTGCTTCCTTATTGAAATCATGGGTGTAGGAATGTTCTTCCCTTGGGACAGGCACAGTGAAGTAACTGCTCTGTGCACTATTTGTGATAAGTAGTGAAAAGGGGGGGCATAGCCTTAGAGATAGAGCTGGGGAACATTCCAGATTAATTTCCAGCAAATCTGGTAGCCACTCAGTTCCTAAACATTTCAACACCTGCAAATTTGGGGGACTTCATAACTTTAACCTTTTGAGTGCCAGAGGGGTACGCAACGCATTGCTTTGCGTACCCCTCTGGCACTCAGCGGGTTAAGATTTTGGAGATTGAGCATATTCCACAAACAGATAACAACAGATTTAGTAAGCTTTGCAGGAGAGAAGTGTTTTGGATTTACCAAATAGACGCATTGACACCTAATGGGTTAAATGAAGAGCTGGAGGTCAGCAACTTCATATAGGATTTTATCTTTACAGTATTTTTTTATTCTGTTCAACCATTTGGGATATTGGTGAAGTACTTTTTTATGGACATCATACTTTTAGTCCAATTTATAGTAATATCTCTCACTACTGGTGTTCATACTCAACAGAGGCAATAGCTGTATTTTGATCTGTACGGTCATATACACATATATGTTAATAATGTATAAGATTATGTTTTTATATGTAAACATTTGTGCTTTTCTGTATGGAACTTTGGACTGTTTCATGTAAGGTATCATGCCTATATGTTTCAATATTCATCTAATTTCACCATTGTTATACTGCCTCAATACCTCCCGGCACTGGGGAGCACTGTTGCTAGACGTATAATCCATGGGTGTGAGAGACACAGATTGAGAACAAGGTCTGGCACACAAGCTGGCCGGAAAGCTCCAATGTTGCTGGCATTTGGACAACGGACGGGATCGAGGAAAAGCTATTTGGTATGCTCCTTTTGTTATAAACCATTGTTTCTATTTCTTATGATCATTCCCCCCTGAAGAAGTGAGCATTGATTCTCACGATATGGGTAGGGGTGTGTTTTATATGTTTTATATTTATACATACTTAATGTTTTATATTTAATTTTACTATATTAAATATTCACCTATATCTGCCTTGGTACACCTGGGCCTTATTTTCCCCGCTTATTCAACTGGTCGGTTGGTGTCTAGAACGTAATACTTGTTTTGGGCATTTATTCATCACACTCTGGTAAGTAGGGTACTGGGAAGTCCATAGGGACTATTTTCCCAGAAGGTGCTATCCTTAGAGGGCATATATACGCCCTTGGTGTGTGTTTTTTTCCCCAACAGATCTGGGTGGATGGCGAGGCTATAGCCGAAATAGCAAAGAAGGGATTGTCCTTGAAGTCTCAGATGACGTTTGTCTTTATGCATTGTATCATTTAGACTTTGATATTACCATAGTTCTGTAAGTACAAGCACATTAGACAGGTTTGGTACCTCTACCAGTCAGCAGGGATATCATGAACCCAACCTTACTACGGTCATTGGGAAACGCGTGTGCCGTCAATTCCATAAATATTTCAAGTTGGTTGATGAACCCTCTGCAGAGATGAGGGTCACCGTCATACCTTAGCGGCAAGAGTGCAGAAGCCGTTAACCCTTTGACTGCGGCCCCTGAGGGCCTTGTATCACTCTCCGGTGTCTGACTTGGCGAGACCACCGGGCTAGAACCAGACTTGTCAGCAAGTACAGTGCGTTCAAAGATAGTTTGGATTGCAACCGCCAATTGATCCAAACGTTGCTCAAGCATATCCATCCTCCAATGGATATTCTGTGTATTAACGTCACTCTTATTGTCTGAGGTCATGGCCATTTCGTACTGTCACGGTTTGTTAAGACTCTCAGACGTAAGGTTTAGGTAAAAACATAACTTTATTGAAAAGTTAAAGGCAATCCCATAGGGTTTTCATACACATACAAACAATACATAGCACATAATGACAATAGCAAATAGGTTCTACCGGCCTTGCCAATATACCGGGCAAAGCAACCCAGGCGAGTCTGGAACAAGAGGCTATACCGGCCCAGCCAATATACCGGGCTGGGCAGCCTAACGGGATACCAGTGCAGTATGCTCTACCGTCCTTGCCAATACCGGGTAAGGCAACCTAAAGATGGAATAGTATGCGGTTCTACCAGCCTTACCAATATACCGGGCAAGGCAGCCTGACGGAATACCAATAAGTAGGCTCTACCGGCCTTGCCAATACCGGGTAAGTATCACAGTGCCTGTGATTCCTGTCACTCTCAGTTGTGGCTGGCACTGATTTGCTATCTGAGTTTGACCCGCCCCCTGATGACCTTTTTATACCTGGCTATCACATCTGTCAGATGCCCTTTCAGGGTGTTCCTGAGCCAGTAGTGCTGTTGCTGTGTTCCAGTATTCTGAGTTCCGGTGTACCGATTCGGCTTGTCCTGACCATTCTCCAGTGTACCTGCTTGTGTATGACCCGGCTCATCTGCGTACCACCCTTGGATCCTGACCCGGCTAGACTGACGTTCCTGCTCGTGTATGACCCGGCCTGTATGACTGCCTCCTACGTGCTCCGACCCGGCCCGGCTGACTTCCTGCTCCGAAGATCGACTTCCAGCTTGTTCCAGTGACCTGCGTTTCAGTTGTCACCGCCGCGACATTTCCAGTCTCTGCTGCCCGCGTCAGAGTGACTGCCTTGCCTGGTGCTTCCCTCGATTTAGTGCTATGCCTCGTTCTTTGTGTAGTGTTGTGTGTATGCTGTGGGCCTTCCTCCCTGTGCAGAGCCTGGCTATAGCGCTGAAGCCTCGAGTAAACGTGCATTTTAACTCTTGCAGTGCTGCCTCGAATTCACTCTCGTTATCTCCTGTACGAGCCTTGTTACCCGTGATACTGCTGCTGAGTTGGCCGCTCTCCGTCGGCAACTCTAGTCCACCATTGCAGAGTGTTCACACAGTTGGGCCGTTTGGGCGCTTAAGGCTCTCCGGTATTGGCTACCGACTATATCATTTGACACAGAGTGTTGGCAGAAAGGCTCATCCGGTACTACGCCCGAGGGGGCTAGTGGCTCTTGCTCGCTTATTACAGCATTCGATTACACTTCTGGTGGCTGTTAGCTCTTGCACCGCCGGCCGGTTTCCGTTACGCCCGTGGGGGCTATTGGCACTTGCACAAACGAAAGCAGTTCCTGTAACTACGCCCGTGGGGGCTAAGTTGTTTCCCTTTCTGCTTACTATCCAACACCTTGGCAAGGCAGCTCTATCCTCAGCACTTGATGAACTTTGTCTATACAGCACAGCCTTTTTAACATCCAGGGCGTGTCAAACCTCCACATCTGAGACAGACTGTCATATGGACATTAACCCCTTGGGGGTCAATATCATCCTAGTGCATACTGTTTTGCATTTATGTCTTTTGTGCTATTGCCATTGTAAATATCTCATTTTACTTTCCTGTGTATTACCTACCGCCCCTAGAGGGCGTACTTGTGCCTTATTCACTTTAATAAAGTGTGTTTTATTTTCACTTATTTTGTCTGAGAGTCCTAAAAAACCGTAACAGTACGAAAGGGCCATGACCTCAGACGGTAAGGGTGAAAGTAATACTCAGAACATCCACTGGAGAATGGATGTCCATGAGCAGCGCCTGGACCAATTGGCACTGGCTCTACAAACGTTGCTTGAACGTACAGTACATTTGGACAAGTCTGGTCCTAATCCGGTGGTCCCTCCAGTCGTGACACCGGGTAATCCCTCTGTATCTCCCAGTGCTAACACTAGAGGGTAAACGGCAGCGGTACCATTACCCCTAAGATATGATGGCGAACCCTCCCTATGCAGAGGTTTTATTAACCAGTTGGAGATATTTTTGGAGTTGGCACCCCAGGCATTTCCGAATGACCGTAGCAAGGTCGGCTTTATGATATCTCTGTTGACGGGCAAAGCATTGGCATGGGCAAATCCGTTATGGGAGAATGCCAGACCCTGCACACTGAACTTTAGAGATTTCGTGGTTAAGTTCAGATGTGTGTTTGAGGTTCCTGGCAGGTCTGCCTCTGCTGCCAAAAAGCTGATGGAAATTCAGCAGGGCGAGCGCACTCTGGGCGAGTATGCTATTGAATTCCGGACCTTGGCAGCATAGGTAGGCTGGAACGATGAGGCCTTACTTGCTGCCTTTACTCAGGGTCTTGCTGAACAGATCAAGGACGAGATAGCAGCTCGAGATGTACCCAACGAGCTGGATGAGTACATTGACTATGTCATGTTGATAGACTCTCGCATCCGGGAGAGACGCTTGGCTAAGAGGGCCAAAGCAAAGAGTTATGGCCAGAACCAGTTCCTTAACCCACCCACACCACCCGTTCTACCTGAGCGAACAGCTGACAGCACTGAACCTATGCAAATAGGTTTTACTAAGCTCACGAAGGAGGAGAAGCTGTATCGTAGAAGGCAAGGCTTATGCCTATACTGTGGCAAACCGGGTCATGTATTACGCAATTGTCCTGTAAGGCCGGGAAACGAACGCACCTAGGGTACCTTGGGGGACAGGCCCTAGGTGGTGTTGAACAGTCCCTAGATACTTGCACCACTAAACCCACCATCCAGGTGGCATTTGCTTGGACTGATAAGGTCATAGAAGTCCTAGCATTGGTGGACTCCGGGGCAGCCGGATACTTCATGGATCAGTCCTTTGCTGAGTGGCAGGGCATTCCGTTATGTAAAAAGGATTCTCCTATGGCTATAGAGGCCATTGATGGCAGACCCCTGGATCCTGCTTTCATTACGTTCGAGACAATCCCAGTGACAATGACCGTGGGGGCTTGTCACAGGGAGCAGATACAATTTCAGATCATTCGTTCCCCGCATCATTCAGTTATTTTGGGGTTCCCATGGTTGCAAACACACAATCCCCAATTCGACTGGCAAAAGTGTGAAGTTAACTCTTGGTCTGAGTACTGTAAAAAGAATTGTCTCTCCCTTCCTGTTAAGATTATGTGTACCTCTCAAGCTGTGCCAACAGAATATGGGCAATTCAGTGACGTGTTTAGCAAAGGAGAGGCCAGCGCATTACCTGACCATAGGCCATACGATTGTGCCATTGATTTGCCTCCAGGTGCTGTGCCCCCCAGGGGACGTACTTACCCCCTGTCATGTGAGGAAAATAAGGCAATGGAGGAGTATATCACAGATGCCCTGGAAAGGGTAATCATTCGTAAATCTACATCTCCGACTGGTGCCGGATTTTTTTTTGTCAAAAAGAAGAATGGGGAACTCAGGCCTTGCATTGACTACCGTGGGTTGAATAAGCTGATGCCCAAAAACGCCTACCCCATTCCACTTATTACAGAGTTATTCGACAGATTAAAGGGCTCTTCGATCTTTACTAAACTTGATTTGCGAGCCGCCTATAATCTAGTCAGAATTAAAGAGGGTGACGAGTGGAAAACGGCGTTTAATACCAGAACAGGGCATTATGAATATCTGGTGATGCCATTCGGCTTATGCAATGCGCCTGCAGTATTTCAGAAATTGATTAACGATATTTTACGTGACTTGCTCCAGTCCTGTGTGGTAGTATATCTGGACGATATACTGATTCACTCTGCTAACCTTGCTCAACATATTAAAGATGTCTCTGAAGTCCTGCTCCGACTTCGTAAGCACAAGTTATTCTGTAAACTAGAAAAATGCGAATTCCATACATCTCAAGTACCGTTCCTGGGGTTCGTAATATCCAAAAGTGGCATTGCCATGGATCAGGAAAAGTTGGCAGCAGTTTTGCATTGGCCTCGGCCTAAGGAGTTAAAGGCCATTCAACGATTCCTAGGTTTTGCGAACTACTATAGGAAGTTCATCGAGAACTTTTCTACGATTGTAAAACCACTGTCAGATTTGACTCATAAGGGAGCTTCTCCCTCTCAGTGGTCTGAGGCAGCTGAAGACGCATTTGTTACCCTGAAATCTGCCTTTGCATCTGCTCCTATACTGTCCCACCCTAATCCCTCCCTGCCGTTTACTTTGGAGGTGGACGCTTCAGAGGTTGGGGTTGGGGTGGTGCTCTCCCAACATCCTGTGGGAGGTGGCACTTTAATGCCTTGTGGGTTCTTCTCTAAGAAATTATCCAGCGCCCAGAGTCATTACGAGATTGGCGACAGAGAACTTTTGGCCATCATACTTGCACTTAAGGAATGGCGACACCTCTTGGAGGGCACTCAGACTCCAGTACTAATTCTTACTGACCATAAGAATTTAACCTATCTCTCTGAGGCCAAAAGGCTGTCGTCTAGACAGGCCAGGTGGGCGCTGTTTTTGTCCCGGTTCAATTTCCTAGTATCCTATCTTCCTGGTTCAAAGAATATCAAGGCTGATGCGTTGTCACGTCAGTTCGCCTCTGACACTGAAAGGGAGGAAGTACCGGTACCCATCATTCAGCCAGATCAGATCCTGGCTACTATTCGTACCACCATAACCTCGCCACTAGGGGAAGAGATACTGGCATCACAATCACGGGCACCTCCTGAAACCCCAGTGGGGAAGTGTTTCGTAGATGAGTCATTCCGTATCCGTCTGTTGGAGACTTATCACGCCTCTAAAGCGGCTGGGCATATTGGTAGGGACCAACTAGTATGGTCCCTCTCGCAGTTATTTTAGTGGCCTACGTTGAGAGCTGACTGCGCCGCTTTTACGGTAGCTTGTACCACTTGTGCCCGTGCCAAGACCCCTAGGCATCTCCCCGTGGGCTTATTGCAACCGGTCCCTAACGGAGATCGTCCGTGGTCTCATATATCCATTGACTTCTTGGGAGAACTACCGGCATCTAGAGGTTACACGTTCATTCTTATGGTGGTCGATAGATTCTCTAAGATGGCACATTTTGTGCCTCTGACTGGCCTTCCATCGGCTCAGAAATTGGCTATAGTTTTTGCCAGAGAGGTGTTCCGTCTGCACGGAGTGCCCAGAGTGATTGTCTCCGACCGTGGGAGCCAGTTCGTGTCTAGGTTCTGGAGGGCATTTTGTGGTCAGATGGGCATCCAATTGTCATTTTCCTCTGCCTACCATCCCCAGACGAATGGGGCCGCTGAGCGTGCCAATCAGGGACTGGAACAATTCCTGCGCTGCTTTGTCATCGATCATCATGATAATTGGGCTGACTTGTTGCCATGGGCAGAGTTTGCCAGAAACTGTGCGGTTAACTCATCGTCCGGGAGCTCCCCGTTTCTTGTGAATTATGGTTTCCAGCCTTGTCTGCTCCCGGACTCCTTTCAGGCGCAGCAGATTCCTGCTCTAGACGAGCATTTGGCACGACTCCGTTCCACTTGGGCACAGGTTCAAAGGTCCCTCAGTCAGTCTTTCAGGCGGCAGCAAAGGCACGCTAATCGCAGATGCCTTCCAGCTGTCTCATTTCAGGTTGGGGACAGGGTATGGCTGTCATCCAGAAACCTCAATTTACAAGTGCCATCCAATAAACTGTCTCCCCGGTTCATTGGTCCTTTTAAGATTATCCTCAAGATTAATCCGGTTTCTTATGCTCTGGAGCTTCCACCCACTATGCACATTCATAATGTGTTCCACGTGTCACTCCTGAAACCCTTGGTGTGCAATCATTATACTTCTACGCCAGTGATTCCTGGGCCGGTGGATGTCCAGGGCCAGGAAGAATATGAAGTCCAGAGTATTATTGATTCCAGGAGATTTAGAGGAAAGCTGCAATATTTGGTTCATTGGAAGGGCTATGGCCCTGAGGAACGTTCCTGGGTTGATCAGGGGGATCTCCATGCTCCGAGATTAGTACGCAGCTTTCACTCTAAATATCCTTTGAAACCCAGACCTCAGGCTGGGAGAGGGGGTCTTTGAGAGGGGGGTACTATCACAGTGCCTGTGATTCCTGTCACTCTCAGTTGTGGCTGGCACTGATTTGCTATCTGAGTTTGACCCGCCCCCTGATGACCTTTTTATACCTGGCTATCACATCTGTCAGATGCCCTTTCGGGGTGTTCCTGAGCCAGTAGTGCTGTTGCTGTGTTCCAGTATTCTGAGTTCCGGTGTACCGATTCGGCTTGTCCTGACCATTCTCCAGTGTACCTGCTTGTGTATGACCCGGCTCGTCTGCGTACCACCCTTGGATCCTGACCCGGCTAGACTGACGTTCCTGCTCGTGTATGACCCGGCCTGTATGACTGCCTCCTATGTGCTCCGACCCGGCCCGGCTGACTTTCTGCTCCGAAGATCGACTTCCAGCTTGTTCCAGTGACCTGCGTTTCAGTTGTCGCCGCCGCGACATTTCCAGTCTCTGCTGCCCGCGTCAGAGTGACTGCCTTGCCTGGTGCTTCCCTCGATTTAGTGCTGTGCCTCGTTCTTTGTGCAGAGTTGTGTGTATGCTGTGGGCCTTCCTCCCTGTGCAGAGCCTGGCTATAGCGCTGAAGCCTCGAGTAAACGTGCATTTTAACTCTTGCAGTGCTGCCTCGAATTCACTCTCGTTATCTCCTGTACGAGCCTCGTTACCCGTGATACTGCTGCTGAGTTGGCCGCTCTCCGTCGGCAACTCTAGTCCACCATTGCAGAGTGTTCACACAGTTGGGCCGTTTGGGCGCTTAAGGCTCTCCGGTATTGGCTACCGACGATATCATTTGACACAGAGTGTTGGCAGAAAGGCTTCAGTGTTGGCTCATCCGGTACTACGCCCGAGGGGGCTAGTGGCTCTTGCTCGCTTATTACAGCATTCGATTACACTTCTGGTGGCTGTTAGCTCTTGCACCGCCGGCCGGTTTCCGTTACGCCCGTGGGGGCTATTGGCACTTGCACAAACGAAAGCAGTTCCTGTAACTACGCCCGTGGGGGCTAAGTTGTTTCCCTTTCTGCTTACTATCCAACACCTTGGCAAGGCAGCTCTATCCTCAGCACTTGATGAACTTTGTCTATACAGCACAGCCTTTTTAACATCCAGGGCGTGTCAAACCTCCACATCTGAGACAGACTGTTATATGGACATTAACCCCTTGGGGGTCAATATCATCCTAGTGCATACTGTTTTGCATTTATGTCTTTTGTGCTATTGCCATTGTAAATATCTCATTTTACTTTCCTGTGTATTACCTACCGCCCCTAGAGGGCGTACTTGTGCCTTATTCACTTTAATAAAGTGTGTTTTATTTTCACTTATTTTATCTGAGAGTCCTAAAAAACCGTAACAGTAAGGCAACCTTAAGGTGGCAAAGTGAAAGGTTCTACCGGCCTTACCAATATACCGGGCAAGGCAGCCCAAAGGAAGGTGACAGCCACAGTAACCTAATGACTGTCAGATGATAATGACAGTAAGATGGAATATTGAGGTCACCAGGTCAAGTGGTTTCACAGTAATCAGAAACTCTCGTGCCCATATACTGTAGGAATCAATGCTGTTAGGACTGGACAGCGCACTCTGAACCATCAAGAACCTGACGGCAAGTCAGGGAGTAAACCAGCGCCCTACGTTAGGAACATACAGGCAGAATGAGAGCCACAAGGCTTAGTGGAGCAAACCAGCATCCGCACGCTGGGACCAACAGACTGAATGTGAGCAGCAAGGCTAATGGAGCAAACCAGCATCCGCACGCTGGGACCAACAGACTATAATGAGAGCCGCAAGGCTAATGGAGCAAACCAGCGTCTGCACGCTGGAACCAACAGACTGTAATGGGAGCCGCAAGGCTAATGGAGCAAACCAGCGTCTGCACGCTGGGACTAACAGACTGTAATGAGAGTCGCAAGGCTAATGGAGCAAACCAGCGTCCGCACACTGGGACCAACAGACTGTAATGTGAGCTGCAAGGCTAATGGAGCAAACCAGCATCCGCACGCTGGAACCTACAGGCTGTAATGTGAGCCACAAGGCAAATGGAGCAAACCAGCGTCCGCACACTGGGACCAACAGACTGTAATGTGAGCAGCAAGGCTAATGGAGCAAACCAGCGTCCGCACACTGGAACCAACAGGCTGACTGTGAGCCGCAAGGCTTAGTGAAGCAAACCAGCATCTGCACGCTGGAAACTAGCAGGAGGAAATGTCGCTGAAGCGAATGAAGAACAATGTTGCCACAGATGCAGGCACTGGAAGCAGGAAACAACAGGAACCAGCAGAGAAGATCAACCGGATCAAGACCGGCCAAGCAGACTGGCAACAGGAGCATCAGCTACTGATGAGAACAACCGGAACCGGACTGGAACTGACAAAGCAGGCAGGAACTCAGGAACAGGTTGACTCAGGAACTCAGGAACTCAGCAACAGGCCCAATCAGCTACTGCAGTAAGGAGGAAGTGGATGCTGTCAAAGACACCATGAAAGGGCAACCAGAGGGTGCCCAGACTGAGTTTAGAAAGGCAATGTGAGGCGGGCTGAGGGCAGACAGCCAATGGGAGCCCCCTACAGGTGATAGACACTGAATTGCAGAAATCACGGGCACCGTGATACAGGGTGACCTTCATCATCTCCCTGCTACGGGGTCAGGCCTTGGCCTGGGTTTCCCCGTTAATGGACCGCCAGTCCTCTCTCCTTCAGGATTGTGACAGCTTCCTTGCTGCTTTCTGTTCTGTCTTCAAAATACCCAGAAGACGCGCTATGGCGGAGGCATCTCTCCTAGATCTACAACATGGCCACCTGCCTTTTTCACAGTACGCCATCGAATTCTGCACTCTGGTGTATGAGACAGATTGGGGTGATGGAACCTTGAAAGCCTCCTTCCATCGAGGTCTTTCCGAACGCCTGAAGGATGAGCTGACTACCCGATCCATACCTGACTCCCTAGAGGGAGTGATCTCTCTGTGCTTGTCCCTGGAGACCCGTATACAGGAAAGAGGCATGAGAGGGAACGGTCTCAATGTCCCCAGGCGCGCTCCATGGTGCGCCTTGCACCCAATTTCCACAGTCCTCCCACAACAACCCATGAAACTGCCCCAGAACCCATGGAGATAGGTCATGTCTCTCCCCTTCCGGAGGAGGAGAAAGCGAGGCGCCGTTCATCGGGTCTTTGCCTATACAGGGGCCAGTCCAGACACATAGCCCGGCTGTGTCCTAACAAGCCGGGAAATGGCAGGACTTAGGAAAAGTGGAGGGGATTCCCCTAAGTCACACGTCCTACCCCTCGATGAAGACTCCACTTCTGACGGTTCCTGTCTCCCTTACCTGGCACACCGGGTCTCTTTCTACTAGGGCCTTGGTGGACTCCGGTGCTGCTGGCTCCTTCCTCGACCCCACCTTTGCCCTTCTTCACAAGATACTCCTGGTTCTTAGAACCCCTGCTGTTGGCATAGTCGTAGTTGATGGTTCTCCCCTGGGCACTGGCCGTATCACTCACAAGACCGCCCCATTGAAATTGTAACTTGCACCCACTCATGTCGAAACCCTGGAATTCGACATCATTCACTCCTCCCAGACGCCGGCTATCCTGGGTTTCCCCTGGTTGGTAAAGAACAACCAAAGGATCGATTGGGTGATTTCTTCACTGGTGTTTCCCCACGATACTTCCTCTGTCCTTTGGGTCTCTTCCATGGACCTCGATTCCACTTCCGCAGAGGGGTCTTCCCAGGTGCCTGTGCCCTATCGTTCTTTCCTGGATGTATTCTCCAAAGCCAGGTCTGAGGTTCTTCCCCCTCACCGGGATTATGATTGTGCCATTGAGCTCCTGCCAGGCACCTCACCTCTGAAGAGACGTACGTACCCACTCTCCCTGCCGGAGACCGTTGCCCTCAAGGCCTATATACATGACAATCTTGCCAGGGGGTTCATCTGGCCCTCCTCTTGCCCTGTTGGAGCAGGGTTCTTTTTCGTAAAGAAGAAGGATGGATCTCTTCGCCCATGCATCGATTATAGGGGCCTCAATGCAGTTACTCGGAGGTATTCCTACCCCCTGCCACTCATTCCAGAACTCCTGGAAAGACTCCGTGGATCCACTGTGTTCACCAAATTGGATCTACATGGGGCCTATAACCTGGTACGCATACGCAAAGGGGAGTGGAAGACAGCCTTTAATACTCGTTTTGGGCATTATGAGTATTGCATAATGCCCTTTGGCCTCTGCAATGCTCCTGTGGTGTTTCAGACATTGATCTATGATGTGTTCCGTGACCTCCTGCTCAAGTACGTCATAGTATATCTCAACGACATACTGATATTCTCTGCTTCTTTGATGGAACATCGAGAGCACGTATGTGTCATCTTGTCTCACCTGAGGGCCAATCGTCTGCTCGCAAAACTGGACCAGTGCAGTTTCGAAAGGTCTTCTCTCCCTTTTTTAGGCTATATCATCTCGGCCTCTGGCCTGGCCATGGATCCCAGCAAGGTCAGTGCCGTTTTGGATTGGCAGATTCCCTGGACCCTCAAGGGGGTGCAACAGTTTGTGGGTTTCTCCAACTATTACAGGCGATTCATCAAGAACTCCTCCAAGGTTATCCAACCTATCGTACGCCTGACCTGAAATGACACCGATCCTCGCATTTGGTCCCCAGAGGCACTCTCTGCCTTCCAGGCCCTCAAACAGGCCTTCACCTCAGCTCCGCTTCTCACCTTTCACCGTTGAAGTTGACACTTCTGAATCCGCAGCTGGAGCAGTTCTTTCCCAGCGAGTAGGTTCTTCTGGCATCCTATGGCCTTGTTGCTACTTCTCTCGTTGGTTTTCTCCAGCCGAGAGGAACTACGATACCGGCAATAGAGAACTGTTGACTGTGAAGTTAGCCCTGCAGGAGTTGCGGTACCTCTTCAAGGGTTCCGTACATCCCATTTCTATCCTGACAGACCACCGGAACCTGGCCTATCTTGCCTCAGCCAAATGGCTCAATGCCCAAGAGGCCTGGTGGTCCCTCTTCTTTTCGCGTTTCAACTACACTATTTCTTACATCCCTGGGACTAAGGAAAAAAAAGCCGATGCCTGTCCAGGCAGTGCGAGGCAGTGTTTCTTCCAGATTCTGATCCGGAGCCCATAATACCATCCTCACTGGTCCTAAGTACCATTTCAACTGTTAGTTTTCATAAAATCCGTGAGGCTCAGACCTCTTTGGTTCCGGTGCCCCGTGCCCACTCGGCACAATTGTTTGTTCCCAAACCAGACCGTGCTGAGGTGTTGTCCTGGGCACATCGCTCACCGGTGACTGGGCTTCCAGGAATTGATCAAACCTTCAATGTGCTTACACTCTACTTCTGGTGGCCTACCTGCCGTTCTGACGTCAACACGTTGGTAGCCTCCTGCGACGTGTGTGCTCGCATGAAGGTTTCTCACACTCGTCCTGTGGGCTTGTTACAATCGCTACCGCTACCATTTCTCCCATGGACCCATTTGTCCATGGACTTCGTGGTGGATCTGCCAGTCTCCTCGGGAAAAAAACACTATTCTGGTCGTAATATGGCTTAAGATTTTTTTTTGTATTTCTTTTTCACTGCTCCATCCTTATTTTACCTACACTTGTGAATCATTATCCTAATAAACCCTGTCAGATAATGGGCCTGGGAAGAGTAGTTTATTCCTTACATACCCTTAGAAGTAGTATCTCTCACATCATTATATTATAACTGAGTACAGTTATCAGCATATTATTATCTTACCAGCCATGGAATAGTGGATCACGGTAATGTTTTGTAATTAATGGATGGAAGTCTCTGCAGGTCTCCCTCATATTGCGAAGCATACGGTTCATTTATTATTTCTGTATTATAATCAAGATCTCTATTAATATTCATGAGACAGTCAAATATACACGATGGGTGACTAGATTGGTCATTATAATTAAAAAAATTAGTCTCCTTTTCATCATACAGCTTATAATTGTAGTATAATTATTAGGGGGGGAACAAAAAATTCCACCTTAAACTGAAATTGGCGAATAATGGCACTTCCCGCTTTGCGAATAATTTCCCACAAAAATTGCTGATTTTCTGCTTTTTCTGCCTAGCACATTCCATTGAAATCAATAGGAACATTGAATTTACACATAACACATAACAAATATTTTATTTACCAAAGGCATAGTATAAAAGGGGCATGAGGGTGCCTGTGTTGGTGGGGTGTGGGGAAAGAATCAGTTGAACAGGGTTTTTTTTTTGGGGTGGGGTTGTTTATTGGGATTGGGGGCAGTTTATAAAAAAATAAATCCTAAATACAATTAACCCCCACCAAAAGACATGTTATAAAAGGGGACTGTGTTGGGGGGTGGAGTCTGGGGAATTAATCAGTTGAACAGGGAAATTGTTTTGGGGGGGTTTCTTGATTGGTATTGGGGGGACAATCAATAAAATAAAATAAGAAATTTGTATGTAAAGTGATAGACAGGAACCCCTTGACATAAGCTGCCACTGGGGTGGACTGATACTTGATTTGATAGACACTGTTGTAGAGGATGCTTTGTTAGATTTGTTGGTAGAGGCCCAAGCCATGAAGAACATTGATTTGTAGGACTTAAGCTTGTTTGGAACAAGCCCTAAGGGAACATTGATTTGTGGAACTTAGGCTTGTTAGAAACAAACCCCCAAAAATTGTTTATTTTTTTGCAGGACTATGTTTCTATTCATTTTTTTTTAACTACAAGCCCTGAGAAAAAAAACTGCCTTTCTGGCCAAGTGCCAGCAGGTCATGTTGGCCAGTGGCCACTGGCCATTGTCAAATGTCCTACTGAGTCTGAGTCCATAATTGTGGAATTTGCAACTGCTGATCTTGCTGCTGCTGCTGAGTTGTTTACGCAACAGGATGATTAGGCAGCTGAAAGGGAATGGGATCAACAATAGCAGTAACATGGTTGATGGATGATAAAGGTTCCATTTGCCACGACTAGCTCCAGTGATGCACCTGAGGAAGTAGCAGCATAAAAAGTAGCCCCCATTCTATGTGGAGAAAAGAGAAGTCGGCCAATAATTCTTCTCCACTTGCCCCTCTTCCAAAATCATGGGTGTGTTGTTATTAGACTATATTTTTCCCTTGAGAGCAGGAACTGTGCCTCTCATCAACAACTACAATATGAACAGTATGTGTGGTAAATAACATCTGGGGGCACAACTGTATTCAAACACCATGACACCAGTACAAGTACTGCTGTTGTCACTATACCACTTGTTCAGACCCCGCTAAGGACACATGACAACTTGCTGACAGTTTAATAGTAATGATGAACCCTTCCTGCCGGCATCTTAGCATATTCTGTGGGATGGAATTTCCTCAGATAATGTTTGATGCTTTGCTTGCGATTCTTCTCCACCACACTACCATGTGTGGTCAGTGCACCATACAGTGTGCAGTTGGTAGAGACAAACTACCACATCCTAACATCAACAGAGTGGCTATCATTTGGCAGGGGAGGTAACGATGAACAAGGTGGATTGGCAGAAGATGTAGTTACCCTAGAATGTGATGGTAATGGCGAGCTACTTGTTTCGGGGCACTGCCAAGGTGTGTTCTCTCCTTTTCTCCTCTCACTGACTTGTCACAAATTGTTCACAGTGCTATTGATGATGACTGCACTGTGTCTGCCCCAAGAGAAAAATAGTCCCATATCAATGACTTCACTTTCGAGGGAAAAGGTGGAGAAAAATAGTCTCTTTCTTCTTGTTCTACACATTCTCCTTCACTGTCTGTGGCAGAGGATAATGTTGCTGTTGTTGCTGCTACTGCCTCTTCCCTGTTCTTCCCTGGCCTCGTGAAACTGTGTTATTCATTGCTGCCACTATTGTGTTATTCATTGCTGCCACTATTATGTTTAAAATAAAGTTGTATTTTAAGCTCATCTGTACTTGTCAAGTGTCATTATTTCCTAGTCACTCCATGACACGTCCTCAATGAGATTCCTCTTGAATCACAACCCCAGGTCTGTCTGGGAGATACACAACAGGTCAGTGGTGCCACAACTAGCTTCTGGACTCTGGGCCACATAAGAGAAGTAGGGATGTTGATGTATCAGAGAATGTGCCACAAGTTTGTTCATCTGATATAACATCTATGGCTCCTACTTAAGAGGAGTATGTTGTAAGAGATAATAAGCGCCATAGAATGCCCACACATGCTGCCTCCAGTCATGCTGTTAAGCATTTGAGTGCCAAAGAGGTATCCAAAGCATTGCTGTGCAATGCATTGGGTACGTCTCTGGCACTCAAAGGTTAAAAGCAATCAAGTTACAGGGTTCTTCTGCCATGTACTGCCAAACTACAGTTACTGAGTTCTTTGGAAAGAGTAAACACTTCTCAAAAACAATCCCAAATTACACCTGTGGAATGGTAAATTTGCCAAGATGTTGGCAGTGATCATGCTGCCATATTCTTTTGTTGAAAACCAAGGATTTAGAGAACTGATGACAAGTCAAGGTCCTCGCTGGCATATTTCAAGCCAGAGTTATTTTTCCAGGATGGCTGTGCAAGAATTGTACAAGCAGGTGGTTAGTGTGGTAGGAAAAGGGTTGGAAAGTGAATATGGCAAGAAAATTCACAGATATGTGGACAAGTGAGCAGCTCACAGACTATAAAACTGTGACTACTCACTGGGTTTACCTCTCACCACCAGTAGGCAACACTAGCTTACAGCATTATTTGACAGCCTATAATCTTGCTTCTGGTTCTGGTAGTATGATTAAAAGACAGCAGAAGGATAGCCCATACCATTGGCATGCCACCTTGTGCATGCACATTCCCACAAAGCCATAAATGTATTTAGTAGAGCAGGTGATAAAATAATTACGTGTTCCCTGCTCTGAGTCTGCTAATAATGACCCCAACATATCAGCTGCATTGAGAATAGGCAGATTTGTTGTTCTCATAGCCAATTCTGATAATGTCCATTTCAATTGTTAGCATTCAGAGCCTATCCTGATGAAGTGTAATCAGATTTTTAAAACTCTTAGGGCTTGGTTTCGTAGGCCCAGTTAAAAAACAAAGTACCGTTGGCAGTTTTATGTCACTATCAGGTATGCAATTACCTGCGCTGTGAGAAACTACCAAAGGAAAAAAAACACATCTGGTGCTAAATTTGCTCCCATGCTGTTTAGTATCTTGCAAGCCATTTAAATTAATATATTAACAATTCTTTCCTTTAACATAGCTTCCATTAATTTTCCCACTGCTGACATAAGACTTACTAGTCTGTAGTTACCAGACTTTTCCCTGCTACCTTTTTTGTGAAACAGTACTACATTTGCTACCTTCCAATCTTCTGGAACTATTCCTGTCAATAGTGACTGATTGAATAATTCTGTTAAAGTTATTTCCGAGAGTTATATAAATGGGGGGGGATTTTTTTTATCTTCTTTTCTGTTTTCAATGAGGCACAAGATTTTTGGAAGACTAATAAGAAGGACGATAAGAAGAAATAAGATTGCAGATGAATTACAGATGAAGACTTACAGTGGATGACAGGTAAGTGTTGGGGTATTGGGTATGGGTGATAAGATAGTGTTAGGGCTAGTATTGTTTCACTTTATTGTTAATGTTAGGGTTAGTATAGGGTTAGTGGTTGGGAGGGTGACTGTGTTTGAGCTCACACTCAGTGTTTGACATTTAGTGTGAGTTTTGGGGAAAAAACACGCAATGATCGTTGGACCAAAAGTTGGGTTCTGTGTCCCAATGCTTATTGTGGTTCCTGTTGGTAAGGCTAATAGATTTTCTTGGCACCTCTATGTATGTGTTTCATTCATGATCCATTTTTGCCCTACTGACAATTTTACCAGGGGAAATTGAATTGAGCCCTTAGTCTATCCTGATGATTTTTACTTTATGAAAAGTAGTGCAATTTTGGAGAAACATATGCACTACAGGATATAAAATAAAAGTACTCCTTGAATGCTAGACAAATCTCAGGTGCACTGCATAGCAGTCAGTTGTATGACTGCTCTAGCATTCAGGGGTTAAAACTCAATTTAAATAAATAGGAATTTGTGCAATTTTGTTCCCTCTTGTGAATTTAGTTTAGCTTGAGCCAATCAGATAATGCCCAGTCAGCTTGGTAGCTTTCTGATAAAGTCCCATCTGATTGTTAGTTCTCTTTGCCTGTCTGGATGATTTTTATTTTTTTTTTAGTAAATATTTTGAAAACACTAGGGAAATTCAATGGCAAAAAAAACTTTAGTTAAAGCCAGAGTTAAGTTCTCACGCAAACAGCCAAAAGCCAGGAAATACAGGTGATATCATGTGTTTACATCAGTATGCTATTGATAATTTCATCAGCAACGTACATGGGGTTGTGGAGTTGAATTCAAAGAATTTAACCTGTTTTTCTTGGCTGTTGTCTGTGAGTGAGAACTAAACTTCAATAACAGTTTTTTGCCATTTAATTTAATATAATTAGTATGTAATATCAAATGCACCACTGAATTAGAGTGATGATAGATTATTCCAAAGAATAAGGGTGTTGTGCTATGAGATTAATTATATATTAATGAAAAAAAGAAAGAAAAAGAAAGAAAATCTCCTAATAGCACCAACCCCTCTCCTATACTGTGACGTAGTGAGGTCACATCTGACTGACCTCACTACGTCACAGTATAGGAGAGGGGTTGGTGCTATTAGGAGATTTTCTTTCTTTTTTTTATTAATTTAATATAATATAACTGCACTGTAGTACTGCTATAGTTAGAGTTCTTATTACATTTGTATGTTAAGTGTTACTTTTCAAAGCCTTATATTTGAACCATTTTTGTGTGTTTTAGGTACACTTGATAAAACAAAATATTATATGAAAATTTTGATTGAATTCACAAAGCTCATTTGATACAACCCAAAATCAAACAATACATTAAAAACATTTATAAAGTAAGCAAAATATGTTTGGTCAAACAAACAAAAATATTTTTAAACTGTTTTAAACTTAAAGGCAAAAACTTCTTACTCATGACAACTCAAGTATGAAAATGCCATGTTGAAGAGAATTTAAATTCCACAACCTCCCTGTGCTTTGGTTTAAATATGTGAAATTGTGATCTTAAATATTATGCATCCATAACTCACAGGAAGGTTTCAGAGTTAAAGTTTTCCCAAAATAAAAGTGATATCCTGATACCATAGCTGTATATTATCCACAGAGATTATGTAACTACATAGATCCTGCTGATTTCACCTCAGGAACACTGACCTCTGCCACAGATGTGGGGGTACCCTTGGCTCCTTCTTTCATCTGCTCTGGAGTTGTCCTTACCTGGTAAAATGCTGCACTTCATGTACTCATGTCCATCCAAAGTTTTATAGTTCTTAGAAACCTAAAACTTAGCCTATTGGGTATTGATCACACTAAAGCCTGGGATAAGCAGTATATGTTCAAATTTGCCTCAGTATGGCTCTGGCAATGGCCTGAGAGATAACTGACAGGGGGTTTCTTTCTCTGTTTTCCTGCCACTGCTGCTGCCACTGACACTGTTCAATTATAGAATATTTTTGGGGCTCATTGTGGAATTATAAATGGAATATTTTGGGGGGCATCCATGATTTGAACCTTTTATCTATTATTATAGTCGCACTAGATATATTATCATCAGAAGAAAGAAGTTAAGGAGACAATGATAGGACAAATGAAGATAAGAAGAATATGGAAGATAAAAGATTACAGAAGAAAACAGACAGAGGATGACAGGCTATGGGGTATCGGTTATAGGATAATATTAGCGCTAGTATTGTTTCTCTTTATTGAGATTGTTAGGGATAATGTAGGGTTAGTGTATAGGAGGTTGGAGGAGGATGACTGTATTTTAGCTCACTCTCAATTTTGACACTGTGTTATACAACAACAGTTAGATACTTTCCTTTGATGTTTCATCTATTCACTGTATTTAGCGTGTGTTCTGGGAACAAAAAGCTGCAACAAGCATTTTGGCCACCAGCATTTGTTGGAGTGGATGCTGGCCAAACAACAGAATTCTGAGGAGACAACTGTGCGTGACTGCCCGGAACTCCTTTGGCCCCTAACAACTCTTTTAGCACTGTGAATAGTATTGAGCCCTAAGCTACACAGTTAGCTATTAAAGGTATAACTTTTTCTCTACTGGTCTCTAACAATTCTGACACGCAGATCACTATGCATTAGAAAAAGTACAATAATTCTTGCTACATTTGTAAATGAATTTCATTGTATATATCATATGATATTGCTTCCAGAGATGATAATTGTACTAAAAAATGACATCAACAAACTGCAAGCAAGTATGTGAAATTAGTGTTGCAATTTCATCCCTTTAAAACTAAACACATATCAAAAATGCATGCTGCAGAGCTTCCATGTAGACAACAAGTTCTAATGGTTCACATGAAGCCCTGCAGCATTAGTTTTTCAAATGTGTTTGGTTTTAAAGGGAGGATATAGCAACTCTATGTACGATGGCATTTGATGACGTATTATGTTTAATTTGCATTGACTTCTGTGTGGTGGTTATATTTTATAAACTTTGACAGAATAAATGCATATGAACTTGTTATTCAAGTATCAAAGTGGATTATGTATTGAAACATTTACTTTTATGAAACTTATAAAGTTTATAAGGTCTGATTTTTATACAGCAAAAAATATTTTATTTTTATTGTTGCATATATCAGAATATTTTGTTTTGGTACCCTTTAAATGCCAGTTTCTGATTGTAACCCACATCTGTGTAGTTTTATATTATATATCTATAAATGTAATAACTAAGCAAACTACAGGCAAAATTATATGGATTATATTCCAATAGGAATTTTTGAGATGAAACCAGTGATTTATCACTTGCAGTATAATCTAGGACAAAATGAAGGTTACAATTAAAGGGATACTAATGTCCCATAAAAATGTTTCTTTGTTTTGTAGATTAAAAAAATAAATAAATTCTGTGCTGCAGATCGCATCGCTCAACATTTACAGTTTGAGAGATATTCGGTCCTAAAGTTCCCCCCTCCCTCCCCTTCTCCTGATGCCAGCTGGAAGCTGACAGTAGAAGTTCCCGGTCTGGGGACCAACAGGTGGCTCTTCAGCAGAGCTGCAATAGCTCAGTTTTAAAAGAAATACTTCTTTGGAATGGTCAACAAAGTGTGCTTGGTTTGCAAGCACACTTTTTAGACTGTTCCAAAGAAGTATTTCTTTTTAAATCGCTCTATTGCGGCTCTGCTGAAGATCCGCATAGTGCCTGCCGGGGAGAGAGAACTTTAGCAGAGGATATCTCTCAAACCGTAAAGGTTTGAGAGATAGTATTTGCTGCACATAATTTATTTTTCTTTAATCTACAAAACAAAAAGATATTTTATGGGATGTTACTGTCCCTTTAATTTTTCCTTTTAGTCATCACCCCACTTCTGATTTTACATTTATTTATACAACTATTGACTTTTATGAAAGGTGCAGTAAAAATGACAAAAATTAAAATATTGACAATGGAGTAATTCTAAACATTTTAAAATTACATGTGTGTTTATACCTCTAATGTATCTGTACATTTAATTCTTTGAGAATATCCTCTGTCTTTTCTTTGTACCCAGTGAACAGTGTATCCAGTGTATGAAAAAGCTTATAAGATGACCTATTTTCAGATGTTTATGGAAGGAAAATCTTGAAGGCTAAATAAGGCATAATGGTTATACAAAACATTAAGATCAACCTGACATGTTTTTAAGATCTTATCTTAGGTCTCAATCCTAAACGAGAATGACAATATTAATCATAAGTCATCTAATACTTTAATTCCATGCCTTCTTAGTCTATTGATGTTTTATTGTCTGGTATATTGGCCATTGTTAACAAAATGTTATTTATGTTTGTTTGTTAAAACATTGTCTAAATATATTGAAATATATGCATTTGTATTTCAACTGTAATAAAGTGTGCAACAATTAATTTTAAAAAAGTAATATTTATTTTTGTTTGATACACTGTTTAAGGTACATATTTTTAACTTAGAGAAATACTTTTTTTCAACTAAAGAACACATATGTTTGTGAACATACATCTTTACCACTGTGGCTGTTAGTACAGCTGTATTGCTGCACTTGTCATGAACTTGGGCAATCTGTGCACACTGGTCCCTATGCAAAAAAAGTGAAGACTGATCAATTCTGGAGAAACCAGCTGTACCACAAGGAATAAATAACAATTTGCTAAATTCCCATCAGCTGAAAAGGAGCTTCTAAACCCTTGGAAGATACAATACAATACTTTGAAATACATTTAGACTTTTCTAGTATTCAAGATGTTAAAAGTCTAATTTAAATTGCTGATAATTTGTATCCCACCCATGGTGCAGAATTCCCCACATTGGCAGGAAACTGGACAAGGAGGGGAACCATGTCCAGGTCAAGGGTTAGGGGAATTTTATTGGCTGTGGGATGGAGATGGGGACTTAATACTGAGCACGGAAATGATGAGCTAATTCATGGGCAGAAGAGCAGAGAATAAGCATCCCTTTGCTGTTGTCAGCAAGACTCCTGGACAGCACATGCATGAGTTGGAGGCACTGATTTTGGATATGTGGAAGGCAGCTCAAGCAGAAGGAAGAACTTGGCTGCACATCCAGTTGGATCAAAGGAGGGGAACAATGCCTTCTATTAACAATGCCTCTACTGGGAAGTCAGTAAGGCAGCTGAAGGCCAGTGTCTTAGCCCAGAAGGAATGAAAGGAAGGTGCAGGAGACCTCTCAGGTCAGGGTCTGCACAGGGAAGTGTAGCTGAAAGGGGAATTGGGATGAGACAGAGGTGACGTCCCATCAAGGCATTGCATCACAGTATAGAAACAAAAATAGTATGGCAAGATACTTATACTTGATAATCAATGAAGATCATCTCATAATTGAAAACATGAAAAAAAAATCAAAAAAAAAAATCATATAGTGTAATATGTAATATAAAAGTTGATTTGAGTCTTATACATGCCAAATGGTCAATCACTTTGAGCTCCTCATGTATAGAAAGCCTTCAAACAATATAATTATGGTTCTTCAGTAACACAACTCCTCCAAAAGAAACATATAAAACACACATGGGACAGAATCGCTTTATGAAAATAATATTTTGAAAAAGGAATACACTCACAAGTATAGCATAGAAATATGCATATTGATCAAGGGACACCTTTCCCTGCACTCTCCCTGCAAGTAAAGTTTGAGATTCAAAATATTTCTTTCATAAAGCGATACTGTCCCATGTGTGTTTTATCATGTTTCTTTTGGAGGAGTTATGTTACTGAAGAACCATGGGAATAATTATATTGTTTGAAGACTTTCTATACAAGAGGAGCTCAAAATGAGTGGTCATTTGGTGTGTATAAAATGCAAATCATCACTTATATTGCACTATATTGTTTATCATTCTTCTTTTTGTCATGTTTTTTATTATGAGATGATCACCAAGTATCAAGTATAAGTATCACCCCATACTATTTTTGTTTCTATTTCTGTTTGCATGTGAGAGGTGTTTGAGCAGCAGACTTTATATTGTGTAGACATTTTTTCACATAAGTGATTTAAGTTAAAACATTACTTAACATTATTTAAGGTTTGGGGTGTACTGAGTCACTTGTTTTTTCACTTTCTCAGTGTAACACAGTAGACCTTCTGATAGGACCAGCAGGTATTCAAGCTGGAATGACAGAGACAGTTGTGAAAAGAGGGATAGCACCAGACAGAGGAGTACTGGAAGAAGCCAGTCAGACGGGGCATCCACTGGAACTGGTGCTGCAGTAGGGCAAGTGGGCTTGAGTTCAATTGACCCTGGCATGGATGTGGCTGAGAATGTGGATCTGCTGGCTGTTACTGATAATGGAAGTGGTGGTGGTGGTGGTGATGGGAATGGTGTAGTACTGAGATAGCTCAGCGGTAAATTCCCTGACTATGGAGCCTATTCAACCTCAGGGTTGCAGTTTCGAATCCCGGCAGGGTTAACTCAGCCCTTCATCCTTCCGAGGTCGATAAATGAGTGCCATTGATTGGGTAATAATAACACCTATTATTTCAGCTGCCGATTTGGTTAATTCCGAGAGCGTGCACTGAAAGCGCTTTGAGTCCCACTGGGAGAAAGGTGCTATATAAATAATTGTTATTATTATTATAAAGTCCTGTCCATGTCCTTGGTCAATTTCTGATGGTGGGCAACCAAAAAATGTAGTATATTCAATGCCTCTTCTCTCCCCCACCAGGCACAGGGTGGGTGTCATTTGTGATGGGTAGGACAGCAGGATCAGAGTGCCGAATATGATAGGAATGGTGGATGGTAACACTAATGAGCGTATCCACCCCTGCGAACAAGGCTGATTTCACTTCTTCTACGGCTGCTGGGACACCTTCTTCAATTGCATTCTGATGTGACAGGGGCCCTTGAATTTGGGGCTATACTTGGCCCACCTTGGTGCATAGCCAGGTGGTCTGGTTGGTGGAGGGACCATGTTCTCATTGCTAACCTAGTCTTTCTGGAACTGTTCCCTATTGTGGTGGCTTTGGTGTTGTTGGGATAGACATATGGTTTTTCACTGCGACAACATGAGTGTGTTAGAGGTGATTCACAATTTGTTGGCTACTTCTCCTCCAGTGTTGTCTTTGCTACAGCATTTGGTTTTGAGGTGTTTACAACATTATCTTTCAATCAAAGTAATCCACATTCCCATTGTCTTGAACCTGGAGGCCTATAGCAGAAAATGGGGAGGTTGAGGATTTTGTGGATTCACTGTAGAACATTGGCTGACTGTGGTAGCCCCTTGGGTACAGCAGGCAGTGTCATGGCCACATGGATGTGGCATTTGAAGGTCTGGAACAAGTGGTCCTCCTTTTTCTTGTGGGCAGGAGATTTTCTGGAGGATGGTAGTTACCTGCAGGGGATGCTATGGATTCTGTGGTCCTTAATTAAAGCAAAAATTAGGTATCTTGGTAGGAGTGCAAAGGAAGGAAGTGGATCCATTTGCTTGGCGACATATTTGAGTTGGTGTGAGCACAGGATAGGAGCTCTGATATTTTGGTGGTGCACTTCGGGAGAAGTTATTTGGGGTCATTTCTGGTATTGAGTTTGGCAAGCAGATTAAAATGTATTTAAGTAGGTTAGTTTTCCGGAGTCTTGTCCTGGTGTGATTAGAGATAATTTTCCAATGCATTTGGAGATTGTCTTGAGGTCTTAACAGGCAGATTGTGAAATTGTTTTGTCATTGGGAGGGGTTACAGTGCGTCATAAGATGTTTGAGGAGAGGAACAACAAGCTGGTTAGGGATGATGGGGTCCACCTTAATGTTTTAGGTTTGAATTTATTTAATTTGGAGCTGATGCAGGCTGTGGAGCAGGCCATGGTGCTCTCTTGGAGGGAAGGATGGGCTGCTTAAGGGACATCATATGACAATTTGTCCTTGTCTGTATAAATGAATGGTATAATGTTCACAATAATAAGGCTGAAGGTGTAGTTGTTCCTTAGGAAGACAATCCTCTGGAAGTATGGCCCTGGATTTAGGTTGCAGCTTACCCATATGGACACAAGCTGAGGTCCAGTGGGTAAATTGATGTTTAATTCAGTTTTAAGGAAATAATAAGTATAAGCATGTGCCCTGGCAATTTTGCCATGCTGTGTTATTTAATTGAAGATGTTATTTATTTGGCAAGGACTGGTTATTTATGTTTTGTATATTACTTTATTAAATACAATAAAGTAATGTCCCGTTCCCTCCAAATCTGTGAGTTGTATAATTCTATACTATGTAACTGGTTTGTGCCAGAATTGATCACCTTTTGTTTTCTGCATAACGCCAACTGAGGTGACCTGGGAGAATGGTGGAAGAGCAGTAAAAGGGCACCTTTCCCTTCCTAGCTTGATGTGAGAAACTTAAATACCCTACTGCCTAGTATAGATGTAACTGGCATACATTTTGTTGCAATCCAGCTGTACCTCAAGGAACAAATAAAATGTTCTATTTATTTAAATGGAGATTTTAAACCCTTGAACACTAGATAAGGCTCCAATGCATTGCTTTGTAATGTGTCAATTACCTCCTTTGCATTCAAGGGATTAAATCTCCATTTATGTCAACACAATTTGTAGAAAATGTATATTTTGCTTATGATTTCTCCAGAATTGTTGCAGTTCTTCTTAGAGTATTAGTCTTGCAGTGTACATATTTGCAAGTAAATTTACAAAGCTAAGTAAGTGACAGACACTTTGAGTCACAGTTATCAATCAAATATTATTTTAATGGTGCACAGTATTAAAAATACTGGGTTTCCTTCAGAAGTATGTATCATAGCATTTGTGGCTGCTTTAGACATTTTCCCCATAGCTGTTCGCTGCAGGAAGAGTGGATTAATGAGACCTCAGAAGTATCAATCTCTTCTGGCTGCAGACTGATCCCCTTTATTTATTAGACCACAGATCACACTGAGTCTGAAGTACCAAGTGGTGTAAAGTTTAACTATCACTTTTATGAAGCCAGCAGACAATTAATAAATATGGCCAGTTTATGATGTGGCAAAAACATCACTTTTCTTCTTCTGTATTAATTCCCACAAAAAGTGCCATTTTACACTTTTTTACATCATTTTAAATCCCCAGCCTTGTCCCTCAGCATCCATAGAATCATACATACATACTGAGTGCCCAGCCTTGTCCAATGGATGCCATAGAACAGCGGTTCTCAACCTTTCTAGTGCCGCGACCCTTTAATAAAATTTCCCAAGTTGTGGCAACCCCTAACAGTAAAACTATTTTCGTTGCTCCTTCATCGCTGTAATTTTGCTACTGTTATGAATTAAATATAAATATCTGATGGTTTTAGGTGACCCCTGGAAAATCGTCATTCGACCCCCAAAGGGGTCCCGACCCACAGGTTGAGAACCACTGCCATAGAATCACATATATTGACTACATAGCCTTGTCCATCTGTCTGGTAGCCAGACCAATGGGTATTGTGAGACCCTCCAGCTGTTGCCAGACCAATGGCAGCCGTAGAACCATATTAACCCCATCCATCCTTTTCCCATGGTATCCATAAACCTACGGACACTAACACTCCCAGACTATTCAACTAGCATACTGACCCCCTCCTGCTTGCCTTGTCCCATAGTGGCCATAAGACCAAAAATACTAACCCTCCCCCTCCACACTCATACCCACACAGTCTTGTCCCCAGTAGCAATATACCTGCACATACTAATCCTCCCAGCAGCCTTGTTTTATGGTAGCAATTGAACTGCACATACTGACCCCATCCAGTCTTGTCCAATGGTAGCCATAAAACAACCATACTACTGACCCTGTCCAGTCTTTTCTCACTGTAGCTATCAACACACACACACTAGCCCCTTCCAGTCTTGTTTCACAGTAGATATAGAATCACATATTCTACTGACTTTCAGGCTTGTCCCATTACATTGGTACACATACAACTGCACATCTTGACCTTCACCCTTGTCCTACTTAGTATCACAAGAAACTCACATGCTAATACCCTTATAACTTTCCCACAGGAAATTTCTTGGGGTTAGTGTAAAAGGAGTATTTTAGGGTGTTTCTGTAGATGGGCATTTTCAAGTTAAAAGGTGTTAAATTGCTGGTTTTCTGTGAAAATTTTTATGGGAAAAAATAGGTCAAACCCTAAATTGGATTATTCAGAATTAGTCCCTTGGTAGACTATAATGAGCTTAATTAAACTGCAGTAGTCCCCATGGTACCAACGTAGAAGTCAGTAAACTGATATTTACTTAACTCTTTGAGTGCCAGAGGGGCACCCAACTGTTACGTACCCCTCTGGCACTCAAAGAGTTAAACCACAGAGTTTAGTTTTGGAGACCTCTCTTACAACCAGGGGTTAAGACACATTTTAATATAACAATGCAAACAA
Organism: Rhinophrynus dorsalis; assembly: GCA_037306005.1. Lineage (NCBI taxonomy): Eukaryota > Metazoa > Chordata > Amphibia > Anura > Rhinophrynidae > Rhinophrynus > Rhinophrynus dorsalis. Next base: position 179,831,115 of record CM074723.1, read on the forward strand.
TGTCATATTTTATATTTACTTTATCTGTAGTTGTTGATTGAAATGCAACATCAAATGTACAGTAAGACACAGAGAGACAGAAAACAGGGATCAATTGCATAACCAGTTATAGTAGAAAGATTGTAGAGGTTAATACAATGAGAGAAATTTAAGCCTGAATAGGATAGGCATAATACTATTCTGAGCATAAGACAAGACTAAGGAACAAATAAGGTTTGAGGTTTTCACAGCAGGACAAATGGACAAACTAGACTGGCAGAATGGTTGTTATCTATTGTCAAATTCTATGTTTCTATGTGATCTTAAAATACATGTAGGCAACAAATACAAATCCCCATTAATTTAACCCTTTTAATTATTTGGATTCTAGAGAGTTCTCCAAAACATATTGTTAAGCGCTGAATACCATTCTATCATTTAGGGTATTAAAAAGCACCATTTAAATCTATGGGGAGTTTTATTTGTCACCTATGGTGCAATTGGTTTGTCCCAGAATTGCTCCAATTTTGACTTTATACATATGGCCAAAGTAACATGCATCTTACAAAATAGGGCTTATGGCAAGCAATGATTGATTCAAATTATTTTGAAAAAATATTAGCAAAGGGATTAAATTTAATCTAATATGTAATCTCATGCACCATGTGGGTAGTGTACAGTCTATGGGGATCATTGCGAATTAGCATAGCATACAAACCAGCTTTTTTTTCTCATTTTTTTTATCGGATTATGTATTTATTACTGCTTACTGGAAAACATTTTGCAGGATATAAACAGTTCATAAATTATGTGTATTGTACAATCTGAGTAAAATACAAATTATTGACTTCAGTAAGGAGTGTTATTTTGATGGAACAATGTATTCAAAATCATTTAAACCCCTCTGTTTATTGCTGCTAATTCTTCTTTAAATAGGGAACTTAACACTATCATTCATTTATGTACTATGACCTTGGTCACTTGTGAATTATGCTTTATATTCATCATGCTGAGTTAAAACTATCTAAATTATATTAAAATGTGATTTATATTCTGAAAGCACTCTGGAGACTGGTTCCTCTTGAGCATTTCAATCTTATCTAGAGCACACAATATTTACAGATTAGTGAAGAGGGAACATAGAAATATAATAGATTTAATCAGTGTCTGCTAACTAAAAGGAATTCATTAAAGGGAGACTGAATTATAAAATAATCCTTATTAAACAGAATTTAGTGTCAAATGTAGAAAGCTCAAAAGTGGAGAAATTCTGGAGCAAAAATGCTGTGCCATAATGAAATCATATACATCTCCTAATTCCCACTGATTTAAATAGGGGATTCAAAGACCTGGAATTCATGGTGTTAGGATGTACCATTAACATCAATGGGAATTTTTACTTGCAGTTGGTTAGTGCCAAAATTGATCAAGTTGTTTGTGAAAATGACTGGCCCTTTCAATTCAACAGTCACTGAATGCTCTGTGCTATTGTAGCACATTTGTGAAAATCAATGCAATTTTATGTTTGATACAGCACCACATCTATGTATCAAGTTCTTTTTGTCACAATATGGAGCAATTGCATCATAAAATAGATGTGATGGTGAATGGTTATGTTAAAGAGAGGTTATACTTACATTAACATAGGTCTTGCCTGTCACATCAAAACACTCCAATTTCTGAAGGCTGTATTCTATTGCAGGTTATAACTGTTATCACTGGTTTTATCTCAGATATTCATACTGAAGACTATGAGAAAATGTGGAGATTAAAATATTGATAACATTATCATCTGCAAAGGAATTCAAAACTTAACTATGGGCTGAAGTACTTTGGCGCAGCAGCACATATTTTGGCTAAACTATGCAAAAAAACCCATCAGCTTGAAGAAAGAGCATGAATATTAACAGTGCAATACAATTCACAGCCCATGAGCAAGTCTCCAGAAAGCTCCAATAGAAGATAAACACCCAGCATTCTGCATTTTGCTTCTTGCTGCACAGAGATAAACTCAGTCACACACAGATACACATACTCACATAGAATTTTATGGAACAATATGAATACTGCTCCTGCTTCCCTCTACTAGGTTTCATCCAGGAATTCCTGTAATATATTCAAGATATAGGTTAGATTGTGGTGTAAAAAAATTGTAGGATTGTTTCAGGGATGTTAGGTTTGAAGGCAATGACTACCTGAGGATGAAGATTAGAGTAGGAGTAGTGAAAAACTTAAGCTCTATTTCCAGATAAGTATGGATTTGAATAGCTGTTAAGTGGAAGTGTCATTTAACCTTGACAAAGCTCAGTAACACGGGCAAAATGCATGGGTGGTTATGTTTGCTGTACCAAGATGACTTCTCACAAGATCAATGGGACTATCATGGAATGTGGATCCAAAGTGTAGGCAGGATTAATAAGAAAAATGATTACATCATGAAGAGCACTCGCTGACTGTGAAGTAAGTGTTAATGTGGAGGTGAAGTGGTGTTCGAGTGGAGAGCAGAAAGGAGACCACTAGTAATGTGGATGAAGAATACTCTTAGTGAGTTGATTACGCTTCTGTTGGAGTAAATTGACACTTGTGAACAATAACACAGTGAAGTGGTCTGAAAATATGCTGTGACTTGATTAACCCCTTTACTGCTAGTGCCATACTAACCATCTCCCGCTGAAGAAACGTTGTTAACCTCTGATACTTACCTGCTCACTAAGCGCTTGCTAAATTATTTAACAAGTGGATTTCATGCTTGATTGCCTCATCATAGTCACTGTTGCAATATTGATCACTGAGAAGTTCACATTACCTGAGAATATGATAAATGACTCATCATTCACAGATTGACATTTACCATACTGGATAAGTTTTCTGATTATTGATATCATTCTAGGGTACAAATAGGATTAGATTATAGTCTTTGTCTGTCTTTTTGTTCAGGGGAGGGGGGATATGTGAGATTTGGGCAGATTTATCCGGTATCATATCTATGTTTTAATTTAATACATGTTTTATTTACTTTTGTGGAAGGATTTTCTTATGTGGAAGGATGATTACAGATGAGTGATTTGTAAATGATCCAGTAGATATCTTTTGGGGTCATACATATCAAGGGGTGTAAGAGATGAAGCCGGATTCAAAACAAAGAAGAAGCAAAACTGGCAATTTTTGTAGAAGCTTGAAACAAGGGAAGTCCCGAGATGTCAGGATGGATTTGATTCTGAATTATAGAGGGTTTCCTAGGAGAATATAAACAAATGGGGGGAGAGTGGGCAGTCCTGTCATGTGCCACTGGTGATCACACATGAATCAGATAAGAAACCATTGATCTTTAGTCGAACTGAGGGTTCGGAGTATAGAGTCATAATACAGGTAAGGGTCCTTGGTACCAACCCCAGACAAGATAGAAGTTCTTCAAGGTATGTCCAATCAACTCTGTTGACTGTCTTTTCAACATCAACAGAGACAAGAAGGGATGGAATGCGCTTAATAACTGCCATGTAAATTAATGAGATTACTTTGATATTGTCTATGCTCTCTTCCTATAATAAACCCCAATTGGTTAGGGTGAATATAAGCTGGTAGTGTTGGTGCAAGTTTGAAAGCTATACGTGTAACAAAAAAGCTTCACATCAATGTTCAACAAATAAATGGGACGATAGTTCACTTGGATGGATCCTTTTCAGACTTTAGGGATCAGAAAAGTGTGAGCTTCCAATGAGGAATACAAGAAAATGGCAAGAAAATATGTGATTTTATGTCATTTATACTACATATTTTATTTCAATTGTTCATTTTTAGAAGTATTTATACTTTTTATATTAAAATAAAAGTTCCCTTTTTTTGCACTCCGGTATCTGGTTTTGTTATAAAGGAATTGCTCAAAGCTTTATCTTGATCTCCATCCCGTGAGTAGAACCATATAGGGGTCTGTAGAGGATCTTTGTTTTGGTATGGTTTACCCTTAGAGAAGATTCTCTCCCCTATTTTAATGTCTTCATCTGGAATGAAGGAACAAGACTCCGTCTAAGACAAATATACATCAGAGAAGGAATGTTAAGGGGTCACTAACGGATGCAGTGGAATTTTTTCCGATAGGCAATCATACAAGTATTCACATAGTAAGTGCAACTGTTAGATATGGCTGATTGGGTGTCCAATAGCCGCTCTCAGATTTCCTACACTCTCTTCTTCTTTTTAGAAAAATAAGTTTGGAGGGGAGAGAAGGGATAGGGAAAAATCATAATCCCTGATAGAGTTCACAAGAATACCTTCCTTTTCCCCATAAACAGGCATGCCACAGAGAAAAATGGGTCAACCTCCCCAAATTTGAGAATCTAGGGATGGACATGGGCAACAGAAAATAGAGTAGAATAAGCTTTAGCCCTGGTGAAGTATTGGCATAGACAGAAATAGGGGTAAAATGTAGGGGGAACTATGAATATAACTCAGCCCCTACAGCCATGGCATCCCCATTCCAAGTCGCAAACTAGGTCCCCAATCAAGAATGCTTCCACACCTGGCACCAGAGCTCCTTATAGAGCTACTCTGGGAATGTCTCTGCTGTAGGGGCATCTATCAGGTACAAGGATGGAAAATCAAGTTGCTGATGCAGTTCCCATTTCGGAGCTGGACTGTCTGTGGGCAGCACCAGTTTGATATGAATATGGAAATTTCCTCTCTGCAATGACACATAGGAGTGAAAAATGTGAGAGGCTACCTTGCCTTGAGCAAATCACTATTTTGTTCTTTCTCTGTGTGCGTTCGTCACATTCTTTTGTGTTTGTGGTTCAAAGGTGGGCCATAGCCAGACCTCTAACAGCTGTCCCAGTAGACCATTATGGATGCAGAGAAAATGAGATAAGAAGACCAGAGCACTAAGTGCCAACTGTCATGGGTCTTTGCTCTAGGGTTGGGCCTCTTGTGCCCTGGCCCCTGGAGCTTGAGCCATCTTTCTCTTTGACCCTTCCAACCAATCCTATCTTGAGGGCCCAGCGGAGTAGACTGTAGTTGGCCTTGTTGTTGCATGTATGTCACAGGGATCCCCAGTTCCAAGCAAAAATTCTGTAAATCACATATGGTGCATGCCGTAACCGGCATCCTGTTATGAAGGACCATGCGGCAAGAGGGAAACCCCCACTTGTATTTGAGGTTTAAATTCTGGATATGCTCCATAAGTGGCTTAAATCTTCACGTTTGTTGTAAGGTGTAAGGTGAAAGATCCTGGAAAAATGTAACTGTCTCAGCAGATCTCACCATTTTCTCTGTATAAGGCCAGCATACGTTCCTTATCCTGGAACAGTGTGAAGCAGCAGCTTACATCTCTAGGTGGATCTGTTGAGGAATTCCTGGGCTTCAGGGCCCAATGTACCCTTTCCATATGCAAAGCCTGATCTGCAGATAGTCCCAGGCCGCAACAAAGATGGAGTGTTAGATGGTAGAAGGATACTGTTTCTGGCAGCCCCCATATCCCCAGGTTATTCTTGCAACTTTGATTCTCAAGGTCATTGAGCTTGGATATGAGCAGCTGAATGGTGTCATCCTGTTGGGATATGAGTTGTTCCACATTGTGGTTTTGCTGAAATAGGTCTACCTGCTCATGTTCAAGTATACAGATGCTCTAACCCCGCTGTGAGAGATCTTTCTTAAGATCCGCAACTTTGTCTCTCATGGTCAATCTAATTTCTGCTGCCAGTGCACATAGATCATCTTTAGTGACGAAGTGGGCTAGGGCCTTCTGGGGCAGTATTCATGGTGTGTTGTCAGCTGTCATGAATGTAAGAGGTAACTCCACTCCTTCTGCTAACCTCTTCCCCACCAAATCTGGTTGGACCGTCAGGTGTGCCAGTTCCAGCTGCTCATGAGGATTGCCCGCCGGCAGTGATTTGTCAGCCACATGGAGTACCGAGAGGTATAACATAGGTCTATGCAGCACAGGGAAGTAGGTTGTAATTTTCAATGCCTGCCGAGATTTTGAGGACTTCTTTTTGCAGAATGGCATGGGGAGTCTTGCAGCAAGTGGGAGCAAAATTAGAATAGGTAGAAGCTTATTTTTACCGATATTGAATGGAACCAACAAACTAAGCAGTCAAAGCTTCGCTTTTTATTAATTTTTCATTTGTTTATGAATAGAGCAGCAATAATGAGAGGAAAGGAGTGGGTGAGAAAAAATGAACTTATCACAGGTATTGGGGTGCTCCAGTCTAGTTTTTATAGAATTATTCTGGGCATTTCTACTTGGCATAGATAGCTTTTAAAAGAGGTAAGTCACTATCGATCATGGATATCCAGGCAGATATAGTAACATAGTAACATAGTAAATTAGGTTAAATAAAGACACAAATCCATCAAGATCAACCTTCTCCTCATACCCCAGTAACTGATAATTTTATAGCTTTCCTGCTACCAATTAAGTTAGTCTTTATCAGACCTTCCTGATCTGCCTACTGATAAACAGTATAACTCTGCATGTTCCCTTTTGAAAGAAATGTATCTAATCTTCTCTTAAATGCATCCATTGTATCTGCCATAACCACCTCCTTGGGCAATGAACTCAACAATTTAACAGACCTTACGGTAAAAAAAACCCTTCCTCTGCTGAAGTCGAAACTTCCTTTCCTCTAATCTCAAGGGGTGTCCCCTGGTCACCTGATCAGGCCGTGGAAGAAATAGCTCACTGCATAGATCCTTGTATTGACCTGTCATATACTTGTACAATGTGATAACGTCTCCTCTTAGTCATCTTTTCTCTAGAGTAAATAAACCAAGTTTGTCTAGTTGTTCCTCATATGTCAAGTCCTCCATTCCCTTAATTAATTTTGTTGCTCTTTGCTGTACCCTCTCTAGTTCTAGTATATTCTTTTTCAGAACCGGTGCCCAAAATTGCACTGTATACTCAAGGTGAGGTCTTACCAATGATTTGTATAATGGCAAAATAATGTTATCCACTCTTGCTTCAATACTTCTTTTTATGCAAGACAGGATTTTGTTTGTCTTTGCTACTTCTGTTTGACACTGGTCACTGTTTCCAAGTTTGTAGTTGACAAGGTATCACGGCGCCCATGATCTGGGAGACATTCTGTCCATCTCGATGATACTGCTCTCCTATTGGCTGCACTGTACTGCTCCTCCTAGTGACAGCCTTTTTATACCCTGGGCTGTCACTTGGCTAGTGCCCTTTTGTGGTGTACCTGATGCCTAGCACTAGTTCTGTGATCCTGATACCAGTGTATGACCCCGGACTGCCTGACCACGCCATTAGTCTCTGCTCCTGATTCTGTGTACCGATTCGGATTGGCTGACGTACCTGCTTCCTGTTCTGACCCGGCCTGGCTGACGTTCCTGCTCCATGTACTAACCCGGCGAGACCGACGTTCCAGTGCCGTGTACTGACCCGGCGAGACTGACATTCCTGCTTCCTGTTCCGACCCGGCTTGGCTGACGTTCCTGTGCTGTGTACCGAATGGGCTTGGTGGTGGCTCCTGCTCTCAGCTTGCTTGACTGGGCAATCCCCAGCAGTTCCGGCTGCTTACGGTTGCACGGTTCCCTCAGATTGTATCTCACGACTCCGGTTCTCCAGTACCTTGTCCGATCCTGTCAGTTGGCTCAGAGTCTCAGTGTGCCAGTATCCTCTCACACCGTGCTGCATCACTTGGTCTTTACTTGGGTTCAGTTGGGCGATTCCCGTGGTTGCCGTTATCCAGACCATTGCGATTATTAACCCCTTCAGGGGTGTTGCCTCGTTATCTACTTGCTATACCAGTGTGGGTTGCTTCCAGTACCTTGTGCGTACTGATTCCATAGGTCAGTTAGGTGCTTCCGGTTGCCATCCATTTTATGTGAAGCAGATTAACCCTTTGGGGCATAGCAAGAGCATTGGTGTTGACCGCTCCGTTGGGCCTCAGTTTGGCACGAGCTCTGACCAGCCTTTTGTAGTCCACGGTGAGCGTCCACCGTAGTAGAACCGTGCTAGTTACCATTGTCTGCCGTTACACTTCTGCCATTGTCGCCTCCTGCTGCGTTAAGCGACATTGTACCGCAGTTATTGCTAGCCACTCTGCCTGTGGCCCCACTGTACATATCGGACTCATACACTGTATCAAAATATTACCTGAGGTGTGTCAGTATTGTGTTGTGTACCATACTGGACCCATGTGGGTAACCCGCTTGTAACCTGTCCTGTGTCAGTCTGATACTATTTACTGGACCCGTGAGGGTTATATTATTTCTTGTGTGCTTCAATAAAATTGTGTTTTTACCTAAACCTAACGTGTCTGAGTGTACTGAACTGTAACACAAGGATACCCAGATCTTTCTCTAGCAATGGGTCCCCTAAAATGATTCCATTAAGTTCATAAGTATCCTTGGGATTGTTTCCTCCCAAATGCGTGACTTTACACTTACCCACATTAAACTTCATATTCCATTTGTTTGCCCAATCTGACATTGTATGTAAGTCCCTCTGTAGAGAGAGAATATCCTGTTCTGAATTAAAGACCTTGTATAATTTAGTATCTTCTGCAAATATTGATATTTTGTTTTCTATATCTATTTCCAGGTCATTTATAAACATGTTAAAAAGAAGCGGACGTAATACTGAACCCTGAGGTACTCCACTCTCCACTTTAACTGTATTGGAGAATTTTCCATTTACAACCACACACTGTTCCCTATCCTTCAACCAGTTTTGTATCCAATTGCAAAGGTTATCTCCTAGCCCCAATTTCCTTATTTTATATACCAGCCTTCTGTGTGGCACTGTATCAAATGCCTTTGCAAAGTCTAGATATACTACATCTACTGCCTTGCCATTGCCAAGGTTGCTGCTTACTTCCTCATAGAAGCTGAAAAGATTAGTTTGGCATGATCTATTCTTCATAAAATCATGTTGATTCGTGCTAATGATCTTATTTTTTTGTGTTGTAATCCTAAATATAGACCATTATTATCCCTTCTAGCAATTTTCCCACTACAGAGGTCAAACTCACTGGTCTATAATTCCCAGGTTCTGTTTTAGTTCCCTTCTTAAATAGAGGCACTATGTTAGCTCTTCGCCAGTCCTGTGGCACTGAGCCTGTGGTGATAGACTCTTTAAAGAGTAACACTGCACTAAGTTCTTGAAGAACCCTTAGATGTATATCATCAGGACCCGGTGCTTTGTCAGTCTTAATTTTGTTCAGTCTTCCCATGACATCTTTTTGAGTTAACCCAATATCTGAAAATTGTATTGTTTTATTTGTTACTTGTGGAGGGTCTTCTACCATTCCTTGCTCCCTTGTATATACTGATGCAAAGAAAGTGTTTAAAACATCGGCCTTTTCCTTTTCCTCACTAATCAACTCACCCATCTCATTGGTAGGGGCCTCATAGCCTATCCATCTGTAACATATGTTTTTATTAATAGAAAAGAAGGCATGGAAGAAGAATATGGAGGTTTGTTTATCCAAGTTTTCACTGTGATCAATACTAAATAGACTGAGCTTTGGGTTTCTAAGAACTATGAAGCCTAGGCTTGACGTGATTATTATTATTTTTATTATTCTCTATTTATATAGTGCCAACTATATAGCGCCAATCACATCAATTATATATTGAATGCGGCATTATTTATAATTCCTTATTAATTATCTTGGGGGTCTGAAGAAGAAGCTTTATGCTTCGAAACGTATAACCCTGAATTTATTTTGAATTATTGTAAGCCATTATATTCTTTTTTTATATAATTTTTATTAAATCACCTCTATTGGATTTGTTTCCTTTGAGTGCAGTCCGATTTGGGGCGGATTTTAAATCCCCATATACTTTAAACCGGTTTTATGTTGCATACCAGTGACCATTGGAAGTTGTGAGTATCCCTCCATTTATTATTTCACAAGAAGTGCATTGTGGTTTTGCTCCCTCTCTCATGGTTTTTCTGTTTTCGTTCAAAGGTGCCAGACGCCTTTAACAACTTTCTGAGGAGCAGCATACAACATTCCACAGAAGCGTGAGGGCTGTCTTGAATCTCCCACATGTTCAATTTATTGGATCTCTTGTAAGTAAGGTGGTGTAGCGGTGGTGGTTCCAGTACTGTACTGTATTTTCCTAGGAGCGCCCCTTCTTTCGTCATTCTACATCTGTGGAAGAGGTCAGTGTTCCTGAGGGGAGATCAGCAGGATCTGTTGAGTTATATAATCTCTGTGGACAATATGCAGATATAGTAACAAGATCAATGGATCTTAAAACAGCCGATGCAGCATTTGAAATGACAAAGTCCCCAGTGGATGTATTGATACGGGGCCCTAAACCACATATCTATATATCCAAAGTACGTAAAAAATGTGTCCAATGTTGGAATTAACCCTATGAGTGCCAGTGGGGTATAATAAGCAATATTAATACATGATCCATTCAAATAACCCACACATCTATGCTTAATTTAACTGCTTGAGTGCTAGAGGGATAAGCAACACATTTTAGAGCAATGTATTGCATACCTCTCTACATCTCAAAGGGAAAAACATTGCTGAGATGTGTGGGTTAATATTTCAAACAATGCACAAAGTCTAAAGTTTCATCCAAATTCTTAGTGAATGTGTGCGGCCGTATTGGTGACAGAGAAAGAGATTAGCAGCACACCCCTCTGTATACCTTATGGGCTGACTCACGTTTCATTGTGAGGCAACCTGTACAGAGGCTGCCATTATATATGGGTGGTCTCTTTACAAATTCCCTCACAGCCATTGGCTGGGATGTGTGCTTACTCACTTTCTGGCCAATCAGCTTCAAGCAGGTTCCTCCAATCCTCTACATGAAGGGGGTGGGTGTGCTGCTACTCACTTTCGCCGCCATCGCCACTGCGGCTGGACACAGTGGCCGAGAAATGGAGAGATCATATTTTGATTTGTAATGTTTTGATTAAGAATGTGGATGAAAATTTAAACTTTGGGCACAGTTTGAAATATTAACCTGCACATCTCAGCATTATTTTTCCCTCTGAGCCCCAGAGAGCAATGCGTTGTGTACTCCTCTGGCACTCAAGGGGTTAAACAATGCATGGATGTGTGGGTTATTTGTATGGATCATGTATTAATATAGCTTGATTTTTTTTACAGATTAATGATGAGAAGAGGGAAAAAACAAGATGGACCCAAAGAAGAATTAGAGAGAAGAAAGAAGATAAGGAAAAAAAAAGGAGATACAAGAAGGAGGACAGTGGATGACAGGTAAGTTTAATACAGATAAGCTAACAATCGGTGCACCAATCATTAACTTTTTCCTTTGCAGTTACCATTATTCATGTTATTTTGAGTGAGTTTTGGGAACTTAACCCAAAAATGGACATTTGGCCAAGAGTCCTTTTCTGTGGCCTAACTTTCTTTGTGCTTTCAGCTGGTAGGGCAACTGAATACCGACTAAGACTTTTTTTTTGGTCGGCCGGTATCCATTTTTGCCCTACCGGCTGTTTTAGGTCAGACAATTGAATCAAGTCCTAAGTGTTTAGACAAGCAGGTACAGCTAATATTTTATCTCCACACAATATTCTAGTAAAATGACATGCAATAGACTTTTTTTTTCTTTTGGCTTTATGTGAAGTAAACAATTCTAACAACTAAGATATCTTCAAAAAATACATTTTTATTAAAACTAATAATACATTGCAATATTTCAATCCTAAACATATCTGAATAGGAAAAATATCTCAGGTAAACTAATTTGATTTTGATGCCCTGTCTATGACACTGTTATTCTTTTGTATTACTATTTAATGGAAAAAAGAGGGGAAATACAAGGATTGTAACTGTACCTTTAAGAAAGTAAAGTATAGCTTGTATAAACCAGTACATATGTGTAACTCTTTATTATAAAACAAGCAAAAAGGAATTTTAAAAAGCATCTCAATTTCAATCATTTCAGCTGTTTGGCAAACAATGGTCCACATCAGTTGTCATGCAGTAGTAACGAATGAAGGAAAGGAAATTTAAGTCAGAGCTAGACTCTACAATCACTTTAAAACATCTACACAATTCCAACCAAAATACTATTAATACGTGTGTCAACACAATGAGTGAACTTCATAGTGTGAATGCATTTGAACAGTTTAAGAAATGGAATGAAGAATTTCCTCAGGGACATACTTTTCTTTTTCTCTCAGTGACTCTTCATTATACTGGCATTGTGATACTTTTCTTTTATTTGTGTAAAGATTAAATTGCACATCCCTCACAGTGATTTTTCTGCTCCAACTGTCATAGGTCAATGACCTTCATGGAAGTGAGATAATAGATACACCGTCTGTTATTTGGGTTGGAGCTGTTCTTCCACAGTCCAGTACTTTTCTTTTGTTCAATTTTGAAAGCAATTAAATAAAAACTTGATGAAGCAATCTGAACTTTTATACTGTATTTCATAATAGTGTTGTAACAGTTATTTAAAATTATATATTTAATCTCTGCATTGAAAAGATCAGGGAATTATAAGCTAAATAAAATATACCATGTTAATTAGACTGTGCAAATGTTCACAGCCTGGTTCTTAAACATCCCAGCTATCCCATTGTTTTCTAGTGCACTGCATTTGAAAATAAAGAGAAAGCTAAGGAAAAGTGGTTTCTTTTCAACCATTTGATTGCTAGAGGTAACACTATTGTGAAACAATAAGTTGGAAATCTCTTCGCATCCCAAGCCTTAAGCAAATTAGAAATCTTTAACTTCTTGCTTCATTTTAACAAAATCTGAACCCCATTAATTCACAGACATAACTTACATTTATCAAGGGCATAATCCTATATAATAATTCGCTAGGATGTTTGTCAGAAGCAGTCATGCACAGTAGAGACTGCACGTGTTGGGGCAGTCTCTACTGTGCATGATTGCATCGCGTAAGTGAGGCGACGCAAGACTGCATCACGTGGAGCGGTCAGGTAGCAGCCGCTTAACTCTTTGAGTGCCAGAGGGGTACGCAACGCATTGCAAAGCAATGCATTGCATACCCCTCTGGCACTCAAAGGATTATCATTACCTGGACCTTGGCCCGTGTACATGGGCTTTTACACTAGTACAACTATAATTGCCATGTCTAGATTCTTATGATATGCTTCTGACAAAAAACATTTATATAATGGTGAATAGTCTAAGTTTAGGTTGTCATGATTTATAATAATTATTATGTACATGGAAGGCATAATCCATTTGATGTTGCAGCAACTTGTTATTTAACACAAATAGAACGACAACCCATGAACAAAGATGAGCAAATAGTTTTTCTCAAGATTATGACACAGACACTGTTTACAAATATAATTTATTCAAGAGTCTACTCCAACACCATTTGACCATTAAGTTCACAGGAAAAATGATGATATGAAAATGATCGTATGATGATGGAATAACTGAAAACCTCCTATTTGCCAAGCAGGAAGTGCCATTATTTGCCAAATTAGGTTTGAGGCAAAAATTTTTGCGTCAAACCAAAATTGGTGAATAATGGCGAATAAACTTGGGGAATAATTTCCCACAAAAAGTTCAGTTTTTCCACTTTTTTAGCTTAGCTCATTCCATTGATATCAATGGGAACATTGAATTTACACATAATACATAGCAAATGTTATTTTATTTCCCAACAGGGAATTTTTTTGGGGGGTTGTTGACTGATACTTGTGGACAGTTAATAAAAAATGTAAATAAATAAAATAAAATAAGAAATTGGTACGTAACATGAGAGAGAACTCCTGACGTAAGCTGCAACTGGGGCAGACCGATACTTGACGGGTTAAAATATTTTGTAGAGGATGATTTGTTTGTAGGAAATTAGACTTGTGTTAGGCCAAAGCCCTGAGGAAGCATAGATTTGTTGGACCTGCACTGGTTTGGCACAAACCCAAAGAAAAATTGATTTGTAGGACTTAGGCTTGTTAGAAAGAAGCCCTCTGTTTTTGTTTTTTTTTAAAGGACAAGCCCTGATAAATAAAAATACTGCCCTTCTGACCTAATACCAGCACGTCATGTTTTGTTGGCCAGTATCCTATTGAAATGTTGCCCTCTATTTAGCGACCATCAAAAGGGCCAGATCATAATGTCGCCTGCATCAGAAGGGTGACATTCTGATGTTGCAAACTTAAGGGTCGCCCTGTACGGCCATGTAGCGGTATTCTGATGTCGCACACACAATGAAGGCATATTGAAAGATATTCCTATATGAATACAGTTAAATACACAATTTATTGAAAATACAATTACAGGGCAAAGTAAAAATAACAGGAAAACTAAAACTAGTAAGGAAAAATATATCTAGAAAAAGGGGGCTTACCCTGTGCACACTATAACCCAGACAAAAAGGAAGAGGAAACTAAAATGGTGAATGAAAGGTGCTCACAGGGTAAATAAATGCCATGACCTATACGGGATTTGAAAGAAACCCTGCAAAACTAAGCACTATCTACCTATCATCTCCTAAGTTTCCTTCCAGTCCTATAATGGAAGGATTGGGAAAGTAAAACTTATTTTTATTTATTTTTTTATTTAGAAAATGTTTTACCAGGAAGAATACATTGAGATTTCTCTTGTTTTCAAGTATGTCCTGGACAGTTTTCAGTAGAGGGTTGCATATTTATACAAATTGAGACACATTATATATTACATGTTATTAAATATATACAAATATTCATATGGAAATTTTAAAATTATAAACAGTTACACTCTGTTTTTAGATATAGAGAAGCATTTACTTTTAAGGATTTTAGACTGGGAGCAGATCTGATTATTTCAGGCAGATTGTTCCAGGCCTTTGGCGCTCTGAAGGAGAAGGCAGATCTTCCTGCTTCTTTCTTGTATTGTGGTATACGTAGCGAGTTGTTTGCGGTGGAGCAGAGGTTATACTTAGTATGGAGAGCAGGAGAGAGCATACTGCTCAGGTAGTGTGGTAGTTTTCCAGAGAAGTGGTTGTGTACTAAGCAAGAAAGGTGAAGGGCACATCTAGATTTGAGTGTTAACCAATTTAGTTCTTTTAACATATCACAGCGATGAGTAGTGTAATTACATTGGAGGCTAAAGCGGCATATTGAATTATACAGGGTGTCAAGTTTACTAAGATGGATTTCTGGCGCTGGAGTATAAACTACATTACCATAGTCTATGACAGGCAGCAACATCTGTTGCACAATACGTTTTCTAACCAGGGGACTTAAACATGATTTGTGTCTACAAAGAGTACTGATTTTGGGATAAAGCTTGGAGGTTAACTTGTCAATATGATGTCCAAAAGTGAGGTTGGGGTCAAGCCACATACCAAGATATTTGTAGGAGTCCACTGGGGCCAGTTTATGATTAGACTCCGTTACAATGGATAGGTGGGTATTGCCGAGATTACTCAGTTTGTGCTTTGTGCCAAATATCATTGTGACAGTTTTTTCTGTGTTTAAGAACAATTTGTTCCTTGCTATCCATCTTTCAACCTCGCAGAAATCATGTTGTAATATGGCCTCAAGGTGTGATATGTTTGAGTTTTTAGTATAGAGAATGGTGTCGTCTGCATACATGTGTACTGAAGATGATTTGCAAACCTTGGGCAGATCATTTATAAAAAGAGAAAATAGAAGAGGGCCAGGAATGGAGCCTTGAGGAACTCCACTTGTTACTTTGAGCGGAAGGGAATCATTGCCAGTAACTGACACATACTGCATTCTGTCTGATAAATAGGATCGGAACCAGTTTAGAGAATTATTACCCAGTCCTGATCTTTGGAGTTTATTTATAAGAATATTATGGTCTACTGTGTCAAAGGCCTTGGCAAAATCTAGGAAAACGGCTGCTGTGAGGTCACCATTTTCCATGCCCGTCTGGATATCGTTGGTTACTTTTAGGAGGGCCGTGACTGTTGAGTGATTTGGTCGAAAGCCTGATTGAAGAGGGGTGAAAAAACTAGTCTGTTGGTAATATTTATTTAGTTGCAACTGTACACATTTCTCTAGGATTTTGGATAAAGTGGGGAGTAGGGATATTGGTCTGTAGTTTGATACTACATTTTTATCCCCACTTTTGTGGATAGGCACAACTCTAGCCACCTTCCAGGATTTGGGCATGTACCCTGTTGCCAAATATAAGTTGTTCATCCACCCTGTGAAACCAAGCACTCACTGGTGGAGGGATCTCTGACTTCCAATGGATAAGAATCATAGCTTTAGCTGCATTTAGCATTGTATAAAGAAAGAGCTTTTTCACTTTAGGAACCAAGGGTAAATCTTTATATAGGAGCATCTGCCAGGGTTCCTGAAGGGGATCAATCTCCAAAAATGTTTCAATTTGTTGTAGACAAGTGGTCCAGAAACTAGATATTTCTGGGCAGGTCCACCAGATGTGCAACAGAGTCCCTGGGCTAGAACCACACCTCCAACAAAGTTGTGAATTTTTTGAAACTGTGGAGCCTGTGAGGAGTGTAATACCACCTGAAGAGTAATTTGTAGTTTATTTCAACCACTTGAGCTGAAATTGAGGATTTATAAGTGTAACAACTTCATTCCTCCAGCATCAAGACTTGTCCCAGATCTGTGTCTCACGCTCTAGCATATGACGGCTTGGAGGATGAGTCAGAATTCAGAAGAATTTTGTAGAAAGGTGAAGGGCACATCTAGATTTGAGTGTTAACCAATTTAGTTCTTTTAGCATATCACAGCACTGAGTAGTGGACACATACTGCATTCTGTCTGATAAATAGGATTGGAACCAGGTTAGAGACTTTTTACCCAGTCCTGATCTTTGGAGTTTGTTTATAAGAATATTATGATCTACTGTGTCAAAGGCCTTGGCAAAATCTAGGAAAATGGCTCCCGTGAAGTCACCATTTTCCATGCCCGTCTGGATATCGCTGGTTACTTTTAGGAGGGCCGTGACTGTTGAGTGATTTGGTTGGAAGCCTGATTGAAGTGAGGTGAAAAACTGGTCTCTTGGTAATATTTATTTAGTTGCACGTGTACACATTTCTCTAGGATTTTGAATAAAGTGGGGAGTAGGTATATTGGTCTGTAGTTTGATACTACATTTTTATCCCCACTTTTGTGGATAGGCACAACTCTAGCCACCTTCCAGGATTTGGGCATATACCCTGTTGCCAAAGGGCATTCATTAAAGATGCAATCGGTTTGGCCATTACCATAGCACTGAGCTTTAATAGCATTGCTAGTAGTTTGTGAGGGCTACATTGACATTTCATTTTTGGGTTGAGGAGGTGATCATATATTTCGCTTTCATTTACTGGTATGAAATTGAATACATTTTCATAAATGGACCGGGCAACAGGTGCCAGTGAGTGTTCTGTAGATGGCTGAACTTCTGAGTTATCTTTGTTTTGTGTAATCAGGGTGGTGACACATCCAACAAAGTAGCTGTTAAATGCATTGGCTATGGCTGTGGGGCACTCTATTGTTTCTTTGTCTACGGTTATAGTTGATGGGTGAGAATGATTAGGAGGGTTATAGAGGATTTTAATAACCTTCCAAAAGTTGGCTGGCTTTGAAATGTTACTGTTTAAGTTGTCAATAAAATATTGGACTTTTGCTAATTTTGTTTGTTTAGTACATGTATTCCTTAATTGTCTGTATGCAGTGTGACCATATGCGGAACCGGTTTGTTTAAATTTTGTCCATAAGGCATCTCTGAAACTGTATAACTGAATCAAGTCCACTGAGACCTAGGGTAGGTATCCCCCCTAACCCTGACCTTCCTTAGTGGGGCATGGGTATTACAGACCTGTAAGAATTCTGAGCTAAAAAATTCAATCACTAAGTCTAGATCTGGTATTAGCTATATTCTATGCCCTGAGCAATTTCTTAAATCATTTAGGAAGGATTGAAGATTAAAATTTCTAAATGATCTCGTGAGTATGACTTTGGAACATGACTTGACTGGTTATATTTTGTGGACACAGTAAACTATGGAGTGATTGCTAAACACGTTTGCTAGTACACCTGAATCTTGGATTCTGCTGGTGCAGGATGAAAGGATCCAGTCTAGCAGAGTATGGTTGGATGTTTTAAGATGTATGCAAGTAGGAGAGGATATTAGCTGTGATAAGTTCAATGTTTTAAACATAAAGTGGAAGGTGGCATAGTATATATTCATATACATATACCCAGAGAGGTATGGCAGGTAAAGGGAAGGCTTCTAGACTCAGTCATTGATACCCCGGGGAGTGTATTTTAGGCCGTCTCTTGACTGGGACATGCCCGCAGAGGCCCAAGATAAATATAAAAGGTCTACAGACCCACCTTTAGAATAACGGGCTGCACTGGGAGCCTGTGAGCACCCCCGGTCGAGAAAGGAGAAGTAATCCCAAGAAAAAGCAAGGTTTGAATCAAAATAAGTCCCTCATAAATAAACATAGTAGGTAGCATTAGTCAGTCCAGTATTATCACATTTATTAAAAGAGAACCAGACTTAACTATAAGGCTCTAAAGAAAAATTAATAGAGCTACAGTTTCTTGTAATACAACAAAGTAAATTTTGCCTTTATTTTTTTTCTTATATATTGTATAGACAAACATTAGGATATGCACAACAGCCTCATAGGGAGGACCCAAATAATTGCAAAGCCAAATATGGCAAGAGTGCATGGTTTATATCCTTTATATAATAATAATAATCCTTTATTTATATAGCGCACACAGATTCCGCAGCGCTTTACACTCATATTGGTTCCTGTCCCCATTGGGGCTCACAATCTAAATTCACCTATCAGTATGTTTTTGGAGTGTGGGAGGAAACCGGAGTACCCGGAGGAAACCCACGCAAACACAGTGAGAACATACAAACTCATTGCAGATGTTGTCCTTGGTGGGATTTGAACCCAGGACCCCAGCGCTGCAAGGCAACAGTGCTAACCACTGAGCCACTGTGCTGCCTCTATATATAGATGAATATAGTTAGCACTGGAGGTACAGAACCTGGCCTACTGACAAAAAGTCAGAACACAAACAGAATAAAACAATATATTGGTATTCAAAGTGTTTAGAATACTGAGCAACTAACAATTATACCATAAACTGTAAGCAATATCTTAGCTGGCCTAGAAAGGAATTGCAGTCCCTCAGCCGGGGTCTTGACAAGTCTGTTTTGTCTCAGATGTAGCTGTTGGAGAACTCGGACTCTCTTCTTCTTCTTAACTGGTAGCCAGGAGGATGAGATTTCCATCTGCTCACCCCAAGTCAATGGATCCTTCTGGTTTAGTTTTGGCAGATCTTCCTCAGTAACTTTAATGTTAAGCACCAAGGCAAAATCGCAGCAATCCTCATTATACCTTAGAGTATGTGTTGAACCATCTTTGTTTACCGATAGCATTAATGGATCACCCTAGAGGTACTTCACCTGCATCTGATGCAAGGCTGATGTTATGGGCTGTAAATCACGTCTCCAACGAAGAATAGTTGGTGGCAGATCACTATAAATGGATATCTGATGGTCTTTGTTTATTTTTTGCCGCTTGTAGGACAGATTCTTTATCTGTGGAAGCCTGAAATTTGTCGATTATGTTTCAGTCAGGACACCTTTTGACTTTAGTGACCTATGAGCTCATTCAAGTCTTAGGTATCTCCAAATGTACAAGAAAGTTAAATAGACCCTGCAGGAAGGCCAGGAGCTCTTCTTGGCCTACCTCTTCAGGAATGCCTCTGAAACGCAAGTTCTGTCTCCAATTCCTGTTTTCAATGTCATCTACTTTGAGAACAGTATCACGGTGAGCTCATTGTAAAGAAGACAATTGCAATGTCTTCTGGTCCTTGAATGTCGACCATGCAGAATTATCAGCCTCCAGAGCACTTACTCTATCACCTATGTGAGTCAGGTCTTGTGGTATTTCGGTCAGTTCATCTTTGATGAAAAGTTTAAATCTGCCAGTAAATTCTGCAAGTCTCTCCATGCTGAGTTAGAGTACTGTGGATCCGCATAAGATTCATCATCTGAGTCACTCCCTTCACTAACTGGAGATCGCGAATCACAGTCCTCTATGAGAGGAGCTAGCAAGGCGTCTGCCATCTTAGGAGTATGTTTGTAGTTCTGAAGATCAGAGTTCTTCTTGAAGAATGATTGCATACCACACTCTTTTTTCAGATTCTTGCTCTTAGGCATTTCAGTAGGTACAAGAAGTAGATTAGGTTCCAAGAAATAGAGAGATATCGGTCAGTTTGAGGTGTCTTTTCCTCCTTGAGGCAAGATCCCAAGCATTATGTGTCCATTTAGGTTGACGGCCAAGCCACGCCCCCCATAGTGCCACCTTTTCTCAATCTTTTCATCATTTCCCTTCCCCCTTTCACCAATAGTCAAGATACCTTTTTGTGGAAGCCGAGATTTCCTTCATTTGCAGTAACACCTATGGCTCCTGCTGCTGTCCTTAAAATAGCAAACACAAAGGAGTATGACACTGAATTTGTTGGAGAAGATGACAAGGGCATAGAGTGTCCACACATATCACCACCACCATCTCCACTGACACAAGTTACGTTGCTAAAGCAATAAAGTTACACAGTCCTTCCGCTATGTACTGCCATCCCTCACTTACTGAGTTTTTAGAAAGGAGTTAAAACCTGCACAAAAATAATCTAAACATATACCTGTGGTATAGTAAGCTTGCCAAAAATGCTGGCGGTTGACATGCTGCTTTTTTTTTTTTTTTTTCTTGCTCAAAACAGACGTTTTGATTAACTGATGTGTTGCACCCTATTGGCATATCCTAAACATCAGTTATTTTTCAAGAATTCCTTTGACAGAGTTGTACAAGCAGTTAATATTATGGACAAAGGATAAATGAATTTGCTAACAATTTTTTCAGAGATGCTGCCTGTTTATAACTTTTACTGTCCACTGTTGATTTCTCCACTTAGCCCTCAGCAGCCGTAGTAATGAGAAAGAAAAGACTGCAACCATAGGTATAAAAAGCTAAAGTTCTCAAAGGAAGTTTATTGGCATTGGCAAAAAGTTGTATGTATTTTCTGCGGCTGGGAATTTTCACTGGAAGTGTATAAAATTGCAAATTTTCTGGAAAATTTTCCACAGATACATTTTTTACATTTTGTCCATCCCTAATCCCTATCATTATCCATCTCAACTCATCTGTGCTACCAAATCTTGCAGTTGGCACCTTTGCCTGTCTCTGGCAATGGCAATGGTCTGTTCTCAAGCACCACACGCAATAAATAAAGACCTTCATTTTTAGGAAACTGCTTTTGAAAATTGTTCCTTTTCCATGAGAAAACTAACAATCATTAGGTTAAGAGTACTGTGAGGGAACTGATATATTTCAGTAATCATTTGGAAAAAATTATCCATATATTGATGCATATATGGAAAGAGTAAAACTAAAGTTACTTTCACACCAACCATTTAGATTTCACCCATATTCACTCGTTCTTTTATTTTGTCGCTGATGATTTTTTGTAATTTAACAACAAAAAGTACATTACAAGGCTAGAGAGTTAATCTGATGAAATGATTAAACCTTCTGATAGAGGTGAATACTCTCTAATGTGTTTACATGAGACTAATTGCCAATTAAATTAAATTACATGTTACAAAAGGTTTTTTGGAAATCCTACTTAAAAACAATTTAGGAGCAGGTCATAAGAACAAATGTTATAGTGCTTTTTATTCTGATTATAACATGGGTACTTCCATTGCTGGCAGTTGTTTTAATCAAAAGTTATAACCATTCAAACTGCCAGAAAGTGAGTGAAAGGTTTGTTTCCTACTGAACATTCAAGCTAACAGGAAGGGACTCATTGTTACATTCAACAGCAGGAGTGGACGACAAGTGTGAAAAATGTCCTGCATGACTTTTCTCTAAAGCTTGGCGATTTTTCACTTTTTCTGCAAAAGATTTCTCCTTTCCACTTATGCAAAAATGTCCATCTTTTCGCCTATTTTAACACATTTTTTGCCTATATTTTCTATAGGTACTATATTTCCTACTGTAATATTACTTCTTCTGAGGGCTGTAGTATAGAAATAAGTGTCTGAAAGTCAAAGTTGTGAGTCCTGCAGCAACATATGGCTTGAAAAATGTGTTAGCATGCAGAATGCATTTGTCCTTTGCCCACAACACTAACTTCCTGCTTAAGTGACACTGGCACATATTCATGATGATGTCAAGTAATAAAAAAAATAAAGTACAACCTACAATGTGGCAGATGTGTATTGTAGTGGTGGTGGTGTGGGACTGGCATGGTGGAATTTGTGTATGTATTTTTACCATTGTCATACACTACCCTCCTTCTCAGATTACTGACACACATTACTTTTCTCTCATAGCAGTGGGCCCAAGTGGGGTAGATGGTGACAACCCTTCTTCACATGCCTCCTCCACCTCCTCATCTGTGCTGCTGTTAGTATAATTGTTCTGGCTTTGTCTGTCATACTCCTCTTCAGCAGGAGCAAGGAGTAGGAGGTGTTATTTGGACTGAACCAACTGTTGGCACTGGCAGTAGCACACTTTCTGACACATAAATAACTTCACTACTTCTTTTTTCTGCCCTAGAGCCCTGGGAACATTTTAAAGTGCTTCTACTGCTGCTAGTTGTGGCACTTTTGACCTGCTGATAGTGTGTCTCCCAGTCAGACCTGTGGTTGTGCTTCAGGTGGAATCTCATAGAGGAGGTTCCTAGGTGTGAGCCTGCTTTCCCCCTGCTCACATGCTTTTTGCACAGACGACAGATAGCAACATGCTTAGCTTGAGGATCCAGAGTGAAGTATCTCCATACTGTGGACTTTATAGAATGAGGAGTTCCCGAGGTGCTGCTACTACTACTACTACTACTACTACTACTACTACTGGGGCTAGATGTTGATGCAATTCTATTGCCACTAGTACTAGGTGTCAAAGGTGCAGCACTTCCAGCAGCAGTGGCAGCAGAGGCACTCATCATATCTAACATTGTGGATGTTAACCTGTGTTGCTGTTTCTTTGTACTCAAAACAGGTTTGTGTGGCTGAGTGAGACTTGGACTTGAAAGAGTCGATGATGCTGATGATGCCGGATAGGGTGACTGTGTGCTTTTTGACATCTGTGCTTGTCCAGGGTCAGACTTCCCAATGGCTTTCTCAAACAGTTTAAAGACAGGCACAGTGCTCCTTAAAAGTGGTGGAAGATTCAGCCTTTGACTTTCTGCTAACATTATAGCCCTGTCACCATCCTTACTCTCAACTTCATCTGCATCTGAACAAGATAAGGATGCTGGAGGGATATACTCTAGATCAGCATCATCATCAGTCACCATTAGGTCATCTTCAGCAGCATCAGCATCACCTGACAATTCTTGCCCACTACCCTTATTTTCATCTAAGCTTTTAGAGGTCTCAAACAATTTCTTTTTACTTTTACTGTAACAAAGTTCCCTACTACGGGTGTTGTGATGCTTGTTTGTCTCACGGTCTGATGCAGCAGGCAGTGCAGCTGCTACACCTTCCTCTGTTATGCTATTGCCAGCATCATCAACTCTTGACTGCAAATGGTTGTTGTCTTCAATGTTCTTCTTATATGGTTCTTTATTTCTACTGGCACTGGTGGTGCTGGAACTAGTTTTACTGGGACCTTGACAAACTGCATCTTCCCTTGGAGTAGAAGGATCATCATCATTGATTGCACATGCTACAGCAACCATTGCTGCTGTCAGTTTTTGAACTTCTACTTTACTCTCACGTCCCTGCACTGTTCCACCCTTCCCCTTCCACTTTTGCTGGACATTACACAACTACACTGTGTTTTTTTTTTTTACTGCACGGCACACAACACAGCTGATGGAGCTGTATGATGCCTTGCCTAAGCCCACCATATATATATATATCAGGGCTTAAAAGTTGAAGTCCTTTGCTACTAGCCAGAACTGAAAAGTTACTCACCACGGCAAGCCATAACATGCCAGCCAGGGCTGAATTTCTACTCGCCAGGGCTAAATTTTCACTCGCCATTAGCGAATGGAAGTTTTGCGCCCTGTATGTATATATATATATAGATATATATATATATATACATTGACCACCCTCACGTTCCATGCACCCACTTAAATCAATCTTTATAATCGAATTCCGGCTGCAGATTTATAGAGAATAAGAAACTTCACTACTTACACTACTCATATGTTCATATGGTGACTACTTAGATGCACTCTTTTGATGCTACACCTCTGAGTAATTATCCCTAGGTGCTGCCACTGATAGAGACAAAATATATCTTCTTTCACAGATTTTATTGTACTGTTGAGATCCCGCAGAAGAAGAATCAGAAGTGAAGATGGTGCTCGCAAGCATTCCAATAACTACAAGGGGCAAGAAAATGCACTTACTGTACTGAAAGGGATAGTAATGTTTCACAAAAACAGTAACTCCAATTAATCTCCATAGTATTTGGGCCACGGAGAGTGTTATTTCAATACTGTCAGAGTTGTTGAATGATAAATTATCCCCCTACTGCCCCTTTTACTGATGTTGCACTGCTTTGATTGCCAATATTTCTCAAACTATAGCAGTTTGAGAGATGGGGTTTGTGGCAATGAGATTCTTTTTTATCCATCTACAAATCTATAAAACATTTTTGGGACATTACTAACACTTTAATAGTAATGATGACCCCTCCCTGCTAGGATCTTAGCATATTCTGTGGGATGGAATCTCCTCAGAGGACATTTGATGCCCTGCTTGCAATTCCCCTCCAGAACACTGCCATGTGTGGTCAGTGCACCACACAGTGTGCAATGGATAGAGATGAACTGGTACATCCTAACATCAACAGAGTTGCTATCATTTGGCGGGGGAGGTAAAAATGAACAAGGGGGATTGGTAGAATATGTAGTTACCCTAGAAGGTGATGGTGATGGCGAGCTAGTTGTTTAACTCATCATGGAACTTCCTGTCTCTGCCTGGGTTGCTCTACTCTTCCTCCTCTTTGATCTTTGCCATGTTTCCTTTCTGGAGAGTCACGGGGTACAGCAACAGTCGTGCTTGATTTCTGGGTGTTTGGCTTTAACATGTTTGACATAAATGTCATGGTGTCTGTGTTCCATGTGTGTTATCAGGGTGCTTGTGCCAAGATGTGTTAATCCTTCTCCTCTTCTCACTGACTTGTCACAAATTGTGCACAGTGCCATTGGTGATGACTGCACTGTGCCTGTCCAAAGAGAAAAATAGTCCCACACCCATGACTTCAGAGGGGAGGGAACAGGTTCAGAAAAATGGCCTCTTTCTTCTTGTCCTCCACATTCCCCTTCACTGACTGTGGCAGTGAAGGATAAGGTTCCTGCTGTTGCTGTTACTACCTCAGATTCAGTACGGCAACTAGGACAAGTGGAACCTGACCTAGTCCCGCATCACTTATTGACCCCATTTCACTGTGTCCATGTTGGTCTGTGGCATACTAGCTTGTTCCTCAGCATCCTGCTGCCCTCGCAACTCTGCAGCAGCAGGAATTAAAGCAGTTGCAAATTCCAAAATCTCACTGCTAGTGGTGATGGTGGTGGTGCCTATCCTCATCCTTGTCTCCCATTCCTTCTCAGTTTCAGCTAAAAAGTCCATCAATGTCTCTTCCATCCCAGCTTCTCCACCATCATCATCACCACCATCAATAGTTCCTACGTGCTGCTGCTGCTGTATTACAGACATCTCATTGCTGCTTGGAGAAGGTGGCGAGCAATGTGGCAGAAGGTCCCCTAATGTAACACTTAGCATTTCTTTTGGGCCTGAAGAAGTCAGACTGGCAGCAGTAGCAGCAGGCACAGGCAGCTGATCTGTACTCCTGCAGGTGGTGGTGTTATTAATTGTGCACCTGCTCTCCCCCAACAACAGTTCTGGCCTCTTAGTCTTCAGGATCCTGTTCCACCTGGACACTTTAGTGAAGGGAATGGGAGGACTCCCAGGGTCAGAGGAAAGGAGAGGGCTCCCTTGGCTGCTAGTCTGGATGCTCTCAAATGTTTTCTTTACCACCATTACTGCTACTACTACTAACACCAACCACATTAAGTTCAGCCTCAGAGTCTTCCTCCTCACACTCACTAGTAATATGAGGATATTGTTGATTACTCCCTCCTTCACTCCTAATGCAAACAAACTGCTGGACTTTAGTAGTAGTAGTACTAGCACTGGCGGGACTGCTTGGGGATGGCAAGTGTGACTTAGGGTCCTTGGCTGTCACACTTGGCATCATCTCCCCCCCCAATCCTGAGTATTACAAGATACACTAGCAGCAGCTTCAGCACTGGTGGAAGCAGGGGCAGCATGTCTGACAGCAGGCACAACACTAGTGGCAGCAGGGGAAGCATGTCTGACAGCAGACACAGCAGTGGGGTATCAGTAGCATGAGCAGCACATCTGATAACAGGCACAGCTTTAGTGGCAGCAGGGGCAGCATGTCTGGCAGCAGGTATAGCACTAATGATAGCAGGAGCAGTACATCTGGCAGCAGGTACAGCACTAGTGGTAGCAGGTACAGCAATGTTGGCAGCAGGGGCAGCACATTTTGCAGCAGGCACAGGCAGCTGACCTGTCCTGCTCTCACTAGTACTACCCTTCTCTTCCTCCCTTGACAATAATTTTCCCTAGGGGTGAACAGGAAGAAACTTGGGCCACACCTGCCTGTGTCTTTTCAAAACTGACAAAAATGTATTCCAGATACTTGCTATATTTATTTGTTGGGTGGTCATTAATTAACCCTTAATGATGTGCCAGGACTGTCACATAATACAGTCTTTTGATGAACAATGACAGCATGTCATGGGGTAATTAGTGCAGTGCACTTCAGTGCCTCCTGCAATCATTGCAGGGGAGCCGTAACTGACTACTTCAGTTTCAGTTGTTCCCTGGCCACTCAGGAAATGTGATCACTGCTACATGATTTAGAGAAATATCATATTATTTTATTTGCATAGACTAATTTATTAACACATATACTGAAGTTTAAACAAACATTAATGTGAGTTTTATAGCTGTGGAGCACTAATATATACACCAAAGGGACAAAACCCACCTCCCTATAAAGAACATTTTGGAGGTCTAAATGAGATTCATGATTTTTATCCAGTCCCTGTTAAAAGATGCACTAAATGAGCACAAATGATCACTGGATGACAGGAAGAACTATAAAAAAGTGTTCTGCTATTTGAATTTTTTTCCACTCTTTACATTACTAACAGGATAAATGATTGGGTTATACACATAAATATGGCATCAAAAAATCCCTACTTATCATTAAGAAAACAATTTACAAATTGTGTGGGTGTACTAAATGAATTAGAGGAAAAATAATGACATACTAAGAAGGCTCTGATCTTCTAGTGTAAAAAGCCCTGTTCACCAGTGGGTTAACATTCACTATTAGCTTTAGCTATATCCTATATTTACATCCTTGTATATTTAATCCACACAGGAACACAAAGGGTTACAGCCCACTGTATGTTACTGATTCACATCAGTTATTTTGAAGCTTCCATAACAAATTCAAAACATAGAAACATAGAAATTGACGGCAGAATAGAACCATTTCGGCCCATCTAGTCTTCCCATTTCCCTACAGTAAAAACCTCAAGCCTTTTTTGGCCCTTGGTCTTTTCTTAAGTTAAGGACAGCCTTATGCCTATCCCATGCATGCTTAAATTATTTCACTGTATTAACTTCTACCACTTCTGATGGTTGGCTATTCCACTTATCTACTACCCTCTCAGTGAAGTAAAACTTTCTTACATTACATCTAAACCTGTGTCCCTCTATTTTTAGACTATGGCATCTTGTCCTAACAGTTTTACTCCTTTGAAATATACTTTTTGGTTCAGTCCACTCAGGTATTTGATAAAGGGCCATTGTGGAGATATTCCGATAGAAGTGTTTCAGCTGAAAAATGAAGGTTTTTTGGGAGTCAAACTTCTAATGTGTGTGACAACATAATCAATCAAAGTTGTTTTCAATAAAGTCTTCCAGATTAAAAAATATATCTGTGAATAGAAGGTAATCCAGGCCAAAGTTTGATGGCTTTCTTTGTTAAATCATAATTAATCATATACATATGTATGTTTGCATAAAGTATTTTACTTTGAAAAGGTATCTACTTTTAGGCCTCATGCTGGCTTCAAATTTTGAGTAGATAAGACTTTTATTATCCTTTGTTTTATTGTTATATTTTCAAAAGCTTCCCAAACATTAACTTGCATATTTGTTGAACTTATCTGTCCATTTCATCTCCTCATTACAGTAGTTTATAATTTGGTTCAAATTCATTCTGCTGGTAAAATCAAACTTGGTACATTTTTTTCACTGACTGTTCCCTTGAGTTACAAACATGAGCATGTCCTTCTTTTTTGCTTTGATAAAGCTGGTGAAGTACAAGGGACACAATTTTCTAATCAGTAATATGAATCTGATGCTTTGTTTTCCTAGCATTAGTTGCTATTCTCTCCTCTGTAAGCATGTTTATCGAGGTCTACCAAAAGCCCAGAAGCACATAGGTCAGAGAACAGCATTTTGATGGATTATGGGATTGTAACTGTCCCTGCCAGCTGACAGCTTTTATTGGCTAGGAGGATGAGCCTGTAAACCTTTATATATATAATTATAGTATTAAAGCTACTGTGCTGCTGTGATTCTGGCATTTGTTCAGGGATCAATGTGAAGATAATTTCAAAAATGAATAGTAAGTATTGATCGTCCCATGGTGGAGTCTTATCAGTGTCTAAAGCAGAGTACTGTAGATTATAACTTCAATGTCATTTATGATGATATGATACGTGTTGCAGAGGAGCAATTTAAACAACATGGTGATTTAATTCACAATGGATTTTTTTGCTGTGTGATGGGTAATAAATCACAGTCTGCGTAATTTTTAGAAATGAACACATGTTGGCAGTAGTACAGGGCAGATCCTAGGAGATCTGAAAATGACCATTGAGGGCAAATATCAACAGAGAATCCTTCTGAATGATTGGCCCTTAGTTGATTCTGACATTCATATGACCTTGGTGCCTCTGCTAGCAGCTGCTGGTTAATTTTCTTCACTGAGGACATAGTGTAACTTTCTATCTCCATGCCAATTACCTGACATTTCCAACTTATCACTTTCCATTTTTAAAGATATTGGAAGCACATGCTCTTTTTGACAGTTTAGCCATGTATTTATTTTTAGTGCTGTGTATGTGTTTTATAGTTGTACTATTTCACTTAAATAAATCACAATAAAAAGTGCATATGTTTTAGTTGATGCAATTAAGTGCTGATAGTTTCATGTGTGTCTTACTGTTTTCCTACAAGCAAAGCAGTATAAAGGACTTTGAATGTAAGTAAGCATTTTTACTTATTTGAAAGAAGTGTTTGGTATGTTTTGCTATTTGCTCTATAAATGATCTGGTTTGCATGCAGAGCTCTCTCTAAATATGTACTATGCAAGCTTACAGTAGAATTCAGTGATAACTGCACTGTATTGCAAAGTGGAAACTAAATGGCATTCAGCAGGGGCGGACTGACAGGACCCAGGGCCCCTGGTCCAAAAAGAGGTCTGGGCCCCCTGCAGAAATCTCCACATTGCCCCTTCATCTCCACAATACCCATTCCACAATGCCCCCTCCACAATGCCCCCTTCATCTCCACAATGCCTCTTCCACAATGCCCCCATCTCCACATTGCCCCTTCATCTCCACAATGCCCCTTCCACAATGCCCCCTTCATCTCAACTATGCCCCTTCCACAATTCCCCCTTCATCTCCACAATGCCCCCTTCATCTCCACAATGCCTCTTCCACAATGCCCCCATCTCCACATTGCCCCTTCATCTCCACAATGCCCCTTCCACAATGCCCCCTTCATCTCAACTATGCCCCTTCCACAATTCCCCCTTCATCTCCACAATGCCCCCTTCATCTCCACAATGCCCCCATCGCCACATTGCCCCTTCATCTCCACAATGCCCCTTCCACAATGCCCCCTTCATCTCAACTATGTCCCTTCCACAATTCCCCCTTCATCTCCACAATGCCCCTTCCACAATGCCCCCTTCATCTCCACAATGCCCCCATCTCCACATTTCCCCTTCCACAATGCCCCCTTCATCTCAACTATGCCCCTTCCACGATGCCCCCTTCATCTCAACTATGCCCCTTCCACAATGCCCCCTTCATCTCCAAAATGCCCCCTTCATCTCCACAATGCCCCTTCCACAATGCCCCCATCTCCACATTGCCCCTTCATCTCCACATTGCCCCTACCTGCAGGGGAGAGCAGCTGAGCAGTGCTACAAATGGGCCCCATAAGTGGCAGGCAGCAGTGGCGGGCCCCCTTCGGTCACGGGCCCTCGGTCCGTGACCGAATGCCCGTATGGTCAGTCCGCCCCTGGCATTCAGTGTCATGCAGACTATCCTGTATTACTGTTCTGCACAGATATTATGAAATAAGGCAAAATGTCAGGTTAATCAGATGAAACTTGCATTGAGTAAATGTTGTTGTTTGGGATGTGAAAGAATAAAATTGAATAATTTGTCAGTCCAATCTGTGAAACAGAGGTTTTGGTAGTTACAATTTAATAGTAAGATTTATGACTATTGTTACCATTTATTTTATTGCTTATTCAATATATAGAAATCTTATAAAATGTTTGCAGCTTGAGTTATACATATAACCATTAATATATGTTAGAATTGTATGATAAACAGAAAAATAAATATATTGTCTTAACATATGAATAGAGTTTTTCTCAAGCCCAGTATATACAAAAGAAGCATGGTATAAATAGTATACAACACTCCTTTTCAATATTGAGGCATGCAAACATAAATGTATATTCCTTTCAGAGATGGTATAGCCTTAATTGGTCTGGTAGAATATTTATATAAAGGACCATGCAAATCCCAACAAAACTAATGATAGCACTGTATTACATAACAACAGTGGAATTCCAGCTTATTAGTCAATTGTGTATTTTTTTTTATTGATATACTCATAAAATCACCTATTGTGATTATGAACTGTCATCACTAATGGCCTAGATTCCATTCAACAAGAGTAGCTCTTTATATGGTAAAAGGGCTGCAGAAAAGCAAACGTTTTGTTTAGCTTTTTTGAGAATTCAGCCATAATATTACACCTGTATGTATCCCATCCTTATTGATTCAGGATATATATATATAGCAAAAACATGCTTTGGAAATGTCACTCTAACCATCACATACTGGCAGAATGGTCTTTCCAATTTAACATGTAGAGTCATATCAGCTCTGTTAAAGCAGGCAAAAAGGCCTATTCAG
Organism: Rhinophrynus dorsalis; assembly: GCA_037306005.1. NCBI lineage: Eukaryota > Metazoa > Chordata > Amphibia > Anura > Rhinophrynidae > Rhinophrynus > Rhinophrynus dorsalis. The sequence continues at coordinate 179,862,316 of CM074723.1, forward strand.
TGGTGAAGGGTCCCAGATGTCCTTAAATGACCCAGAATGCCTTCCTTACCATAAAATCATCTAAGTCCCCATTAAACCCTCCAGTGCCACACAAGATTGCAGATTATTGTTGGGTAATGTGGGGGTTAACTACACTAACTTACCTATAAAACACATACACACCTTCCTCATCTAACTAAACCTGACCTACCATTAACCCTTCCACAACCAATCCTTATGGTAATATTCTATCCACCCCAGCAATGAAGGGGTTAATCTTTTAAAATACATTTTTTTTTTTTTAATATTGAAATCCAGTTGTGGCAGGATCACATTATCACCCTATCTTCCAATCCTGAAATGGACATTTTTGCCTAGCTCATTGCATTGAAATGGGAACATTGAATTTACATACAACAAATAGCAAGTGTTATTTTATTTCCCAATGGCATAGTATAAAGGGATCTGAGGGTGCCTGTGTTGGTGGAGTGTGGGGAAATAATAATTTGAAAAGGAATTGTTTTTTTTTCGGGGGGATGCTGTTGACTGGGATTGGGGGGACAGTATAAGAAATAAAAAAATAAAGTAAAAAAAATTGGTACATAACATGAAAGGAACCCCCTGACATAAGCTGTGACTGGGAAAGATTGATACTTGATGAGTATTTTGTAGAGCATGATTTGTAGGACTTTGACTTTTTGTCAAAGGAAAGGAAACATTGATTTGTAGGACTTCGACTTGTCAGAAGTACAAGTCCTGTGGAAACATTGATTTGTTGTAGTGCCTAGACTTGCCCTACTAGCTTAATGCCAGCAGGTCATGTTCTGGTGGCCAGTGGCCACTGGCCATAGTCAAATGCCCTGGTGTTATTTTGACATTTGCAACTGCTGTTCTTGCTGCTGGTGCTGATTACTGAGTTTTTTAAGCAACAGGATGATTAGGCAGCTCCAAGGGAATGGGATCAACAGCAGAAGTAATATGGGTGATGGATGATGATGGTTCCACTTCCCATTACTAGTGCTAGTGATGTGCCTGAGGCAGTAGCAACACCACAACTAGCCCACACCACTTCAGGAATATGTGGAGAGAAGACATTGGCCACTAATGCTTCTCCACCTGCCCCTCCTCCAAAATCATAATAGTGCTGTTGGAATAGAAATGTTTCCTTTAGGAGCAGGAAGGACCTCATCAGCAACTGCAATGTGCACAGTGTGTAGTAAATAAGGGAAGGACTGGGAACAATGGGCACATCTGCACTCACATCAAACACTTATGGTCCCCAATGGAAAATCATCCCACCAGAAACCAAATATTGCTGCTGTCATTATGTCCCTTGTCCACTCACCTCTAAGAACATTGACAACTTGCAGTTTTAATAGTGATGATGAACCCACCCTGCCATCAGCTTAGCATATTCTGCAAGATGAAATCTTCTCATATTCCCCTTGATGCCCTGGTTATGATTATCCTCCACCACACTGCCATGTGTGGTCAGAGCACCACACAGTGTTCGATGGGTGGATATGAACTGCCACATCCTGACATCTACACAATGGCTATAAGTTGGTGGGTGAGGTAACAATGAATGAGGTAGATCACCAGATGATGCAGTTACATCTTCTCATGGCTGTACCCTAGAGCAAGAAGGTGATGGTGATTCAGGTGTTTCACTTGCCATCAAAGTTTCCGGCTTTGGCTGGGTTTCTCTATTCCTCCTCCTCTTTGATTTACACCTAGCCCTTTCGGGAGATTCAGGGGGTACAGCAACCGCTGTATTTCTTTGGTGGGGGTTTAGCTTTAACATGCTTCACATAAATGTCATGATGTCTTTGTTTCATATGTGTGATGAGGGACGTTGTGCCAAGGTGCATTCCTATCACGGTCCCCATGATTCCCTGTCAATCTATGGCTGTATTACCTTTGCATTGGAGGAGGCTGATTGGCCCGCCCAGGATGTTCCTTTTTATACTGGCTCTTGGGCACTTGTCAGTTGCCCTTTTGTGGTGTTCCCGTTCCTGCATCTCGTTGCGGAGTTCCAGTGTCTCCTGTGTACCGATCCGGCTTGTCTGACTCCTCTTCTGTTCCTGCTTCGTGATTGACCCGATTCTGGCTGACGACCCTGCTCCATGATTGACCTGGTTCTAGCTGACGACCCTGCTCCGTGATTGACCCGGTTCTGGCTGAAGACCCTGCTCCGTGATTGACCCGGTTCTGGCTGACGATCCTGCTCCGTGATTGACCCGGTTCTGGCTGATGACCCTGCTCCGTGATTGACCCTTTCTCCGGTGGCGTTCCTGCGGCTGTTTCCATCCGGTTCCGGTTATCGCTCCTGTCCGGTTGCAGTTCCAGTGTCCTCCGGTCGCTCTGGCGACATTCTGAACTGTTTTCGCTGATCCTCTCTTGCTCTTTCAGCTGTAGCCTGAGGGTGCCTGCCATCTGCTTGCTGAGCAGTGCTATTCTGTATGTACCAGATTAACCCGTGCAGTGCCTGTAGTCTCCGGTTACTTGCCACTTGTTTAGCTTGCCAAGCCGCTGTTGGTCCGTTGAGCCGTTACACTCTGAGTCGCCTATTGACGCTATACTATTCCTTGCAGAGCTCCGCCTGTCCAGTGTTTGGGGTGCACCATGACCACGCCGGTTGGCGCCGGTAGTCTGTTCGCTCTTGCTATAGGATTCTGTGCGGTACCGGAAGGGTGTCCTGGCTCCGTTGCTCATTCACTCAGAGTGTACATTTCCACCCGCGCTGCCTAGTGCATCGGCTCCTTGTAGCTTGTGCAGCAACCATCTATTGTGGCATCCCAAGGGTGTCATGGCACAAACCAGTTGGCATACGCCGGGTCATTACTAGTCACATTGTGGGCGATTCCTATTCTGGTTACTTCAGTTCTGGCAGTAGCATTCCTCCTAGCCCACGGTGGTGGTAGTGGCTCAGCTCAGCGCAACAGGGGCGCTCCCCGTTTCTACCTAGAGAGTGATTCAGTGCTGTTTCTGTGCTCCTTGCTCTACATTTAAGAGACTGTTCTCCAGAGACTGATATCTATCCTGGGCGTTGGACAATCTAGCCTGAGCTTCTTCAGTTGCTCCTGTTAACCCTTTGGGGTGACTCCAGCCTTTATCTGTACTATACTCCTGTTTGTATTACACATACCTTGTCTGTATTTGTCAATACTGTTCTTACCTGTGCTGGCCCCTAGGGGCACTGTTTATCATTCTGATTCAATAAAACTGTGTTTTTACGTTATAACCTGGTCTGAGTGTCAGAAAACCGTAACAATTCCCTCCGTTCCCTTTTTCACCGACTTGTCACAAATTATGCACAGTGCTGTCACTGATGACTGCACTAACCCAAGAGAATATTAGTCCTATACCCAGGACATCCACATTCCATTCATTAGTGTCATGGTTTCCCAGAGATGTTCAGGAGTCAGTACGGTATAGTTAAATGCAATTTATTAAAATATAAGTATGGTAGTACACAATAGCATAAACATAATAAACAGTAACAGGCACAGCAAGCACTGCTATCAGAAAAAGTAGGCTGCCACGATGGACCACACTGCTGGAGACTAGGCCTCAGCCACTGGTAGTCTCTGCTGCAACCAAGAGCAGGAACTGGAACACAGGATCTTGATCTGACATAGTGCAAAGCTACCTGACTCACGCCTGCAGGATACCTCTCTCCTGCAGTCAGTATGGAGAAAGTGGAAGCTTGACCCATGCCTGAAGTCAGTAAATAGCTAGTTTACTAGAGCCCCAGGTCCACACCAGATTGGGTGTCTTCTTACCACAGGGAAATAACAAGAGAATAGTCAGACAGAGCCACAGGTCAGCACCAGATTGGTTGTTCAGTTTAAGGATAAGGCAAAAGAATAGTCAGAGCCACAGGTCAGCACCAGATTGGATGGTCAGACAAGCCAGGTCATAAATAGAGCCCAAGAACACAGAACTGCTTTGAACAACATCGCAAGGGCAACTTAGTCAAACCTCAGTTACCCTTTTAAACCTTACTACAGGAAGTAGATAGGAGGGGTCACCTCAGGACAAGACATAAATGAGCCCTACGTCATTCTGCCATCTCACGCCCGCAGATGACGCATCTGGTAGCCTTGCTATATGTTCCCGCCATAGCTGCATCACAGATGGGACCAACCATTAGCAAATGATGCATCTGGCGATGCGGCCCTACTCCACGTCCTACCAGTGCTATTATGATCTCACCAGATGCCATGGACAGTTCTTAACTGCACCAACAGCACAATGACCAGGACCCAGAAAGGACGCTTGGAATGCAGCAGAAGCGTTCAGGCTGCGGACAATACCTCAGGGTCGCCTAGAGCGAGGCAATGGAATATAGGTACTGTGACAACTAGCTGATGCAGAGGATGATATTGCTGCTGTTGCTGCTACTGCCTCAAAATCAGCACTGCAGCTAGGAACAGGAGTATTACTGCTGGCAAGTGGAACTTGTCCTTGTCCCACATCAGTGCCATTGGACCCCATTCCCACTGTGTCCATGATGGTCTGTGGCACACTAGCATACTCCTTCTCATCCTGCTGCCCTTGCAGCTTAGCAGCAGCAGGAATTACAGCAGCAGCCATCTATACAAATTCACCAATCTCACTGCTGGTGGGGGTGATTATGTCCATCCCCATATCTGTCTCCCATTCCTTCTCAGTTTAAACTAAAAAGGCCATTTACGTCTCTTCTGCCCCAGCTGCTCCATCATCACCCTCATCATCCTCATCACCACCAGTCCCTCCTTGCTGCTGCTGGTTGGAGGTGATGACAGATGTGATAGAGAGTCACCTACTGTCACACGTGCCATCTCTTGAGCTGAAGAAGGCAGAATAGAAGCACTAGCAGCTGGCAGAGGCAGCTGATCTGTGCTCATGCTAGTGGTATTATTACTGCTAGACACCAGTTCTGCCTTCTTCAGTATAATGTTCCACAGGGACAATGCCGTGAGGGGAAGGTGACTCCCAAGGTCCAGGGGAATGTTGTGGGTGACCTTGACCACTAGTCTGGCCTCTCCACATCACTTCCCCTACCACCTCAGCATCAGTAGGTGGATCTATTTTGGTCATGTTAGTCCCACTAGCTGCTTCACTATCACTAACAGCAACCACATCAATTTCAGTCTCTGAGTCTTCCTCAGTACTACTTAATAGTGGTAGCAGTGGTGGTGGGACTGCTTGGGAATTGAAAGTTTGACTTAGGATCCCCTGCAGTCACACTTTGCATAACCCCCCTACCAAGATTCACAAGACACATTGACAGGCACAGCAATGGCCTCAGGCACAGGTAGATGACCTGTCCTGCTCACTCTACTGCTATTTTCTTCCTCTGCCCATGACACAAATTTCCCCAATATATCTAGGGGGTGATGTAAGGGAACTGGCCATAATTGGGTCTGGGGACTCAAAGCATCCATTCCATTTAATGATGGTAGTGGTCACTTCCTCCTCCTCAGACTCACTGGATACATAACTGTCCTTCCAGCTCTTCCTTTTATTTAAATTCTAGGTGCTCACTGCGGCAGTATCTCTTGGGATTTTCTGGGCCTGTTCAGATGATTACTGGATCACTTCAAGGAAATCAGCACCAAGAGAGAGAGCTACTCAAAAATAGTACATTATAAAGTAAAATCCCCTTATCAGAAAGTCACATCCCATCCTTGTCTGATAGTATGAGAAGCCATATCATTATAATATGGTGTCAGACTAAATTATCTGTACTCTCTGATTGGTCAAACCCAAAATAGCATTCTATTTAGTTTTTGGAATTATTGTAGCAATGTTTCTATTATTCTTGAAGATGGTGCATCAATACCATATTAAAAATTTCACACATATCTGTGCTTTGTCAACAACAAGGTATTTGGGGGGATACCCATTCATCATGCAAACATGTCAACTTATACTCCTAATCTTAGATCTTCATATAAGATTGTAAGTGTTTTCCAGACATTAAAACATTTTAATTTAATTATTTTAACAACAAAATTCCAGTAGCATACACAGGTACGGGATACGAGAGTCATTTTGATAAAGCTAGCATTGGTTACATATAAAAAATCAAAGGATAAACAATATGTAACCCATTTTCCTTGTTTTTATTGTTATAACAATTAAAAACTAACTCAACTAGACCAGCACAGGTCCAACTAACTAAACCCCCTTTGTAGCAGCAGGGGGACCCCCCCCCCCCATACACAGCAGAAAGCAACAGGCACAAATAACTTGGTACTAGAATAGTACAAAACATGCATACCATTGTGTACAATACTATTTTGAGTCACTCTCCGTGGAACCTAAGCAGAGTGGTCAAGCAGCGTAAGCTAGCCAGGTGCTCCATATCTGGTGGAACTTGTTAGGGGAACCTCAGTGGAGTTATACCAGCTTATAAAATGGGACATTATGGCTAATCAAGCCAAACCAGGAGGCAAGTTGAGAAGGATTATCTGCCATCCATGCCATCGCCACCACCTTCCGTGCAATAAAAGTATTTCTTTAAGTATTTCTTTTAGACCTGTAGACCTTCAGGAAATATGGATAGTATACATAATTTGGGGTCTAGGGGGATAGGTATTGCCTGGATCTGCATGCCATTCTTAACCACCTGTTTCCAAAACGCATGAATCATTGGGCAAACCCATATCAAGTGTAGAAATGCACAATCATTAGATCTACATCTCAGTCACTACTGTCAAGTTTCCCCATTTTATATATACTGATTGGTATGTAATAGGACCTATGTCAAATATTTATTTGGATCAGTTGATAACTCGTAGTTGTTGAGGCCTCCCCAGGACTCCTCACTGCCTCTCTCCATTCCCATTCCTCCAAGACCCTCAGGTTAGTCTCCCATTTCTGCCTGAGTTTGTCCGATGTAGGGGGTGTAGGGGGTTATGATCGCAAAGCCAGTGTAATCAAAAGAAAGGTCAATAGCTCCATAGCCTGGCCACTCCCCTGGGAAGATAATGCATGTCAGAGTCTCAAGTAGGAATATAAAAGGGCATTCGGTATCCCAAACTTCTCATGCAGCTGCAAGAGCAGGTATTATTTTGGTAAAGATGTCCGATCTTAGTTATGCCGTAGGCAGTAGGGGTGGGTGAAAATTGAGAAAAATTTCCTGCATGACTTTTCGTGGCCGAGTTTTCACTTTTTTCGAGAATGTTTTCACTTTTTTCCAATGCAAAATGTTCCTCCTTTTCGCCAGCAAATTTTGTGCCCATTTCAACACCTTATTCAACACATTTTTTGCCTATTCAACACATTTTCTCCTATTACCACATTTTTTCCTATGTTTAATATGGTACACCATTTCCCAGCACAATATTACTTCTTCTGAGGGCTGTAGTGGACAAATACGTAGCTGGAAGTCAAAGTTGTGAGCTCTACAGCAACATATACCTTGAAAAATGTGTTAGCATGCAGAGTGCCTTTGTTCTTTGCCCACAACTCTTACTTCCTGCTTAATTGACACTGGCACGTATTCATGATGATGTCAAGTGATTAAAAAAAACATAAAATACAACCGACAATGTGGCAGATGTGTTCGGTAGTGGTGGTGGGGGACTGGCGTGGTGTGATTGGTGGGACCTTGACCACCTGCATCCACCCTGGGAGGAGAGGGATCATCTTCATTTATTGCACATGGTGCAGGAATTATTGCTGCAGTCAGTTTTTACACTAACACTTTACTCCCACGCCCCTCTACTTCCTCCACCTTTACCTCTCTCATTTGTGCATTTGCTAGACATTACTCAACTACTGTGTGTGTTTTTACTCTCTACAGTACACAACTGATTGAGTGTAAAGTCTTGCCTTGGCTCTCAACAAAATTCTCAGTGTCATCTGCTGTCTATCAAGTCTGCCCCAGTCGCACAGCTCCTAGCCAGCTGTCTAATATATTTATTTGTTTAATTATTTGTTTTTTATTTTTATTTATTTTTAAGTTGTCCATCCTATCAAAGTTATCAAAGTTAGTCCAAATATATATATATATATATATATATATATATATATATATATAAACTAAAAAACAAAATCAACAACTTCTTTCCCCAGACTTCCCCAGCACAGAGACAATAATAGTAAAATCAGTAAGCAATTTGGACCCCAGCTACCTGTGTCTTGCCAGTCAGTCAAACCAAATTTTGGGGTATTTTGGGTCAACCTCCTTCCTCCCTTCTTTCCCCATTGTGCCCCCAGACTCCCCTACTACAGAGAACAAATGTCGCTGATTTCAGTTTCAGGCCCAAAAAAATTCATACACCTCAAATGTGACAAACCAGCCCATCCCCAAATCGGGATCTCAGGGTCCATTCCCCCATACTCCGACATGGTGTTTATCCTTGACCGTACTGTGCATATGGCTAGGGTAGCTGATCCAGGCCAAGGCAGACCTCTGTCTCTAAACGTATGAAATGTTGTCTTTTGTAGCCCTCTATGAGTGACAACTCAACAATTTTAGGAAAGGTATGGGATGAATCAGACTTCAAATATGCCAGAGCAAACTGACAAATACAGTAGAAGTGTTAAAACAGGACAACTGCTGTTTTAACACTTCTACTGTGTTTGTGTTTAGCTGTAATTTTCCTCTTACTCATTTAATGTACCCTCATCCTATATAATAATTCGATAGGATGTTTGTTACGATGCAATCATGCACAGTAGAGACTGCCTACATTCAGGCAGTCTCTACTGCGCATGATTGCATCTCGCGAGTGAGGTGGTGCAAGACTGTATCGCATGGAGCAGTGAGTTAGCAGCCACTTAACCCTTTGAGTGCCAAAGGGGTACGCAATGCATTGCAAACCAATGCGTTGCGTACCCCTCTGGCACTCAAAGGGTTAACATTACCCAGACCTTGGCCCTTGTACATAGGCTTTTACACTATTTTATTATATACTGTTTTTCTTGCCATAAGATGGGCTTTCTAAAGATACCATTATTTTCCTCAAATTTCCTGTAAAAAATGTATAAGATATGATGAAACAAATGTAAAAAATGCACTTTTTTAACTTTGGCACAAAAATCTTTTACATATCTACAAACACTAAAAAAACCCTGCTAAATAAATTATATTTGTCTTGATTTTAGAAATACCCAATGTTGACATGTTTTTCTAATGTTTTTGTCAAGTTAAATGGCAATAACTAGAAACTAAAGTAGCAAAAATGGAGGTGTCCCAAAACATTTGGCCACGTATGTAGTTCACTGGCCCTGGTCTCCATGCAAAGCCCCAACATTCATCATGTTCCCACTCAGACACTGGGACATCTCTCTGCTTCTGTCATTAGTGACAGGAGATGGAATACACTAGAGCAGAAAGGTTTCCCATCTTATACATTACATGGGTTTCCCTGTATTTTTACATCCATTCTTCTTGGGCCCAGAAAGAGATTATTTGCAGAAACTGCAGTGACCTGCAAAGATAAACAAGGCTCAGAAGTGTAAAGCAGGGTCATATGACAGCAAGACAGATCTGACACTAAGAAGCTGAGGAACAGATACCAAGAAGGCAGCTTAGCCAAGGTGAATCAGCAGATGTTTTAATGTCAAGTAGAGTAGAATGCACTGAATATCAACATGAGCAAAGGTAGGCACAATTCAGTTTTCTTTATCAACATAAAGCACATTCCTACCTTAAATTTAGTAACTAGCACCACCATCACAAAGTTAACAGAAATCCTCATCATAATGTGCTGTATATTGTTTGGGACTATAAATTAAAATGCTGCACAAGACAAGAATTCACACACAAATGAATCTTTACTCTATCCATATTTCCCCAAACTTTTAATAAGTAAACAAAATAAGCCAAATACAATTGTTGTCATATTAATCACATCTTTAACCTTGCACAAAGGTTTGTTTGTGTGATTTCATACAAAGGGACATGTACCTTAACCTTTTTGGAACCAGAGGGATGAAAATGTACCCTCTGGTTCTTATAGGGTTATGTCTGAAAATGTGACAACTGTTGTAGACCTTGTCATTTCAGTGTTGATTATCCATGCAATGTGAAATTAATATTTGGTAGCAGCAATAATACTTGTATTGGCCACTCCTTACTAGGACCAGACTGGCCTAATGGCAATAATGTGTTTTTGAGTCACTGCTTCCTAGAACCAAAATGAGCTAGTGGCAGTAACATGTTTGTTGGTCACTCCTTCCTAGGAGCAAAGTGTACTAATTGCAGTTATGTTCAGTTATTGTTACAACTGAGGTGAGTTAATGGCAGTGACATATTTCTGGGTCAGTCCTTCCTAGGACCAAATTGTATAGTGCCTTATTTAATAGGTAAAAACTCCTAAACACCTTTTAAAATATGGTAATATAGTGATGGGGAAATAGTGATGCATGGTCAAAGACACAAGGCATTGAAGAAGATGGGTTCCTACCAATTTCCTTTGTCCTGGACACCATCAGTGTTTAACCAAGTCTAAAATAAACCAGCGGCACCAGAGGGAACAAACACAAATTCAACAAATTCTCAGTTAATTAAACAGGGCTTTTAACCCCTTGTTTGCAACATAGTTTTCACACACATTACAAATCAATACCTTAGAAACATGTCTGGCATTTAAGAAAAATGTTCCAGTTTAAGTCTTTGGAAGTTTTAATGTTCTTACTTAAAAAAAATAACAGTCCACTTCATCAACACCTTCATCCTTCATTAAATAACAGAAGATTGCTCATTGGTGAGTCTATCAATGCAGCTTTCGCTTCCCATAAGACAATTTGTTTCATATGCTGCATAGGATATTGTAGAAATTTGCAGATCTACAAAGACATATTCTTTTAATGCATTTATATTGTTTATGTATATATTTTTTTTTTTGTAAATATGGAAAACTGTGTTTATTCAAATGTTCAAATTTTCAGTGAGAATCACCACAAAAATGTAAGCAAGTGCATAAAGAAATAAAAACTAATATAAAACATACAAAAAAAACCCCTAAAACTTAAATAAAAGCCCATTCACTGATTCATCCTAATTTTATGAATCTCTTCTATAGACGGTTAAAGGGATAGTAATGGTGCACTATAAATTAATATTTTAACACTAAACTCCTCTCTTGATTGTGGAAATGAAAACAATCCATGACTTATTGAAATTCTCTAGATAAAGAGAAATATGTGCAATTTTACACACACACACAAGAGAGAGATAGAGTGAGTGCGTGAGAGAGAGTGAGAACAAGAGTGTTAGAGGCACTTCTGTATACAAGTAATGTGCAGTTACAAAGCATATAGGAGCCAAAAAAAATTTCATTTGAGTAAAGTAGAGGTTTAACCTCTTGAATGCTAGAGGGCTCTCCAACACATTGCCAAGCAATGCATTAGTCACCTATCTAGCATTCAAGGGGTTAAAAGTCCATTTACATTATTGGGAGCTTGGGTAATATTTATTTCTTCCTATGGTGCAGCTGGTTTGTCCCAGAATTATTTTTATATCTTTGTGCATGTGGTCGTCAGTCCATAAAACTAAATGTGCAATATCACTAAGATCTAGAGAAAAGGCAGATTGTTTACTCACAACTTTCATTCTGTTCTTCATGTAATCGAACCAGTTATTTCTATGTAATAGCATCTATTACTCATCATTTAAAGAATATGTTTTATGAAATGTAATAGACAGTTGAGTTATAAAATAACCCTCACTTTTTTTTTTTAACAAGGACACATTTTCTTCTCATTGCAGTTTTGTAGTTTGTTGCTGCCACACTTTGATGAACACATTTATAATCAATGTAAATTATTGAGTTTTACTGCCTCTTTATGTTGATGGCATAATGTGTGGCTTTGCAGTTTGTTTATGCATTCATTATTTATTCATATCTCACAAGATTAACAACTATGTATACTGCTATCAGCTAAAATTCTGCAATATATAGTATATGATGTAGTTGCTATACAGATCTCTTGATTTTTAATTAAAGCAAATGCATTTTTGCTTTTATGCATATGCTATGATTTTCATTCTAAACAAATGGAGAACAGTTTAAGGACACAGCCTGAAGCATACCATGTCCTTTAATTGCCATTTACATAGCAGAAGAATCATTAATTTCTGATTCACCTATTATTCAGCCTCTTTAGAATGCTATGTCAATGTCAGTTTTGGGGCAGTTGAATTAATGCAGTCTCTAGATGACTTCAGAAACAACCATTGTATTTTTCTTTTTCATGCTTTCTGACCTTAGCAGGATGCTATTTAGACAAAAGCAGCTCAGGGCTCTTGTTTAGTTATGATTTACGATACCACATTAACCCTTCATTGACCTAGAAATACACTAATATTAAAACCATTTGACACATGGAAAATCAAAAGACCTTTTATTGAAAGTACTATTGTCTGCATCATAAGTTTCATCAATGTGATGGCACTGTTACACCATCAATTTCCTATTACTATTGAACACAGTATTGAAAAACAAAAGACAGAATACTTTGTCATTTCTGTTCCAGTGACCAGAAAATAGTCCTTTAGTTCATACTAGTGTAAAAGCCTGTGTACATGGGCCAAGGTCCGGGTGATTTTAACCCTTTGAGTGCCAGAGCGTTGTGTACCCCTCTGACACTCAAAGGGTTAAGAGGCCGGTCCTGCTCTGCGTCCTGCCACTGATGCAGTCATGCACTGTAGAGACTGCTCAAAAGCACAGAATGCTCCCAGCACAGAACTCCCAGCATTCCTATACTTCCCAGCATTCTGTGCATTTGGGCAGTCTTTACTGCGCATGACGGCTTCTGACAAACATTCTAGCAAATTATTATATAGGATACTTAAGAAAATTCTACATGCTCCATCTGCAGGTAATTTTTACATGATGATAGCTGTGCATACAAGTTAAACTGCAGCACACATTCTATGATCCCCTATTTTACATGAAATAAAAAAATTGATCCATTTTCTATAGAATATGTTACTAGCCCTTCTGAAACTCAAAAGTTGAATAGCCCCAATGTACTTTTTCCTCATAAACTGACAAAGAATCTATGCTATTTTTTTGCCCATAACTTTTGATTGCAGCAGCAAAACTTTGGATTACATAGTTACATAGCTACATATAGTTACATAGTAATTTAGGTTGAAAAAAGACTTGCGTCCATCCAGTTCAACCCTTTTCCTATTCCTGTTTACCATCGCTGACCCAAAAGAAGGCATCTGACTCCAAATGGCAATCAGACTTCTCCCTGGATCAACAAGCCCTAACTAAATATTAATCCCAATACTAACGTGCATAGCCCTCTATATTATGCTCTTTTAAATAAGTATCCAGGCCCCTTTTAAAGGCATCTAATGTATTTGATAGCACCACCTCCTCCGGAAGTGCATTCCATACCTTTATTGTCCTTACTGTAAAGAAACCCTTCCGCTGTTGTAGACTAAATCTCCTTTCCTCAAGTCTAAGTGGGACCCCCCTTGTCCTGTGTACTGTTCTGTTAATGAACAGGTCTTTTGAAAGCCATTTATATGGGCCTTGAACATATTTATATAGTGTTATCATATCCCCTCTAAGACGCCGTTTCTCTAGTGTGTACAAGTTTAACTTTTCTAGCCTCTCTTCATAACTAAAACTTTCCATTCCCCTTACTAGTTTTGTAGCCCTCCTCTGCACTCTCTCTAGTTCCATAATGTCCTTCTTCAGAAAGGGCGCCCAGAATTGAACAGCATATTCTAGGTGGGGTCTTACCATGGACCTGTAAAGAGGCATAATTATATCTTCCTCCCTTGAGTCAATACCCCTTTTAATACATGCCAATATCTTATTGGCCTTTGCAGCTGCCAGCTGGCACTGCATGCTACTGCAAAGTCTATTGTCTACCATTACTCCTAAATCCTTTTCATTAGTAGATTTCCCCAGAGAAACACCATTTAAACTATATGTTGCATTTTTATTATTATACCCAAAATGCATAACTTTACACTTGTCTATATTGAATCTCATTTGCCATTTGCCTGCCCAGTTACTCAATTTGTCCAAGTCCTCTTGTAATGAAGACACATCCAGTTCAGACTTTATTACCTTACTTAATTTTGTGTCATCGGCAAACACTGATACATGGCTTCCTATGCCCTCTGGGAGGTCATTAATAAACAAATTAAAAAGAAGAGGACCCAGGACAGATCCCTGAGGCACTCCACTTATCACGTTTATCCAACTGGAGAACTTGCCATTTACTACCACTCTTTGCATTCTATCTTTCAGCCAATTTCCAATCCACACACAAACATTTTCCCCTAGTCCTATTTCATTCAATTTGTACAGTAACCTCTTGTGTTGAACTGTAGCAAATGCCTTGGCAAAGTCTAAATAGATCACGTCAACCGCCGCTCCCTCATCTATATTATTACTTACTTTTTCATAAAATGCGATCAAGTTCGTTTGACAAGACCTATCTTTCACAAAGCCATGTTGGCTATTGCTAATGATATTCCTGTTCCAGCAGAATTCTTGAATATATTCCCTTAGCAACCTTTCAAACAGCTTCCCTACCACAGATGTCAAGCTTACGGGTCTGTAATTTCCTGGCTGGGACTTTGATCCCTTTTTAAATATGGGCACCACATCTGCTTTACGCCAATCCATGGGCACCATACCAGAAATAAAAGAATCCCTGAAAATCAGATATATCGGTCTGGCCAGGGTCTGGCTTAGCTCTTTAAGTACCCGTGGGTGTATACCATCTGGCCCCGGAGCTTTGTCTACCTTGACACCATTCAATTGTTTTAACACTTTTTCTTGTGTTAGCCAGTCCCATGCGCTTGCTGTGACTGTTCTGTAAAAGTAGTTTGCAGATTCTTGTCCAATGGGTCTTCCTTGGTAAAAACAGAAGAAAAGAAATTATTTAAAATATCTGCCTTCTCTCTGTCACCTTTGACCATCTCACCCGTTTCAGCTAACAAGGACCCAACATTATCAGACTTTAATTTTTTGCCATTAATGTATTTAAAGAATTTTTTTGGGTTGCTCTTGCTCTCCTTAGCAATATTTTTTTCATTCTCCAGTCTAGCTAATTTAATAGCCTTTTTACAGGTTTTGTTGACATTTTTGTATTCTGCAAATGCCTCTGCTGATCCCTCAGCTTTGTAATGTTTAAATGCCGCTTTCTTGTTATTTATTTCATGAATTACTTTACTGGTTAGCCACATTGGTTTCAATTTGCTTCTTTTGTATTTGTTTCCAACAGGGATAAATTTATATGTGTATTTTTGCAATGTTATTTTGAAGGCATTCCACTTACCTTCTGTGTTTATTCCTGAAAATATTTTATCCCAGTCAACGAGACCAAGGGATGAATTAAACCTGCTAAAGTTGGCCTTTTTAAAATTCAGTGTTTTGGTGGAACTCATATCAACTTGTTTTTTTTAATTAATCTCAAACGATACCATGTTATGGTCACTATTCCCCAAGTGCTCCCTTACTTGGATGTTAGAGATAAGTTCTTCATGGTCAGTTATTACCATAGGTCATATGGGCAATCCCTTCAACCATACCTGGGAACTTTTGAAACAGGGCTACCCGGTGGGTAACCCTGTCAGTGCCCAGGGGGAGGAAAATTATGCGAATCTCGTTATAAAAGGGGTAGGGCTTAGTTGCGGGGGGGCAGGACAAAAAAAAACACAAAAACACCCTGCAAAATGGATGTAAGAGGGCGGGGAGTGGGAGGAACTGGGCGGGATGGAGCACAAGTGGGCAGAGTTTCTACTTAAACTCTGCCCACCCGGTGATTCACACATTGCCCCTGAGACCCGGTAATTCACTTTGAAATCTGGAGTCTCCGGGGCAAAACCGGAGAGTTCCCAGGTATGCCTTCAACCCATCAAGTTTCATAAAACTGGTAGTTTATGAGTACCAAATTGCTGAAAAAAAAGTCCCATTTAACACAATGAGAAACCTTAGTCAGACCTACAGCTCAATCTAACTGATGGCTTTTCACCAAAATTGGCAAGAAGAGGGGTCCGCATGAGTACTGCGTGCTTATTTAAACAAGTAAATCAAATCAGTAGAACAGTAGATATTAGCTTTTAAAGTAAAAATAAACAGAATTTATACTGATAATTAGGAATGGGCGAAAATCTTTGCCTCAAACCAAAATCGGCGAATAATGACACTTCTCACTCGACAAATAATTTCCAGAGAAAAGTGCAGTTTTTCTGCTTTTTTCGCCTAGTTCATTCCATTGAAATCAATGGGAACACTGAATTTACACACAACACATAGCAAATGTTATTTTATTTCCCAAAGGCATAGAATAGAAGGGGTATGAGGGTGCCTGGGTTGGTGGAGTGTGGGGAAATAATCAGTTGAACAGGGAATTTTTCTGGGGGGTGTTTACATGGATTGGGGGAAAGTTAATACAACATAAAAACTAAGTAAAATAACCCCCCCCATAAAACATGGTATGAAAACGGTCTGAGGAGGGTGCCTTTGTTGGTGGGTGGAGTCTGGGGAAAGAATCAGTTTACAGAAGGGGGCGTGGCCTAGCCAACGATGGAGTAGGACGCGTTTCTACTGAGCTCCGTTTGGAGTGAGCAGGGTGAGGCCTCACAAAGCTATTTATAAGCCATTTTCAACTATATATCTCAGTGAGGAACCGAGCCACAGAGTTTTCTTCGATGAGAGGCAGAAAACATAGACCGAGCAAGAAAGTCTACCCCATTACGCACTTTTTTAATTCGGGGCCTACCACGCCGACCCCGGCTGCACACACACGTTTGGAAGACGTCACGAGTCTGCACCAGCGGGAAGACCAGCAACAACTAGAACTTGCGGAGGACTCTGACAGCAGTACACCTTTCACCACGATGGAAGACCGTACATCTCCTACTATGGAACCTCCACTTACTAGGAGTGATCTAAAAGACATGTTGAACGGACTGATGTCCAAGGAAGATTTTCGCACATATATGGATGACATGAAGGCTTCGTTTAAAGCTGATATCTCGGCCATGCGAGCAGATATCTCCCAGCTCGCTGGCAGAGTAGCATACATTGAAGAGGGGAGAAATATTGAGGCGGATCATATAGCGGGCCTGGAGCACATAATTGATGAATGCAGAAACACGATCTACAACCTCACCTTAAAAGTAGAAGACCTTGAGAATAGAGGTCGCCGAAATAACTTGAGGGTTAAAAATTTACCTGAATCTATTGCTCCGCAGAATCTTGTTTCTACCCTAACCTTGCTGTTCCATATCATTCTCGAAGATGCGGAACCCGCAGTAATACACATTGAAAGGGCCCATAGGGCTCTCAAGCCAAAAGATGCATCTGGTCAAGTTGCAAGAGATGTAATAGTTTGTCTACATCGCTTTGAATTGAAGGAACGTATCATGAGGAAAGCGAGAGAAAAGGGTCATGTGAAATTCGAAGGTGTGGAGGTGCACTTATACAATGATATATCCCCACAAACCCTAGCTCGTAGAAGGGAAGTGAAACAGCTTACTGAACACCTGCGCAACCTGCAAGTTAAGTATCGCTGGGGATACCCTTTCTCTCTTCACTCATCGTACTCAGGGAAGAATGCTGTATTGTACAAACCTCAGGATATGCTGGACTTTTGCCGTGGCCTGGGTATCCCAGCCCCTACCCCGGGAGAGGGCAATCTTCAACCTGTGTCACAGAAATCCCAAAAGCGCACGGAATGGGTGTCTGATTCCCCAGAGAAAATCTCCAAGAAACCACGCAGCATTGATTTTCATCTGTCAAGAGCTGGATCCAGCTCCACTGAATGGGCCTGATTTGTGAGAGACTTTGCCTGTAGTTTACCTTCCACAGTATAGTGGAGACTTCAACGCGCCTCTAAGACGACATGGACTACATCCATTCGGATGTCAGGTTGGACTGCTCTTGCTAGTTTTGGTTAACTGTTCCTGATTGTTTTAGGCCTGGGATAGTTTGTTGTGGCCTTATTTAAAACTTAAATGTCATATACTTGACGGTTCTCTTTAGATTACTTCTCCTAGTTACGTATTACCTTTAGTAATTTTGTTACTTAAGGTCTTAAGGTGGGAGTAGGAGAGTGGGATCTCAATATATTATGTGGGGTATGAGTGGGGGTGGGAGACAGAGAAGGGTGGAGAGCAGGACAGAGAGAAAGGAGGGGAAAAAAAAAAAAAAAAAAGGGAAAACAGGGAGGAAGAATAAGAGGGGAGAAGGGAGGAAAGAAAGGAAAGGGAAGGACAAGAAAAAGGAAAAGAAGGGAGGGGGAAAGGGAACAGGGAAAATGTGTATGGAAGACTATACATGTGTATAAGTATGTACATGCGTATATATGAATATATCTGTTTTTATCGTACTGGAGATGCCCAAACCCGCATTTCTTATAAGTTGATGTACTCCCTGCATATAAAGGCGGGATTAATTTTATTTTATTTATCTTATGTGGGTTCTCCCACTCCATGGGCGGCTTTGAGCACCTCCTACACCTGTTATGTCATGGATGTTCTGATGACCCGGCTGAAATTGTTTAATGCTCCCCGTAGGTTTTATGGGTTCTCTGAACTGTCTCTCTACCTCCCATATTTTCCATTTGATTATTTACATCTACCTCATGGGTGTGATTCTCTTGGGGACTAGGTATCACAATGGTGTTTGCACTGCATACCTCTGACCCCTCTTATTACCCCCCCTTAATTGTTAGTTCGCCACTTCTCTACATAGGAATGTATGAGTTATTTCTCATCCACCACTGTTTTATCAACAGCACTCTTCTTATTTGGCTTCCCCCCCCTTTGTCTCATATTCTCATACCTGTTCCCTGCCTCCTTTGCCGTTCTTTTTTCTATTTTCCTCACCCTGCTCACCTAGGAGCTCCTTCCTACGCTCACTATCACTATCAGTGAATTCATGTCCCTGTGGGACCCTTTACTGACATTGTCAAGTGACTGCATTACCTTTTCGTTCTCTTTTTATGTTGCCTCTTCCAAATGGTTTTTTATGAGATACTCGTTTCTTCTATTCTCCTCCCTCTTTTTCTCCTCCCTACAATCCCCTCCCTCTTCTCCCTATGCAGACCGCGAGTGGGGGGTGGGCGCAGTGGAGTGGCTCTCACGCCTAGACTACATGCTGTTCCATAATGGGTGATCTTAAGGTGGTCACGGTCAATGTGAAGGGCCTTAACTCCCCAGAAAAGAGAGCCTTGGCCCTAAGAGAGTTTAAAAGGTTGTCTGCTGACATAGTCATGGTTCAAGAGACCCACTTTTCTGCACTAGCTCCCCCGAAATTTTTCAATAAAACATACCCCATTGCATACTTTTCGCATGCGCCTACTAAGAAACGAGGAGTTGCGATTCTAATCAAGGCACATGTTCCCTGGACACTCTTAGAATCACACACTGATGAGATGGGGCAGCTTTTAATCCTCAGGGGTTTATTATACAATGTACCATTTCTTCTCATTAACGTTTATGCACCAAACAAAAATCAGATTTCATTTCTCTCTAAGACTTTGCAACGTGTTGACGAATTTGAGGAATCTCAGTTGATCTTAGGTGGAGATTTTAATGTAGCGTTAAACCCCCTTCTTGATACATCCACTGGGAAGTCTTGTTTTAAGACTTCACAATTGAGATACCTCAAAAACAAATTAGCAAAGTTGACTTTACTCGACGCTTGGAGAACTCTTAATCCCACGACTAAAGATTATACCTTTTATTCTCCTCCTCATGACTCCTATAGTCGCATTGATTATTTCTTTGTACCACATTGTCTGATTCATCGACTATGTAGTGCCTCTATAGAGACAGTATCTTGGACGGATCATTCCCCGGTTTCGATATCCTTAAGATTCCGCGATCCGGATATCACCCATTTTTCGTGGAGGTTGAATGAATCCCTACTCCGATGCAAATCGGATGTAGCAGCCCTCTCAGATCATATTAAGGAATTCTTTACTAGTAACATTTCCCCAGATGTCTCTTTTCCTGTTGTATGGGAAGCACACAAGGCGGTCTTACGCGGTCATTTTATTAAATTAGGATCCTTTAGGAAGAGGGAGCGTAATAAAAAAATGTTGCAACTCTTAGTAAATATTAGTGTGTTAGAAACTAAGCATAGAAACACTCTTGATCCCTCTGATTACTTAAATATTACAAAATTAAAGGAGGAACTCAATTTTCTTCTCCGTCAGAATGTGGCGAAATCTACTCTATGGTATAAATATCAAAGATATGTGGAGGGAGACAAATGTGGTAAGTCACTGGCTAATTTGGTCAAAAAACGCAAAAGGCAGAGTACCATTACTTCCATTACTGATCCGAGGGGAGCAAGTCATGCTTCTTCTCCAAGTATTGCGGAGGCTTTTCGGAAGTATTATCAGAATCTCTATAATTTAGAAACAGAAGTCAATGGTCCAACTTCCATTCCGTCACCACAAGTGCTAGACTTCCTAAAGAAAGCTGGTATCCCGGGTCTCTCCAAAGCCGACTCTGACGAGTTGGAACGGCCGATTATTATGCAAGAACTTGAACGAGCCCTCAGACAAATGGCCTTGGGTAAATGCCCAGGCCCTGATGGTCTTCCATTACTTTAATATAGGACCTTTCAATCGCACCTCTTACCGCATCTTCTTACTTTGTTTAACTATATCCGATCTGGGACCCCCTTTCCACCTCAAGCGCTCGAGGCCCATATCTCGTTTATACACAAACCAGGTAAGGATCCAGGAATCTGTGCAAACTACCGTCCTATATCATTGTTGAATGTCGATATCAAATTGCTCGCGAAAATTCTTGCTGATCGATTGAAACCCCTGCTACCCTCAATCGTTCATATTGATCAAAGCGGTTTTGTCCCTAGGAGAGAGGCGAGACATAACACTACCCTAGCTATTTCCCTCATACATATTGCCCACAAATGTAAAATTCCCTCGGTGCTGATCTCGACGGATGCCGAGAAAGCATTTGATAGAGTCCGATGGTCATATATGTTTGCAGTCCTCTCGCATGTTGGCTTGGGCCCATACATGTTGAATAGTATAGCCAGCCTTTACACATCTCCAACTGCTCAGGTTCGAGTTAATGGGCACTTATCTACCCCATTCCATATCACTAATGGGACCCGCCAGGGATGTCCTTTATCCCCAATCTTATTTATTTTATCTCTAGAACCATTGCTCAATCTAATTAGACTTGATGACACGATTCGAGGCATTCCTTCAAGGCGTAGAGTCCATAAAGTTGCGGCCTTCGCGGATGACGTTTTGATATTCCTTTCTTATCCCTCCGAGTCTCTTCCTCCGCTCCTTAGTGCTTTAGACACCTATTGTAGCGTCTCGCAAGCCAAAATAAATTATGATAAGTCAGAAGTATTGAACCTTACGGCTAGTGCTCCCTCTCTGCGACCCTTTAGACTGCGTTTTAAGGTTAAAGAGAAAGACTCCTCTATTAAATATCTAGGGGTTCATCTATCCTCACAGACTTCGAAACTCATTGACTTTAATTTACCACCTCTCATTCGAACTCTTCAGGAAGACATTAAATGTTGGAATAACTTACCCGTTTCTTGGTTTGGGAGGATTAATTTGGTGAAGATGATGTTGTTGCCGAAAATTATTTTTCTTTTAGCTGCTATACCAATGCATATCCCCTCTTCTTATTTGAGAAACATTCAATCATTAATTTCCTCCTTAGTTTGGAACAACAAACGTCCCCGGTTACGGCAGGATATACTTACTTGCCCTCTCCGGTTTGGGGGCTTACAATTGCCGGATATAGTTATTTACTATCAGGCTTCGGCATTATCCAAGTTTTTCGATTTCTTATCACCGGTTCCTGCGCTCTGGACGGAAGCTGTAGACATAGGTGTGGCGAAGTGTGATCCGCTACAACTGTTGTGGGTCTCACAGACGACTGTTCCGGAAATGTGTAGGTCGCACCCCGTTATGGGACACTTATTGGACACATGGCATTCGTTAAATAAATCCCGAGATTTAGCACCCTTCCCCTCTCCTCTTAAATCAGTGGTGGGTAATCTAGAGTTCCCACCAGGTCTGATGCATAAGTCTTTCTTGATTTGGAAATCTATCGGATTTGATACACTCCAAACCCTTTTATCAAATGAAGGGTTTCCTATGTTCAACGACATTTCGAAATTATCTCCTCCAGGGTGTCCGATTCAGTGGTGGTCTTACCTTCAAGTCAAACATTGGGTTAGTACATTCCAATCTGCAGGTGCTTCGCACAGAAAACTGACTAAACTTGAAACGCTACTTACTTCCACCTCTCCCTGTTTACGCCCGCTAACTGAATGTTATGAATTGCTTGGCGTTAGCACTATTACCTGCAAATGGTACTATCTATTGGAATGGGAGAAGGAGCTAGATACAACACTGTCTATGTCCCAATGGACTACGATTTTTAGGTTATCAAGGAACTGCGTACGTGACACTAAATTGAAAGAAACCAACTACAAATTTCTGTCTAGATGGTACCTCACGCCGGATAAATCTGCACGTTTTTCTTCTACTCAAACAAACGTCTGTTGGAGATGTGGTGCAGGAGTTGGCACTCATCTTCACATCTTCTGGACTTGCCCGAAGATCCACTCGATCTGGTCGCTGAGTGTGCGACATATTAATAAGGTGTACAAGACTAATCTGCCTCTTTCCCCAATGACATGTCTATTCTTTCTTCTTCCAATAGGAGATATTAGGATTCCTAGACAACACCTTCTGGCTATTTTTTCTCTACTTTCTGTAATGAAACTCCTTATTGCCCAAACCTGGTTATCTGCAGATCCTCCGTCTTTCTCTGCATGGTTGGCCCTAATAGATCAAAGGCTTCATTTAGAAAAATGTCATGCTCTTTCTACCTCTTCTTTGGACTCTTATCTGGAGAGATGGACTCCCTGGTTCTCGGTACGCACCCTTGTCCACACTCACTAGTATTAACAATGGTAGGGTCTTTCAGCTCTAACTAGGCTACTATCTCTGGAGCTGTCTTTGACAGAGGGTTTTTGATTTGCCTTTGCATTGGCTGTCTCCTTCTTCTTCGGCCCTCAGGAGGCTTTTTATTACATAGGATATTTTTCCTTCTCACTCCTTCTGTGCCTCACTGGGGGAGTCTGGGTGATTGCCGGTCCATTGTGCCCCCTTTTTCCCCCTCCTCTTGCGGTCTGTTCCCCTCCCCCCTCCTTCTATCTTTCCATACCTCCTTTTCCTCCTTTTCTTTCTTTGTTATGTATACAACTCACATATGTGTAGAGGAGGAGTGCTCTTCTCAACACTGCTTGAGTTTATGTCACCACTTATGATTGTCTGTTATAGCTGTAAGTATGCAGTCATTCCAATACAATTGTGTTTTCTATATTTTGTATTGACATGCACTAATCCACGTTTTGTTTACTTTGTGAATTAAGCCGCTTACATGCGGACCTGCAGTATTTGCTCTGTATGATTCTGTTTACTACTCAATAAAAATTAAAAAAAAAAAAAGAATCAGTTTACAAGGAATTTGTTTTGGAGGGATTCATAAATGGTATTGGGGGGGCAGGTAATAAATTAAATACATAAAATAAAATACAAAATTTTTATGTAACATGATAAAGACAGGGACCCCCTGACGTAAGCTGCCACTTTTGTAGACTGATACTTGACACGATAGAGTATTTTTTAGATGATGATTTGTTGTTAGAGGCCCAAGCCCAGAGGAAACATTAATTTGTAGGACTTAGACTTATTTCAGGCACAAACCCTGAGGAAACATTGATTTGTACGACTTAGACTTGTTTGGCACAAGACCTCAAGAAACATTGATTTGCAGAACTTAGACTTGTTATAAACAAGTCCCAAACAAATTATTCTTTTGTAGGCCTATGTTTTTTGTTTTTTTAAGAGCTCAAGCCTGAGAAAAATATAATGCCCTACTGGCCTAGTGCCAACAGGTCATGTCGTGTTGGCCAGTGGCACTGTCAGATGTCCTATTATAATTGTGGAATTGGCAATTGCTGTTCTTGCTGCTGATATGTTTAAGTAGTAGGATAATTAGGCAGCTCAAAGGGAATGGGATCAGAAACAGCAGTAACATGGATTATGAATGACCCACTTTAAATGACTAGCTCCAGTGATGTGCCTGAGGCAGTAGCAACACCATAACCAGCCACCAGCACTTCAGGTGTATGTGGAAAAAAGAAGAAGTTAGCCAATAATGCGTCTCTGCCTGTACCCCCTCCAAAATCTTGGATGTGTTGAGAATAGAAATGTTTCAATTCAGAACAGGAACTGTGCCTCTCACATCAGCAACTGCAATGTGCACAGTGTAAATAAGGGAAGGACTGGGAACAATGGATACATCTGTACTCAAATGAAACACCTGGCACAACTCTATCCAAACACCATGACACTTAGGGTCCACAATGTGAAATCCCCCCACCAGAAATGAAGTACTGCTGCTGTCACTATGCCCCTTGTCCACACCCTACTAAGGACACATGACAACTTCCTGACAGTTTAATAGTAAATATGAATCATCCCTGCCACAAGCTTAGCATATTCTGTAGGGTGGAATCTCCTCAGATGCCGCTTGATGCCCTGCTTGCAAATCACCTCTACCACACTGCCTTGTGTGGTCAGTGCACCACATAGTGTGCAATGGGTGGACACAAACTGCTACATCCTAACATCTACAGAATGGCTATCACTTGGTGGGGGACGTAATGAAAGAAGTGGATTGGCAGGAGATGTAGTTACCCTAGAGCAGGAAGGTGATGGGGATCTAGTTGCTTTACTCATCATTGAACTTTCAGCCTCTGCCTGGGTTTCTCTATTCTTCCTCCTTTTTGATCTCCTCCTTTCTGGAGAGTCAGGGGGTACAGCAATTTCTGTGATGGGTGTTTGTCTTTAAAATGTTTTAAATAAATGTTATGGTGTTTATGTTTTATATGTGTTATCAGGGTGCTTGTCCAAAGGCGGGTTCCCTCTTTTCCTCTTCTCACTGACTTGTCACAAATTGTGCACAGTGCCGTTGTTGATGTCTGCACTGTTCCTGCCCCAAGAGAAAAATAATCCCACACCCATGACTTCAGGTGGAGAAGAATGGCCTCGTTCTTCTTCTTCTCCTCCTCCACATTTCTGTTCACTGGCTGGGGCAGAGGATGATGTTGCTGCTGTTGCTGCTACTGGTTGGGATTCAGCAATGAAGGAGTATTGCTGCTGCTGGCAATTGGAACCTGTCCTTTTCTTGCATCACATGTTGACCACATTTCCACTGTGTCTATGGTTCTCTGTGGCACACTAGCTTGCTCCTCAACATCCTGCTGCCCTTACAATTCAGCAGCAGCAGGAATTAGAGCAGTTGTACACTCCACAAATTCCAAAAGTTCACTCCCATTCCTTCTCAGTTTGGGCTAAAATGGCCATCAATGTCTCTTACAGCCCAGCTTCTCTGCCATCATCATCATCACCATCCCCAGTGCCTCCGTGCTGCTGCTGCTCTATTACAGACATCTCACTGGTTGGAAGAGGTGATGAGAATTTTGACAGAGGGTCCCCTAATGTCACACTTGCCATTTCTTGCTGACCTGAAGAAGGCAGACTGGCAGCAGTAGCAGCAGGAACAGTGCTCCTGGTGGTGGTGGTATTATTGTAGTGGTGACAGTTCTGCCTTCTTAAGGATCATGTTCCACCTGGACAATGCCGAGAGGAGAAGGGGACTCCCAGGGTCAAGGGAATGGTATGGGCTTCCCTGCCACTAGTCGGGATGCTCTGAATTGCTTCCCCTACCATTTGTCATCATCTTCTCCATCCCCCCTCCTGAGAATTATAGGACAACTGTCAGCAGGTTAAGCACTGGCAACAGACACAGCACTGGTGGCAACAGAGACAACAATGGCAGCAGGCACAGGCAGCTGACCTGTCCTTCTCTCACTTCTACCCTCTTCTTTCTCCCATGAGATTAATTTCCTCAAGATCCCTAGGGGATCTTGTCACATCCTCCTCCTCCTCCTCCAACTCACAGGACACATAAGGGTCCTTTCAGCTCCTCCTTTTATTATTCTTAAACTTGCTCATAGTGATAGCAGTCACTATGAGTCTCTCCTGCTTCATTTTTGCAACAAATATCACTGCACAATAGCACTTTACCTCTCTATCGCTCTGTAACTGCTTGTATTGTGTTTCACTTCACACTGATAAAGGGACAAAAACCTTCTAGGCATTGAAAAAATGGCGAATAATTTTGGCCAATGGGTGAAAATGGTGAAGATTTTAAGCACTGTATTTAACCTCTTAAGTACTGGCTGGCACTTAAGGACTGTGGACTTTTTTGTTTGTTTTTTTTTGCCTCCGGTGCAGGGGCTCCCCGAACTGCGTGTACAGTCCTGACATGTCATGGGTCTTTAACGCAAAACAACCCATGACGTGCCATGACTGTCAAGGGTCGTTAAGGAGTTAAAGTGGATTTATCCCTTAAAAGAATGGACAACAACATGCTTTTGCAAATTTTTTTGCTGGAACACGACGGAACCTTTCGCCCACTCTTCCTAATAACCTAATGGATCTGAAAGTTTTCTGCTGAGGATGTGCAACAATTATATTTTCATCATTTTTCTATAGAGCAATCATGTCTAACAAGAGGCCCCAACTCTAAATCCTTGTGGTCCCCACAGTGCTTTTGGTTTTAAATTTGGTGTTGCCCACATTCTTTTCTGTGTCTCAGTCTCTTAAACTTTTGAGTGCAGAGGGGTTCATAAGGATATCCATGGCTTCTTATCTTCTTCCTCATCCTGCTAGGGCTTGTACTATGTCAGGTGGACAGAGCTGAACCAGGGGAGGTTTGTTGCACCCGGTTCACTGTATATGTAACTACTACTAGCGAGGTCTCCAACACATTGTGAAGTGATGATATAGAGATCTCTCTAGCATTCAAGGGGTTAACAGCACATTTAAATAAATAGGAATTCATGGAAAGTTAGCTTGATCTGGTCCAGATAATAACCATTCAGCTTGGCATCTTTCTGAGCCTGTCCTGATAAAGTGACATTATATTGTTAGTTCTCAGTCTGTCCTTATGATTTGTATTGTTTTATTAACCCTTCAAGGGCCGGACACAATGCATTGGCACTCAAAGGGTTAATAACAAATCATTTGAATGAAAAAAATTATGACAATTCCAAAGAAAAAACCTTTACTTAAAGCCAGTGTTAAGTTCTCACTCAAACACACAAAACAGGGAAATACAGGTTAATATTTTTTTTACTTAAATACATGCCCCCATGTGCTTTGCTGATGACATCAGGTATGACATCACAAATTACAGCATTAATGACATAACAAATAAAATAACTGATTACATCAAAAACATGGCAGTGGCATCACTGGTGACATCACAAATATTGTTGACACACATGGTCTAATCAGTAACAGATTTTATAAGCTAGAGTGTCAGTGGGGGTGATGTGCAATGTGCTTACTGAGTTATACATCTTGTTATTTTAGTTTAATCTGACAATCTGCAGTGTTGATAGGTATGCATTTTGTTGAACTGTATGATTGTTAAATGGGGAAATTCAACTATAGGTTCTTTAGTGTTTTCTGTACTGCTAACTGATCATTGCTTACAGTGTTTACAGTGGCACTGTTTTGGTGTAAGGAAAGTTACACTAGCAGTAGAAGAGGACTTTGGAGTAACATAGTAACATAGTAATTTAGGTTGAAAAAACACTTGCGTCCATCTAGTTCAACCCTTTACCTATTCCTGTTTACCATCGTCGATC
This sequence comes from Rhinophrynus dorsalis, assembly GCA_037306005.1. Classification (NCBI taxonomy): domain Eukaryota; kingdom Metazoa; phylum Chordata; class Amphibia; order Anura; family Rhinophrynidae; genus Rhinophrynus; species Rhinophrynus dorsalis. The sequence continues at coordinate 179,890,023 of CM074723.1, forward strand.
CAAAAGAAGGCAAAAAAAACACAACAATACAGCAATTTCAAATTCTGCCCCGAATGGGGGGGGGGGATTCCCTCCTGATTCCAAATGGCAATCAGATTTCTCCCTGGATCAACAAGCCCTAGGTAAAATATCAATCCTAATACTAACGTACATAGCCCTCTATGTACGTAGTAGTGTTTATCGGTTCTGGTGCAATGCCAGTGCAATGTCAGGCTTTCTGGTTATGGATTTTGGTGCAATCATGGATTATCATTCTTAGAGGATGACTATGTACAGTTCCAGTAGGGAATGTCTTTTAGTGCACTGTCAGTGGTTTAATTATTGATGCTCCTGGCTCATGATGTGTATTAACAGTAATCTAAAGTTGTAACGGACAGAGGCATAACTTTAGTGTGAAGTTGTGCCAGGGCTTAGCATCCAAGAGGCCCCATATGACCCAGGGTCCAATATATACTAGTTAATACCCTGTGAAAATTGTTTTGTGTTAGGGAGCTCAAAAAATGTTTGCACCAGGGCCCTGCAATATGGAAGAATCAAGTAGTGTTTATCAGTTCTGGTACCATGCCAATGCAATGTCATGCTTTCTGGTTTTGGATTTTGGTGCAAGCATGAACTAGTGTCTTAATTTATTGTTGCTCCTGGATCAGGATAAGGGGAGGGCGAAAAGTTCCTATTGTCTTCCTGTGAAAAAATGTGAGTAAACCACATTGTTGACCACTTTTTTGTGGGGAAATCTTTGCGTTTTTCACCTATTGGCCAAAATTCTTAGCTATTTGTTCAATAGCTAGAAAGTTTTCACCCATTTATTTACTCGTTTTTCTCCTTTTCGCTATAAAAACGTGACATATGCCAGGAAGTGAATCACAACAGAAGCAGCAGCTACAGAGCGAGACAAATGTGCTGTTCTGTTCTGCTGTGATATTTTTGAAAAATTGAGGCAGGAGAGGCTCATAATGACTGCTTTCACTATGAGAAAGTTTAAAAATAAGGAGGAACTGGAAGGACCCTTATGTGCCACTGAGTCTGAAGATGAAGTGAGCACTACAGAACCAATGCCTGCCAGTCCCCCTAAATCACCCCTAGGGATCTTGGGGAAATTAATGCCAAGGGAGGAAGAAAAGGGTAGTAGTGAGAGCAGGACAGATCAGTTGCCTGTGCCTGCTGTTAGATGTGCTGCCCCTGCTGCCACCATTGCTGTAACACAAAACAAAAACTGTAGGACAAAGCGCCAAAGATCTATATAATTAGGAGATCATATTATAATACTATATATTGGAATGTATAAGATGATTGATACAAAAAATTATTTGTATAAAATATAAAATAACCTATTATAAAATAAAATCATAAACAGTTCAAAAGTCCAAAATAGTCAGATAGTTCATTCTTTAATACAGATTCCCAAATTTTCCAAATGGACCGGATGGGTTTCTACACTCCCAGTGTTCCTCTATAGTGGTCGCTGCTCCCTGGTAAACTGGTGGTGTGTGGAGATAACTAAAGAAAGAAAAAGATAACAGAGGGGCACAGACCCATCTAAGAGCGTCACTGAGTACACCAACATTTTATAAACCCCATGTCTAGTATATGCTCACTGGACTTGAGTAAACAGATGGCACAAAAGATCTGCGATGCTCACACTGTAGCAGACTCCAAATTCCTAAAGTCCTGTGTATGTCATCCATCAGGTAAAAATTTTGCAAGTACTAACCATTAATACTTTATTGAATAATCAATATCATGTAAGATACAAAAAGTGGTCTTTCCCAGTTAAAATATTGAGGATAGAGAAAGCACTGCGGAAATGGCCCAACGCGTTTTGTATTACTATATAATACTTTGTCAGGGGCTTAATCTTTTTTATGTCACATGTGACATAAAAAAGATTAAGACCCTGATGAAGTATTATATAGTAATACGAAACTTATTTATGTGACATAAAAAAGATTAAGCCCCTGACGGGCTTGGGGCTTGGGGCAGGCACAATGCAGTCATCACCATCACTGTGCACAATTTGTGACAAGTCAGAGAGAAGGGGAAAGGAATGAAGACACCTTGGCACAACTGTCTTGATAACACACATGAAACACAGACACCATGAATAGATAAACCCAGGCAGAGGCTGTCAGTTTGATGACGAGTGAAACAACTAGTTTGTCATCACCTTCTTGCTCTAGGATAACTATATGTTCTGCCAATTCATCTCATTCATTGTTACCTCCCTTCCAAATAATAGCCACTCTGTAGATGTTAGGATGTGGCAGTTCGTGTCCACCCATTGCACACTGTGTGGTGCACTGGCCACACATAGAAGTGTGGTGGAAGAGAATCTCAAGCAGGGCATCAAGCAGCATCTGAGGAGATTCCATCCAGCAGAATATGCTAAGTTGGCTGGTTGCAGACGCAACCATATGGAGGAATGCAGCAACACCACACTTGAGATGGGACACCTCCAGCTCAATGGATGGAGAGAGATCTGTGGGCCCTGGACTATCCACACCTCGGGCTTGTGGGTGAGCCACAGAGGCTACAAGCTTAATTCTCCCCGAAGGCCAGGAAGCAGCCTCTCAGGGGAATGTGACAGGGTCATCATGTTAGACTATTTATGTGGTTAGTGCAGAACTCCACCCAACTGATTCTGCTGAACCACCATGCAGCCTGCTGCATCATCCATTCAGCCTGCTGTACCAGCCATTCAACCTGCTGCCCCCTATAGAGCTTGCTGCCCCTCTATGGAGCCTGCTACACCCCTTATTCCAGATGCTACACCACTCATTCAGCATACTACACCCCCATTGACCCTGTTACACCAACCATGGAACTTCCTGAACCAACTATGGAACCTGATGGGAAAGCACTATCTGCCTCACCCTTCCTGACTGCAGCAGATGAGGGAGAAAACATCCTAAATATGGAGTATAACAGAATTCAGAGGCAAAGGCTGAAGGAATCCAGGAGCCACAATAGGAGGACTGCATGCCACCAAAGTAGTGTGGAGCATCAGCTAGCAATGCTGACAGATGAGATATGGCAGTTGAGGGGTATCATTGCTAAGTTTTTTGGTCAGGTGGTCACAGAGCTACGTGACCACAACAGGATCATGGCCAAATGTTGATCCTCCAACAGTCTACCACCACTCCATCATCCTCCATGCTTACTCCAGCTCAAACACCGGTCCAGTCAAGGGTCACCAGATGTTCTGGAAGACCTGACCCCTCTGACACCTTTGCTCCCTTTGCTCCCCCTGCCAAGAAAAGGAAACATTAAGATGTGGTTTGTCCATTAACAAACATGCCAGCCGTGAAACCATGGTGTCTGTGTTTCTTTCTCAGGTTTCAGACTGTCAGTGCCAGAGTGTAAAGCAATACACTGGACACCACCCTGGCATTCCTCAGTCCGTTGGTGGTCATGTTTTTTGCAATGATGCAACAAGAATCCTCAGCTGTTGTTGACTTTCAACTTGCATTAGACTCATCAACATGGAGAACAAAGAGGAACTGGATAAGTCTCATGTACGGTGGCTCAGTGGTTAGCACTGTTGCCTTGCAGCGCTGGGGTCCTGGGTTCAAATCCCACCAAGGACAACATCTGCAATGAGTTTGTATGTTCTCACCGTGTTTGCGTGGGTTTCCTCCGGGTACTCTGGTTTCCTCCCACACTCCAAAAAACATACTGATGGGTGAATTTAGATTGTGAGCCCCAATGGGGACAGTGACCAATATGAGTGTAAAGCGCTGCGTAATCTGTGTGCGCTATATAAATAAATAAAAATAATAATGTAAGCTGTAGTTCAACACCAGCTGATCGGTTTGGTACCTGGACTTGGTTCCATGCATAATCAGGTTACTAAGAACAGGTCACTATCAGCTGTAAGAATGCCAATATGCATGCCAACTGACAATTGGAACTTCTGCACACAAGCACACCTACAAGTGATATCAGGTACCAATCACTGAGCCAATGTTTTCACAACCCATTCTCAAACATCCCCAGCAGTGCTTGTGTTCTTGAGCTTTCAGTATGGCACATGTGTTGATGTCATCATCACAGATGACATATTATTCATGGGAATGGAACAATGTGTGATTCCACTGCATAGGATGTTATTCAGACACATGCACTACTGTGGGGTATTGAGGCCATTTTGAGGAAACAATACACCAAATCATCATGTGGTTCATGTCTCAGGGTTAGTGTACAACATGGGAGATGGAGATATTCCATTTCATCTGAACTGAAGGTCCAACACCTTGGATGGTAGATTGTTCTGAAACACTTTCCATACTTTGAGTTTTAGCTATATCTACCATTCAACAGGATGGAACAGAGTTCAGAACAATGTGGCATGCTGAATGTCTCCCTTGTGGTACAGTTGGTTGCTTAACCCTATGAGTGCTGAAGGGGTAAGCAAAGCATTGCAGAGAAATGCGTTGAGTATCCCTCTGGAATTCAAAGGGTTAACTGCAAGGCATGTAGCTGTTATGCCTCATACAACATGACATGTGCACAAGCACAGTAGAAGTTTCATTAACAGTCCACCAAGAGGACACAGTATTTCAATGCATGTGATTTGAGCAGGTGCAGGACATTAGATTGTTGCATTTCCCTCCCACTGCAGTGGACAGGCGTGTATCTCCTAAATGTATAGGCATGTTTGTGGGACTGTGCTTTATCCCTTGGGGACCAAGGGGTGTGCAACACGTTGTTTCCTGATATTCAAGGAGTTCTTATGTTGCTGGTAGTTGCGTGGGAGTTTGGGGCACTTGGCTCACATTTCTGGAGTGTTTGGCTGTGGTTTCAGGGGTTAACTTAGCAGTTCTTCCTTTGTTTTTGGCTTAGGAATCATGATTGTGTGGATTTGAACCTGATGTCATTCAGCCAACGAAGGTTTTTATTAGGCATTGTGGATTCTAATCCGTGGCTTTGAGGCTCAGGATTGCCAGCAGAAAATGTTTCCAGTTAAAAGGTGAGATCCTTGACTGAATATAATAGAATGCTACTTGCTCAATGTTTTCTGTTGATCTAAATGGACTTTTATGGTTGCCCGTTAAGAATTACTGCACTGTGGATGTTTGCAAAGTGGGTAATAGAATGCTAAACTGTGCCTTCAAAACCACTATTGCCAGTTTTGATTTTTACCGTGCAGAGCCGGATAACAGGCAAGGCGCACAAGGCGCCTGCCTACGGCCCAACCAAATGAGGGGGCCCAGAAAACATCATTCTTCTGGTCGCTTACAGTGCTCCCCGAGCCCCTCCAGATTCCCCCTAACTTCAATATGCTGCTGCACTCAGCGCACTGCCACTGACTCTCTTTGGGCCCGGCTGCCCAGTCAAATGAGTCCGGGGGCCCAGCGGAAACCTCAGCTGTGCTCAGTGCTCACTCGGTGGCAGTACGGTACCATTATGATGAAGGTGTTGCCACACAGCCTCCTCATGTTTCCATGTCATTGTCAGCCGTGCGCATGTGTCAGAATTTGAGTCCTGGCCAAGGCCGGCGCCACCTATAGGCGAGGTAGGAGCCAGCCTAGGGCACAAATTCTCTGGGGTGCAGTGGGGCCCAGGCCTCCCACCGCTCACCACTTGCTCACTTGCTGCACAAGTCAGTGGCATAGTGGGGGGGAGCCCAGAAAATGTTAGCCTGCCAGCTATGCAGACATGACGCATACCTGGTGTTTCTTCATCGATCTGTTACTTTTAAACTTGTACTGTCCTCATAACAAGTTTGATAGTGGTGCACAGAATGATGAAGAAGCCCCCATCATGCACCAAGTCTGCGTCGCCGTGTATCACATGGTCCCAGCTGCTCTCAATGTGGGCAGTGGGGGAAAAGAGACTAGAGACATCATGGAGGAGTTGGACTCAAGACACAGCAGGCCTTCAGGTCAGGAGGACTTCACCAGTGGCCAGCTCCCTTCCTCCTCGCATAAAAAGGTAAGAGAGGAAAAATGAGGAAAGTGGTGCATCAAGAGGGGGCAAAGAGGCAAAAGAGGGTCAGTCAAGACTAGAGGGGAATCAAGAAGGGATAAAGAGTCAAACGGGGGGAGAAAGTGTCAAAGAGGGAATCAACAGTCAAGAGGGGGATCAAGAGTCTCATGGGTGGGTGAGAGTCAAAGGGGGGGAATCAACAGTAAAGAGGGGGATCAAGAGTCAGACGGGGAGAAAGAGTCAAAGGGGGATCAACTATCAAGGGGGTTCAAGAGTAAAATGGGGGGAGAGAGTCAAAGGAGGGGATCAACAGTCAAGGGGGATCAAGAGTCAAATGGGGGGAGAGCATCAAAGGGGGGATCAACAGTCAATGGGGATCAAGAGTCAAATGTGGGGAGAGAGTCAAACGGGGGTATCAACAATCAAGAGGGGGATCAAGAGTCAAACGGGGGTGAGAAAGATTCAAAGGGGATCAACAATCGAGAGAGGGAGAAAGAGGCAAAGAGGGGGAGAGTCAAACACACACACACATACTAACACACTGATACACATAGAGATAAGCACTAGTGATGAGCGAGCACCCCAATGCTCGGGTGTTCGGGTGCTCTGACCGAGCACCCCCTGAGGCTCGAGTGCTCGGCCGAGCACCCGAGCCCCATTGAAGTCAATGGGAGGACTCGAGCATTACACCAGGCACCCCCTGCTCTGATGAGGGGAGGGTGCCTGGTCCATAGGAAAAGGGCAGAAAAGGATGGAAACACCACAGAAATGGTTCAGGGACAGCATAGGGAGGATGTCTGGATGCATCTTGGACTCCAACATCGCTGCTGGGAACGATCTTTCGCCCGTAGTATGCCATTTTTACAGACTGACCATAAAACACACAAAAAGGAAAATAAAAACGACTTTAGGCGAAAAATTGTTACCAAACAATATTTGCTGTATATTTACTTGTATATCATCTGCAAATTCTCCCAAAAATTTCCTTGATTTTCAGAACTGAGGCCATGATTAGAGGGAAACGTGCGCAGAGGCAAATTCTCCCAAAAATTTCCTTGATTTTCAGAACTGAGGCCATGATTAAGAGGGAAACGTGCGCAGAGGCAAATTCTCCCAAAAATTTCCTTGATTTTCAGAATTGAGGCCATGATTAAGAGGGAAACGTGCGCAGAGGCAAATTCTCCCAAAAATTTCCTTGATTTTCAGAACTGAGGCCATGATTAAGAGGGAAACGTGCGCAGAGTCAAATTCTCCCAAAAATTTCCTTGATTTTATTGAACTGAGGCCATGATTAAGAGGGAAACGTGCGCTGAGCTGACCATCTAAAACATTATGGGTGAGGGTCTGCTGCAGAGCTGACCATCCTAAACATTATATGCGAAGGCCCGCTAGTGAGCTGACGCTATCAAACATTATATGAGAGGGCCCGCTAGAGAGCTGACCCAATAAAACATTATATGAGAAGGCCCGCTGGTGAGCTGACCTATATAAAAATTGTCAAACAGGGCCCGCTGGTGAGCTGGCCCTATATAAAAATTATATCACAGGGCCCGCTGGTGAGCTGGCCCTATATAAAAATTATAGCACAGGGCCCGCTGGTGAGCTGGCCCTATATAAAAATTATATCCCAGGGCATATGGAAGAGGAGGAGGAGGATGAGAAGATTAAGAGTCAACCATATACCCGTTTTTTGGGTGGAAGGGGTGAATGGGAATACAGAGTATTCCCATCATTGTAAATAACATATATAAAGTGAGTTTATGTTCCCCCGGGGCTTTCCTCCAGTGGAGTGGAGAAGTCAGGGGAAATCCAGGCCTTGTTCATTTTTATAAGTGTCAACCTATCAGCATTGTCGGTGGAAAGGCGGATACGCTTATCTGTTATGATGCCACCAGCAGCACTAAATACCCGCTCAGACAGAACGCTGGCGGCAGGGCAGGCCAGCACCTCCAAGGCGTAGAGTGCCAGTTCATACCACGTGTCCAGCTTGGACACCCAGTAGTTGTAAGGCACAGAGGGATCATTGAGGACGCTGACACGGTCTGCTACGTACTCCTTCACCATCTTCCAAAACTTTTCCCTCCTTGTGACACTAGGCTGCGCATCAGGGTGAGGGTGCTGGCGGGGTGTCATGAAGGTGTCCCACGCCTTGGAGAGTGTTGCCCTGCCTTTCTCGGAACTGCTGTGTGCTCCCCTTTTCTCCCCTTCTCTGTTGGCCAAGGTAGCACGTACTCTGCCGCCAGCGTTGTCAGATGGAAAATTTTGGAGCAATTTTTCAACAAGAACCTTCTGGTATTGCACCATTTTGCTTGTCCTCTCCACCGGAGGAATGAGAGATGAGAAATTCTCTTTGTAGCGGGGGTCCAGAAGGGTGAACACCCAGTAATCCGTGTTGTCTAAAATGCGTACAACGCGTGGGTCACGGGAAAGGCAGCCTAACATAAAGTCAGCCATGTGTGCCAGAGTACCAACAGTCAAGATTTCACTGTCCTCACCAGGAGGATGACTCTCAATATCCTCATCCTCTTCCTCCTCTTCTGCCCACCCACGCTGAAGAGATGGAACTAAAGTTCCATGGCTACCCTCTGTAGCGGAGGCAACCGTGTCTTCCTCCTCCTCCTCCTCCTCCGCCTCCTCCAATTGTCGCTGAGAAGACGAAGTGAGGGTGCTCTGGCTATCACCTTGTGTAAGCTCTTCCTCCCCCATTTCCACCTCTTCCACATGCAAAGCGTCGGTTTTAATTGTGAGCAGCGAGCGTTTCAGTAGACACAGAAGTGGGATGGTTACACTGATAATAGCGTTATCGCCGCTCACCATCTGTGTCGATTCCTCAAAATTGCGTAAAACCTCACAGACGTCTGACATCCATTCCCACTCCTCACTTCTGATTACAGGAAGTTGAACGGAGAGGCGACGACCGTGTAACAGCTGGTACTCCACTACTGCCCTCTGCTGCTCACAAAGCCGGGCCAACATGTGGAAGGTGGAGTTCCAGCGTGTGCTCACGTCACACAGCAGCCGGTGAGCTGGCAATTGTAAGCGCTGCTGCAGCTTCAACAGGCCGGCCGAAGCTGTAGATGACTTACGGAAATGTGCACACACGCGGCGCACCTTGGTCAAGAGATCATGCACATTGGGGTAGGTTTTTAGAAATCGCTGCACCACTAAATTAAATACATGCGCTAGGCATGGTACGTGTGTGAGCTTGCCGAGCTCCAAAGCCGCCACCAAGTTACGCCCATTATCACACACAACCATGCCTGGTTGCAGGTCGAGTGGCGAGAGCCACTGCTCGGTCTGGTGACTAATCCCCTGCAACAGCTCTGAGGCCGTGTGCTGTTTGTCCCCAAGGCAGATCAGCTTCAGCACGGCCTGTTGACGCTTCCCCACTGCAGTGCTACACTGCTTCCAGCTACTGGCTGATGGGGGAGTGGCGCTGCGTGTAGAGAATTCGGAGGTGGAAACGGAGGAGGAGGAGCCAATAACGTAGGTGCTGGCGGAAACCCTGATGGAGGTAGGGCCCGCAATCCTCGGCGTGGGTAGCACCCGTGCCATCCCAGGGTCCGAGTCGCTCCCAGCCTCCACGACATTCACCTAGTGTGCCGTCAGGGAAATGTAGCGTCCCTGGCCACAAGCACTTGTCCATGTGTCAGTCGTTAAGTGGACCTTCCCAGTAACTGCGTTGGTCAGGGCACGGGTGATGTTACGGGACACATGGTAGTGTAATGCGGGGATGGCACACCGGGAAAAGTAGTGGCGGCTGGGGACCGCGTACCGAGGGACAGCTGCTGCCATCAGGCTGCGGAAGGACTCAGTGTCCACAAGCCTAAATGGCAGCATTTCGATGGCCAGTAATTTTGAAAGGTGTGAGGTTAGTGCTATGGCCTGTGGGTGGGTGGCTGGGTACTTTCTCTTGCGCTCAAATGCCTGGGGTAACGACATTTGGACGCTGCGCTGGGACAGGGAAGTGGATGTGGTCGCTGATGGTGCTTCAGATGGTACAGGTGCAGGGCGGGAGGTATGCGGGCCTGCGCCTTCGACAGGCGATTGGCCGGCACCGAAAACAGGGGAAGAGGAGGCAGTGGTGTGGCCTGCAGACACAGATGGGCGATCCAGGCGTTCCTCCCACTTATTACGGTGCTTGGATGCCATGTGTCGGATCATGCTGGTGGTGGTGAGGTTTCTAGTGTTCATGCCTCGGCTCATTCTGGTGTGGCACAGGTTGCAAACTACAATTCTTTTGTCGTCCGCACTTTCCTTAAAAAAACGCCATACCGCGGAACACCTACCCTTTGGCAAGGTAGATTTACGCAAGGGGGTGCTCCGTGGAACATTTGCGGGCCGGTTTGGTGCGGTCCGCCTTCTTTCTGTAGCCACACCACTGCCTCTTCCAGCCTGTTGCGGTGCTGCAGATGGCTCACCCTCAGGACTGCTGTCATCGCTCGGCTCTACACCTTCCCAGGTGGGGTCAGTCACCTCATCGTCCACCAAGTCCTCCTCCACTTCCTCACTCTGATCATCCTCCTCAAGTCTTGATCCCACCACATACTCAGTCATTGACAACTGTATAACATTCTCCTCAACAAGGTCTTGAGACGGAAATAGTGGTTGATTTAATGGCAACTGTGTCTCATCATCATCATCATCATCCACTACTTCCTTTGACCTTAAATGCCGTTCACATCTGTCATCTTCTTGTGATTGGGTAGCCTCTAGAGGTTGTGAATCAGGGCACAAGATGTCATGTTCCTCTGCAAGCGTGCTTGGAGAGAGGGTCAAATGAAGGATTGGTGATGAGACGAGCTCCTCACTATATCCCAGTGTGGGATCACTTCTTTGACCAGACCGTGTATGGTGGGAGGAAGGATGATCAGAGTGAGGATTATTTTGACCAGACTCTTGGCTACTGAGAGTGGACTTGGTGGAAGACAGGGTGGTGCTTAACCGACTGGAAGCAGTATCAGCTGTCATCCAACCGACCACCTGTTCGCAGTGGTCGGACCTCGAGAGTGATGTCCTGCGACGCCCTGTAAAATTACACATGAAGCTAGGTATGGTGGATGTCTTTCTTTCTTGTGCTCTGGCACCAGGCACAGTTTCTCCGCGTCCTGACCCGCGCCCTGAACTTTCAGGATCACGTCCACTTCCCCGTCCCTTTTTACCCGCCTTCTTCATCTTACACAGAATATGTGACTTTAATATTTGAGTTTGAAAACTTAACAGTATTTCTTCCTATTCTGCAACTGTGCAGAGTACACAGAATAGGCTGCTAAACTGCGGTGACACACACTGAATGGAATAAGTGACTTTAATATTTGAGTTTGAAAACTTAACAGTATTTCTTCCTATTCTGCAACTGTGCAGAGTACACAGAATAGGCTGCTAAACGGCGGTGAAACACACTGAATGGAATATGTGACTTTAATATTTGAGTTTGAAAACTTAACAGTATTTCTTACTATTCTGCAACTCTGCAGAGTACACAGAATAGGCTGCTAAACGGCGGTGATACACACTGAATGGAATATGTGACTTTAATATTTGAGTTTGAAAACTTAACACTATTTCTTACTATTCTGCAACTGTGCAGAGTACACAGAATAGGCTGCTAAACTGCGGTGAAACACACTGAATGGAATATGTGACTTTAATATTTGAGTTTGAAAACTTAACAGTATTTCTTACTATTCTGCAACTGTGCAGAGTACACAGAATAGGCTGCTAAACGGCGGTGAAACACACTGAATGGAATGTGTGACTTTAATATTTGAGTTTGAAAACTTAACAGTATTTCTTACTATTCTGCAACTGTGCAGAGTACACAGAATAGGCTGCTAAACGGCGGTGATACACACTGAATGGAATATGTGACTTTAATATTTGAGTTTGAAAACTTAACAGTATTTCTTACTATTCTGCAACTCTGCAGAGTACACAGAATAGGCTGCTAAACGGCGGTGACACACACTGAATGGAATATGTGACTTTAATATTTGAGTTTGAAAACTTAACAGTATTTCTTACTATTCTGCAACTCTGCACACTACACAGAATGTGCTGCTAAACTGCGGCGAAGCACACTGAATGGAATATGTGACTTTGATATTTTAGTTTGAAGACTTAACAGTATTTCTTCCTATTCTGCAACTCTGCACAGTACACAGAATGTGCTGCTAAACTGCGGCGAAGCACACTGAATGGAATATGTGACTTTGATATTTGAGTTTGAAGACTTAACAGTATTTCTTCCTATTCTGCAACTCTGCACAGTACACAGAATGTGCTGCTAAACTGCGGCGAAGCACACTGAATGGAATATGTGACTTTGATATTTGAGTTTGAAGACTTAACAGTATTTCTTCCTATTCTGCAACTCTGCACAGTACACAGAATGTGCTGCTAAACTGCGGCGAAGCACACTGAATGGAATATGTGACTTTGATATTTTAGTTTGAAGACTTAACAGTATTTCTTCCTATTCTGCAACTCTGCACAGTACACAGAATGTGCTGCTAAACTGCGGCGACGCACACTGAATGAAATATGTGACTTTGATATTTTAGTTTGAAGACTTAACAGAATGTGCTCTAATCTGCAACTTTGCACACTAAACAGAATGTGCTCTAATCTGCAACTTTGCACACTAAACAGAATGTGCTCTAATCTGCAACTTTGCACACTAAACAGAATGTGCTCTAATCTGCAACTGTGCACACTAAACAGAATGTGCTCTAATCTGCAACTTTGCACACTAAACAGAATATATATTTTTTTTTTTTTTTGTTTTTTTCCCCCCACACAAAATAACCTGCTGCCCCCACACACAGTAGTCCTAAAAAGGACTTTTGGTTCTTTTTTTTCACAAGTTTGGTTTTTTTCCTCCCTACACTGCCTTTCCCTTCCTATCCTCAGCTCTCCCTGGCTAAGACTGAGCCGAACTCGATGGTCAGGTGCTATACAGCACCTGACCACGGGTTCTGGCCAGCCAATCAGTGTAATGCCAGCAGCCAACATGGCTGCTGGCATTACACCGATGTCAGAGCCTCCCTGCACGTTTATTGGCTGCGCAGCAGCCGCAAAACGTGTGGGGAGGAGACCCGAACATGGCGGGCGAGCACATGCGGTACTCGTACGAGTACCGCCATGTGCCGAGCAGAGCGATGCTCGAGCCGATCCGAGCATCGGCCGAGCATGCTCGCTCAACACTAATAAGCACACATACTGACACACTGATACACAGACAGGTAAGCATACACACTGAGTTTGTTCCTTACCCCTTTATTGTGTGCTCCACATGGTTATCAGGAAATCATGACATTGTTATATGGGGTGGCAATAAACATCTGAGTACTACGGTGTGTTGCGATGTGAGAGTGTGGAACCCTCACTTGCAATGCATTGCAGTAAACAGATGATATTCCCAAATCCCATTAACCTCATATAACAATGTGATTTAAACCATGTGGAGCACCCCATAACAGGTAAGAATCAAACTGGCTGGTTTCCTTGTAATTGCTTCCTTTGTATCTGTGCACTTTTAGTATAAATCTTTGTTATATATTGATAGGTGTATTGGGATGTGAAACAGACAAAGGGTTAATTAGATATAAAACTGTCCGTCTTCAATATAGAAGCCATAACATCAAAAATGCTTTTACTATTTGGGTCTTAAATGTTGCATATTCTTTCTTATAATATTGTTTTCAATTTTTTTTTCATTTTTTTTTACTGTACATGTTACCATGGTGACAGGCGTGTTTGGGCCCCAGTTTCATAGGGAATATATGCAGGGCATGATGACAGTAGCCTTTTCTCTTAAGAAAGGTCCCATATTTTTTCTCTCTTCCAGCCAGCTTTCCCTTTCATTCATCTCTGTCTCTCCTCAGCTAGGTCTCTCTACTTTTTCCCACTACCTCCACTCATGACGTTCTCTCCCCACTCTTCATGCATGCACAGGTCTTTCTGTCTCTTCCACATGGGCAAACACTGAAGTATTAAACTATTTGTACTGCAGAGCCCTCTGGCAAATAAAGGGTTAAGTTTGAAATAAATCAAATAAATCAAAAGAATCTTGTTTCAAAGGCACCCTTCAGGATTCATGTAAAAACATAACTTTATTACTTAATAATAGGAGGTACATATAAAAAGGATTGGGAAGAAAGAAGTAAATGTAGGAGATCCCCACTGTGAATAACTGCTCAACAGTGAAGGGGAACTGCAATTTTCATTAGAACCCATACTTGGAATCCATCTGTGAATATATAGTGGTCTGATAGATTAGGAATTGGGCATCTCCTCAAAGTCATTTCCAGTTTAGGAGACTTTATTTGCAGTGCTCTCATTAAAGGGGATGTTTAACCCCTTTACAACTTTGCCTAACTCATTTTGTTATCTACTGTAAATACCGTGGAGAAATTAAAAAAATAAATGCAGCTCTGTACCTACTTCCGGGCATTCTGTGTTCAACGGATTTGTACCGCAGTCTGACGCTTCTATCCAGCCCCCTATGATGATGGAGGCTTATGTCTGTAAGCTGGAGTAGAAAAACGAAACTGCTGGAAGCACTCGACTGTGATGCTCATATATAACTCATAGGCTGATACACCGCTTCATTTCTTTTAAAAACATCAAATTTATTCTTCAAAAAATAAAATAAGCATATACATGTGTCACAGCAGGGAGAAAAGAAAAAAGACACCACTATTAGCACATAGGATAGGATGTCATGTAGAACTCTGACATGTTTCGCGCCCTACGGCGCTTAGTCATAGATAAATCAATACACCTGAAATTACTACATTTAAACCAAACAGTGGGCCATGATTGGACTAAAAACAAATACAAAAAATCAAAAACAACCTATCCTGATCCCAAAAACAGGGAACGGAAACTCCGTCAGTCCTCTCGATCCTCCTCACCATACATTCCGTTTCATTCAAGAAATTCAAAACATATAAATATTTCACTGTTACCACCCTCGGGACCCACAAGTACCCAACGAAAAAGCAACAGTGAACCAGATCGAAAAAGGGAAAGGAGCGAAAGAGAGGAAAAAACAAGAGAAACATTGTATCTCAATTTACACGCATGGTACACATCACGAAATAGACACAATGTAAATGTTCATTTGTAGCAGATGGAGAAAGAGCAGTGCTCACACCAATAGGAATAGAACTAAAATCTAAGAGGCTACTAGATAGCAATCGATTGTCCAGGGGAGAAATAAAGGGGCCCAAACGCCCCAAATGACTCGGAACATAAAAAACATATATACCAAATATGTGCGCATATTAAAATCAATAACTGAAAACTGAAAAAAATAAAAAATATATATATCCATAAGATATATATATCTAAAAAATATGCGCAATATCCCATTCAGCATTCAGTCCATTAGGGACCCGAGTTCTTAGAGTCAATATCCAAAAGGCTTCACGCTCCTCTAGCAATCGATTGATATCACCACCTCTCCATGGCAACCGCACCCGTTCTATACCCATAAAGCTCAGGCACGACATATCTCCATCATGCACATCATGGATATGTTTGGCTATAGCTGAATCTAGGAGATGCCTCTCTGTTTGGTAGACATGTTCCCTAATTCTATGCCGAACTAATCTGATTGTTCGACCCACATATTGAATAGAACATCGTGTACAGGTAAATAAGTACACAACACAACTTGTAGCACAATTGATATAACCATTGACATTATACTCTAGATTCGTGGTTGTGCTCTTAAATTTGGTTGCCTGGCATATATATTGACAAACACTACATCTGGATGACCCACAACTGAAAAAACCTTTGTGGGTCAACCATGTGGAGTTAGATTTAGCCTCCATAAACAAACTTGGTGAAACAAGATTGCCAATAGTAATACCTCGGCGTGCAACAAAAGAGCAACCATTTTCCAAAATATTGACCAAGTGTGTATCAGCATTCAAAATCGGCATATGTCGACGAATAATATTACAGATAGATTTGTACTGTGCACTATATGTCGTAATAAAACGAACCTGTTTGCTACTTGGCTGACGTTGTGTCCCAGTGCGTTCATTCAACAAACTCTCCCTTGGAGTCCGCAAAGCAGACTCATAAGCCTGGGTCAATAGATCCTGATTGTACCCTCTTACTTGAAATCTCCGAGTCAGGTCACTCGAGGCTTCCACAAAATCCTCCTCCAAGCTGCAATTCCTGCGTAAACGCAGGAACTGCCCCTTTGGAATATTAGTGACCTGAGAACGGAGATGAGCTGACTGGGCATGCAGCAAAGCATTGCCAGCTACCGGTTTTCTATATATAGATGTGACAACCCTACCCGTATCGCACCTACCCAATAAATTCAAATCCAAAAAAGGAACCAATTCCTTGTTATATGAATGGGTAAAGCGTAATCCATATTGGTTGTCATTTAAACATTCTACAAAGGAGGCTGCCTCGGATTCATTCCCCAGCCAAATAAACAATAGGTCATCAATATACCTCCCGTACCACAAAACCCGCCCCCGATGGGCATTCCCAGCTCCAAAGACACGGAGACGCTCCCACCATCCCATATAGATGTTAGCTAGGGATGGGGCAAAACTTGCCCCCATAGCGACTCCGCGTCTCTGAAGGTAGAAACGCCCATCGAAGGCAAAAAAGTTGTGGCACAGGAGGTACTCGACGGCCTGGACCAAAAACATCTTCAAATTATCTGGATACTTAGAAAAAAGGTCTAATTGTTGTTTCAGAGATATTAAAGCCCAATCATGCGGTATGGAAGAGTACAATGCCTCCACATCAGCCGTCAGCCAAGAACAATGTTCATTCCAAACAATACGTGTCATCTCAGTCAAAACTTGTTTTGTATCCCTGAGGGCACAAGGTAATGCTTCCACCACCGGCCTAAGGTAATAATCCACCAAATCAGATAAAGGCTCATTGAGAGAGCCAATTCCCGACACGATGGGCCTACCAGGAGGCGAAATCAAAGATTTATGGACCTTAGGCAGGTGGTGGAAAATAGGTACCACTACAGCCCCAGGGAGCAAAGCTGTCCGCTCACGAGGATTAATAACCCCCAATCCCTCACCTAAATTGACAATCTTAATAAGATCCTGTTTGAATTTGCCAGTGGGATTGTAACTTAAAGATTCATAAGTAGCACAGTCCTCTAACTGGCGTAATGCCTCCTTTTTGTATGAAGTCGCATCCATGACCACGACTGACCCCCCCTTATCCGACATCTTAATAACTATATCCTGATTATGTTGTAACTGGAATAAAGCCTCCTTGTCGGAAAGGGACAGGTTATCAGTGGTGGACATAGATGAAGAGACAGCATCAAGTTCTATCAAATCACTCTCTACCAGTCTCTGAAAGGTATCCAGATATGTTCCCTTCACATGTGTTGGAAAAAAGGTTGATCTTGGACTTAAACCTGAATCCATAGGGGGCATCTGGATGTCCTCCAGGGACACGGAAGATTCCTCTCTTAATTGTTGAAGATCTACAACTGCACACACATCCTTGTAACTAAAATCCCTAAAAGAATCATCTACCATATTTCTAGGATGCACCAAATTGGGACATTCTCTCTCAGCCGTTTCGTGATTAAAATACTTCTTAATGGTCAAAGACCTAACGAAACGGTTGAGATCCAAGATAGTGTGAAACAGATTGAATTTCTGATTAGGCACAAAATTTAACCCCAATTTTAATACTCTTTCCTGTGCTGGTGTGAGTGACAAATTAGATATATTAATAATTTCTAATGATTTGGGGGGTTGGAAGTTAGAGTCCTCCTTGTCTGATATGATCTTCTTCCAATGTCTTCCACGACGCCCCCCCCGTCTTGTCGGGGTGCTCGCAGAGACTTTCGCTTCTTCCTTCTGCCTCTCACCCCGTTTTTTGGTGGTTGGATCTGAGTATCTTGATCCTGTGGAGGATGATCCTCACTGGTATTATCCA
This sequence comes from Rhinophrynus dorsalis, assembly GCA_037306005.1. Lineage (NCBI taxonomy): Eukaryota > Metazoa > Chordata > Amphibia > Anura > Rhinophrynidae > Rhinophrynus > Rhinophrynus dorsalis. The sequence continues at coordinate 179,907,903 of CM074723.1, forward strand.
TAACAATACCCGGATGGGATATAGAGGAAACCCTCACTGCATCTTGATCTTCCTGAATATCAAAATATTGCTCTGAATCGGAAAAGCTCACATGTCTCTCTAATGAGCGTGACGAGTGCATCTTTCTGCGTGGTCTACTCACAGATCGCCTCCAGGTATACACAGAATCCTGATCATAATCAAGTCTATCACGAACAAACTTGCGTTGTTTGAAGAAAGACAATTCCTTGTCCAATTTGTTCAATGAGGATTTTAATGCTTGATCCAATTCCACAAACATAGGAGCATTCATCTGTTTCTTTAACAGAGCTTGAATTTTAACAATATCTTCTTTAATCACAATAGACTCCTCCTGCTTGTATTCTATAAGCAACCTCATCAGAGTAAATGAACAATCAGATAAAGCCGCATTCCACTTGGTCATAAACACTTTGTCCTTCACATCAAACGTAGGAAATTTTTTAATCCTTAAACCTCGGGGGATACGTTGAACCTCCAAATATTTATTCAGAGCATTCATGTCCCACCACAGCCTTAACTCCTTATTCAAAACTTTCTCCAATTGGTGGAACAGAGCTTTCAAATCCAAATTTGCCATATGTTCACTGGTATCCACTTCCTCAGTATTGAAAATAGTGTCCATGCGTTGTATCCTATCTTCCCTGTTGATAAAATCACTCAGTGCAAAGGTGTCATCCATTTCCCCTGCAGCCATGATAATAATAATAATGTGACAGATGAAATAATAATGCTTGCGGACAGCCAGAACTTCCGTCAATTACCGTCCATAACCTGCTTAATATCAAGAAGCAATCAAATAAGAGTTCATATACATAAACATATTTCACTTCTGTTGCTTCTAATCAAACGGAGCACTCAATTGGAGATGGAGAACAACAAGAAAAGTAGATCAGGTGCTGCACGTTGAATAAAAAGTTCATCTAAAATGCAGGAATATAGGACTCACCGGCAATCAAGGGGTGCTCACCAAAGCAACTCTCCAAACGTTGCTTATGACTTGAAGTAGAAAAACGAAACTGCTGGAAGCACTCGACTGTGATGCTCATATATAACTCATAGGCTGATACACCGCTTCATTTCTTTTAAAAACATCAAATTTATTCTTCAAAAAATAAAATAAGCATATACATGTGTCACAGCAGGGAGAAAAGAAAAAAGACACCACTATTAGCACATAGGATAGGATGTCATGTAGAACTCTGACATGTTTCGCGCCCTACGGCGCTTAGTCATGACGCTTCTATCCAGCCCCCTATGATGATGGAGGCTTATGTCTGTAAGCTGGAGTGCTCTCATTGGCAGAGTTGCCCAGAAGTGGGTACAGAGCTGCATTTATTATTTTAATTTCTCCACACAAGCGGGTTTGTTAAAAAAAATGTAAACACTTTTCGGTATTTACAGTATATAACAAAACAATTTAGGCAAAGTTGTAAAGGGGTTAAACATTCCATTTAAGGATATGTTTCTATGCTCCTATATATATATATATATATATATATATATATATATATATATAGTGGTTTGGTGATTATAAACCTATTCACATATAGCCACTTTAATTACAGTGGTCTATTAAAATTGATATTTGTAACCTAGTGGGATGAAATGGGATTCTCACTAAATCATAAAGAACTGAATACCCAATTCCTAATCTATCAGACCACACCACTATATATTAATGGCTAGGCTTTTTATATCCCTAGCTGAATGGGTTATATCACTGTTTCAGTTGTAAACCGTGTGGTTGGTATCACTAATTATTTGCATTGCTTTGGTGACCTCTGGCATTTAAGGGGTTAAAGCATTCTTTTTTTTTTTTTTTTTTTTGTCTTTTATTTAGTTGGTACCGCAACAACAATAGTGAAACTGAAAGGGGCAATTTGGGATCCTGCCTAGGGCCCTGTGGAGTCTTAATCCGGCTCTGTTACCGTGGGTCATATTATCGAGCCCTATGATGATCTTAGATTCAGCAGAACTTACACAGGATGTGATTTATGACAAAATGTATACTACATATTATATTATAATTTTAAAATTATGGTAGGCCAGCAACATCAAATACATAAAAATGAATAGATTATTTGTAGACTGCCAAATTAGTGGTTTTGTAAGTTATGTTACTTGGGCTGCATCAAATGTGATAACTTTTAAGACACTGTGAATCATTTAATATTCCCCTTAATGAGTATCTTAATATCTGTCTGATGTCAACTTCATGATTAAGTGTATTAATTGTTTACTGTATAAAATGTAACAGTTGTGTATGTATCAAGCTTTCCTCTAAGCTCCTACAATATTGAAAGAATCTATATTCTGAGGATGAAAACATGTCAGTCCACCTAAATTACATATTGATTAGGTTTAATTGCATTCCACCCATCAGTATTAGGTTTGAAAATTCATAAAATAGAAATAATGTACTCTTTGTGGATGATTACTTCTGGGGCATTTAAATGAATTCCATCACTTAACCCTGAGCTGAGACAGATTATTGAGCCTTTTAATATAGCTGGTCAAAGTCCAAAGCAGTAGAATAACAGTTTCTAGCTATCAGAAGCAAGCAATGAAAAACAATATAAATTCATATAGATTTTCTTTTAAAGAGAAACAGCAAAGCTTGACTTCAAGTTAACAGAAGATTGATAATAACAGGTTTCAATATTAGCATATTCTGTCCATACACCATAATTTAATTATTATGTCTCCTAAAGAGTAGCATACTTTACTTTATGCATATAGAATTAAGGGAGTTGTGTATTAAGGGCCTCATGCACAAAATAGAACTGGAGTAATTCTGGGGCAAACCAGAATTTAAAATGATTTAAATAGGGGGTTAACGTCTTGAATGCTACCATGGTCTCCAATATCAAGGGTTTAAAAGCCCCATTAAAACCAGTGTACATCTGGGACTTTTTCTTTCTCTGGTACAACTGGTTTGCAGCAGAATTACTCTAGTTTTCATTTGTTTAATACATAAAACACCATAATTATAAAAAATGGTGATATCCTGGAGTAATCCATCTGCAACACAGGGGACAAATAAGAATTCCTGTTAAATTAAATTGTGCTTTTAACTCCTTGCATTCTATCATTCAGGGGGATGAGAAAAGTTCTATTAAAGTGCATTGGAATGTAGGAAATGCTATTTTAATCTTTTGGTACTTTGTTTTTATAAAAATGGGCCAAAGTTTGATGCAATGGTCAAATGTATCTCTTGTGCAGCAGATCTTTAAAAGTACTGCACAGCACAGTTTTTTTCTCATTTTAAAGAGCCACAGTTTTACCAAAACTTATAAACACAATACCATTAATCTGCTGATTTGACTAGAGGAGCAGTGCACAGTTCATATCTATTGTATATTTATTCAACCTTTTACAGGGGTTCAATAAAGTACAAAATAGATACGAACTGTGCAGAACTGTGCTTCAACTGTGCAGCAACTTTATTAATACACTGGCTTAGTATATCTGAAGCTAAAAGGTTGTGCCTCATGTAATGAAGAAGAATTCCCATTGATATCAGCAGAGATTTTTTCTTTAAAGGGATAGTAATACTTAAAATGTAAAAAAAATATTATAAGGTTTACACTCCTGAGTAAATGAAGGTTACTCCCACTGCTGAAAGGTGTTTCAATCAATAGTTATTACAGCTAAAACATTCATTATTAGGTGCAGTATCACAGTTGCCTAAAATTGTACAGTGGTGCTGTTGCTACACCATCCTATGGAGATTTATGGTCAACTGACCGGAGCTGTCTATAGGATGGTACAGTAACAGCTCCACTGTAGAATTTCAGGCCACTGTGATACTGCTATAATAACTATTGAATAAAACACCTTTCAGTAGTGGGAGTACCCTTGTTCTACTCAGAGGGATAAACCCTATAACACATTTTCTTTTACATTTTAAGTATAACTATCCCTTTAATACATATGGTGCATTTTTTTATAAGTATTCATCCATAGACAAATCAATGTTGCTAATTTTTGTTCTGAAACATATTGATATGCTTTATTTTTTTAAAAAAGTGTCTATTTTTGAAATTGAATTGTTAATATATTCATGTTTATGAAAATGATAGCAATCAAATATCCTAATTTCTCATTTCTTTAAATATTTCAGTGATGTCTGCAAACTAATAGTATTCAGTGCTATAACATGTGCTGGAAAAGATTTCAGAGTCTTACTCTTGCTAATGCCAATATACCCCTCTTGACTGTGGTTGCAGCAAGGGGAGGTGAGTGAGGAAGTGTGTGAATATTTCAGGGTACTGCTTTCCTCTATGCCTTTCTGTAAGTTATGTATTTACAAAAGGAGCTAAGGAAATGCCACAACTTTTCTCCGTTTCCCTGCACATGCTACTGTAGCGTTGTTCAGGGCTTGCTGGCTCCAGATCATACTGTCCAGTACATTGATTCTCCCCCCCAGTCCGGAGCACGCTAACAGATCAGATTTTAAGGATATTCCTAACCACATATATATATATATTAATTACAAGGACAGAGACAATTGATTAACAACCTATGATCAAGCCTGGTTATTCTGAAAAGCTTCACTAGTTGTGTTGCCAGAGCAGTAATTCTGAGAAACATTTCTCTAGTACATGCCCCATAATGAAGGTGCAGGAGTTGAAGGCTAACATCAGCAGAGATATGGTGGAGGATTTGTATATTTCCCCCAAAAGATATATATATTAACTAAGCAATGGAAAAAGTAATGTATCAGATATAAAAACCTTCAGGTATCTAATTATTTATATATTTTTCTATCTAACATTACAAATGCAAGATAGATATAGAAATATTCTAAGAAATAAGTAAAGATGAGTAACAACTCTGATTTTTTTGTTGGAATTTTCTATGAAAATTGTCATTTCCAGGCAATGCTTTCCAAGGCCAAGATAAATTCTGCCCCACTACAATACAAATCCAGAATGTCCAACCATTCTCAGTGTTGTACTTAAGAGAGCTGTACAAGCAGAAACTTATACAAAGAGAAGAAAAAATACTTTGGAGTAACTGAGTAGTGAGATATTTAGCAAACACCACCAGTATCTGTTGCTGCTTTGCCTGCTGCTGGTGTGTGTGTGTGTGTGTGTGTGTGTGTGTGTGTGTGTGCGTGTGTGTGTAGGAATCCACTAGCAGCAGCATTCCTAGTAGTATCAATGGTCAGCAGCAAATCTCTTGACACTGAGATACTTCAGAACCCACCAGCAGAAGAAAGTGCTGCTATAACCCCACAACAATCAGTTACTGAGATTTTCCAGAGTCACCTGAAGCAGATGCTGACACCACCATCATCCTCTCCACCGTGACTCAAAGACTCCAAATTTGGACACACAAGTATGTTCCATTAAGAAGAAATTACCCACAGAAATTATTGTTTGAGTCTTACGATTCTATAACATTAGTTGCTTATAGGCAATATACAGACATGGTCATGTGAACCTTCTTGCAGTAAGATGTTTCCAGACCCTTGTCCACCACACTAACCATCTGCTTGTAAACTCTGGAACAGCTCTCCTTGAAAATCAACTGCAAATTAGGATTTTTAAGTGGGGTGCAACAAATGAAGCCAGTTCTTTAAAACATCTCTTTTCTACAAAATATTACGACAAAATGTCAACAGCTAAAAATTTTCAAGTTTACCGTTCCACAGGCATTCTTTTGGATTTACAAACATAGAACCAGAACGGGAGAACAATCCACCAATATGAAGTGTCTAATGATATAAGGTGTCTCTAACAGCACTGTATAAATATGACAAAGATCCACAATATGGTACTTACACTTGTCACCACATATGCCGGTTGTAAGAACAACCTGCAGTTATCCCACGGGGTAATATAACTGCCCTGATACGGTCAGATATGATTCCAGAGTGAAGAAAAAATGTAGAATCCATAATACTTAAAACAACAATATTTAATAATAAAATAATGTCGATGTATAAGAAATGTCAATTATGCCTATTAAGACACGTTTCGTAGGATACACCTTCTTTATCAAGAAAAACTCAGGCAATTTGAGAGAACTCATACAATATGTAATAACACAATTGGCATAGACATATATTAAAAAAGAGCATAGTCAAAACTGCATTTGGTGCTGTTTTTGGTAATGGTGGGTCAGCACTGGCAGCAAAGAATAAAAACTATGTATCTATTGTTTTAATATAACTAGTGTTGGGGCAGGGGATAGTGCATGTTGAAACTGTTGAGACTTTCTGACTCTTGTCATCTCCACTTACAGAGTAAACCTCCTCTGTGCTTGCAATTGTAAAACAGACATAGAAGACATGAATGTTACTTTTACTGAAGAAAATGTTGCCCCACTATGATTAGATAGGCAACCAACCCACTCCCTTAGACATCTACAACACACTATTATGTGCCCCTCGGCCCCATGAACCTCTTTGAGTTCTTCTACTGCTCCTAGTGGTTGCATCTCAGATGTGCTACTGGTGTGTTTTCCAATCAGACCTGTGGTTGTTCATCAGGTGGGATCTCATGCCCAGATGAATCCTGCTTTCCACATACTCAGGTAGCAACATGTTTAGCTTTTGGACCATGAATGAAGTATAGCCAGGATTTTCTGTGAGATTACTACTGCTACTATTACTACAGAGGCTAGATTCTGCATTAGTGCAAGCAATATGGGCCATTGACTTTGCATTTTGAAGAGCAGTAGAATCACTTATCATCATAGCTAGGTTGAGGATGTTGACCTGTATTGCTTCTTACTAGTTAATATTAGTGAGTGTGATTGGATTGGGATTGGATTTGGAAGTGGTGGCATTGATGATGATTAGTACATCCTAGATGACTGTGTATTTTTTGCCGTGTTTACGTGTCTAGACTCATGATCTCTCAAAAAGTTTATAAATAGTAATTCCCAGTGATAGAAGACTGCAGTTTTCATTTTGGATAAATTTTGAGCTAAATAATCATCACTTTCACTCCCTACTACTAATTAGGTTAGCAACAGCAACAGAATCATGTGCTTGCTCCCAATCTTTACAACTTGCAAAATATTGTATTTTTTTTTTAAACTTAGGGGACTTACAGAAGACTGACCAGTAATTTTGTGGTGGGGTATTATTGTCACTGACGCAGCACCTGATCTTACTGCAACATTTTCCATTGTGAAGCCAGCAAAACTAAAATGTGACTTCTCATTGTCTTTATGTTATTACTACTACTGATAGTAGAACTTTTCATATCACTTTTATAAACTGCTTCAATCCACAAGTGAGGGAGAATCATCATCATTATCATCAGTCTCTGAACAATCTGCAGCAGCCATGGCCAGAGTGCATTTCTGTAATATGACTTTACAAACACCAACAGGTCCACGTATTTCTCCTATTCATCAACCCTTACCCCTGCCCTTCACACTTTTGGTGGATATAATGATACTAATGTTGATTTACTGTAATTTATGCTACACAGTTGTTAGTGTTCTTTTCTCTCTCTAAAAATAATTTATATTGTTTTTTTGTCTCCCTTGTTTTTCTTATGTGATTTGTTCTCCTGTTGATTCCTTGATGCCATGTTGCCAAGTACTTGTATTTTCAAGAACCATTCACACAATTATCAGCTCTAAGTTTGTACAATATCTTTCCAGGTTAACCAAACAGTGCATTAAATCAATATTTTCATAACAACAATACTCAATATAAAGAAAAAAATCTTCATTAGATGTTCCATAGTGCAACAATTGTTAAAGCAATTATTAATGCAACAGTCCAGTGGCTAGATTCTATTACTGGTGCTAATTTTATCTCTGCTTTTTCTCCAGTTTTCCCCATAGACTTCAATAGGAAAATGTTTGATAAAACGGGTGTTAACATTTAGCACCTGCAATAGAATCTAGCCCATGGTCTCTTTATCAGTTTGTCCTTTAAATATGCTTTATTTGTTCTATTCATTTGTCTCCTTTTCCCAAACCAATAATCGGTTGTTTATTTATATCACCAGCAGTTAAGCATAATGAGTAAGATATATTCCTTTCTTAATTTCCTGTATACATCTTTTCTCTCTTTATTGGCAATATACCTCCAGTAGGGACATGCATAGCTTTTACATATCCCCTCTTGGCCTTAATCATTCTGGTTCATTTATATATTTACTTATTGGTATCAACTTATCAGCCATTTGTATAATGCATCAACAGAATCATTTAACCACTTAACGACCGGCGCGCCACTTGAGGACCACAGGCATTTTTTTTTTTTTTAGCAAACCGATTCAGGGCTTCCCATGTAACGTGCAGCCACGTGGGGAGCCCTGAATTCCATGACGTGCCAGGACCGTCACTGGTCCTTAAGTGCAGGACAGCCGTGACAGTCCTGGCATGTCAGTGGATGCAAAGGTGTTAATTTACAATTTTCCTTTAAAGAATATAAAGTTCTCCCTTCATTTCCTCACCAAGGAGAACACTTCAAAGGGATAGTAGTACTTAAAATGTAAAAAAAAAATTTATAGGGTTTATCCCCTTGATTAAAACAAGGGTACTCCCACTGCTGAAAGGTGTTTTATTCAAAACTTATTACAGCTCAAAGTTGAATTTTTTTAGGTGCAATATCACAGTGGCCTGAAATTGTACAGTGGCGCTGTTGCTACACCATCCTGTGGACAGCTCTGGTACTGGGACCATAAATCTCCATAGGATGGAGCTGTAATAACTTTTGAACAAAACACTGGTGGTGTCTGGAATAGGTGGGGTTACTGAAAAGATCAGTAGATATGTTGATCATAGATTGAAATCCTTTGTATTCTCATTACCTTTCTACATTCAGTACACCAGGGACGTATTACGCCGACTCCTGGGCTTGACTGTGGGCAGGGACTCCCTTCTGGTTACGCTAGGTGTCGATTCCCCACGAGTGTGGTTTACGTGCCTGTAGTGAGCTCGTATGTACGAGGGGAATAAAGTTTGCTGTGCAGAATGAGTTCATTTTGGAACTGTTGGAATTCTTTCTTCAGAATAACTATTTCTTGTTCGATGGGAAGTTTTATAAACAATGTTGTGGATTCCCCATTGGTGCCACGTACACCCCGACCTACACTTGCCTTCACCTGGGCTGGTAGGAGCACCATGTGCTGATGTGCAAGTGTGGGTTCAAAACATGTGGTACTATGGTTGAGGCTTATCAACGACATTTTTATGGTGTGGGATGGTCCCTTGGATGACCTTAATAAATTTGTGATTATTTTAAATAACTTTTTGAATGTTAAACTTACTCAGAATATGAGTAGAGAATTGGTTGAATTTCTATGCTTGAGGATATTTAATCAAGATGGTGTCATTAAAACTTTTCATAAGGAAACAGCATGTAACACCTTATCACATTTCTCTAGTCATCATTTACCATCCCAAAAATGAGGCATTCCTTGGGGTCAATTCTTATACCTTAAGCGTAACTGTACAAATATCTGAGAATTTAAGTTATAGGCAAGAAAACTGATCAACAGATTTACTGAAAGGGGTTACCCCAAAAAGCAATTATGGAGATGATATAGACAAGCCTTAAGTAGTGACAGTGAAACCTTAAACTTTGGTGGTTCCAATAAGAAGATCAATGAGGAGCAGGTTCACTTTATTTCAACATATGGTAACCAATGGGAGGATTTAAGAGCAATTTTGTCCAAACATTGGCATGTTTTAACAGCTAATGAGAACTTGAGACAAATTGTAGGGGTACGTCCTTCTATGGTTGCCAAAACAACAAGGAATTTGCTGGATCAACTGGTACAATCCGAATATAAGAAAAATTTTACATCTGATTGGTTAAGTAGGAATAAAGCTTCAGGAATGTACCAATATGGATCCTGCAAAGCGTGTAAATTTATAAAAGTAGGAAAGAATTTTTTTAATGGGCCAAAGAATAAGAAATATAGGATACCTCAATTTTTAAATTGTAGATCGGAGGGTGTAATTTACTTATTGAGTTGCCCTTGCGAATATATATAAAGGAAAGACTATGAGACTGCTACAGACGCGGATCTTGGAACAAGTGGGGGATGACCTAAATAAAAGATTTGATAGTCCAATAGCACAACAATTTTTTAAAAAACATGCAGGTTCCCCAACAGGATTAAAGGCGATGGGGATTGAACAACTTCTCCTTTAGAAGAGGAGACAAGGATAGGACTTTGCTTCAAAAAGAGACACGGTGGATTTTTATCTTGGAAGCAATGGGGAAATTTGGTTTAAATGAGGAGATCAAATACCATATGTCCCTATGATCCTCTGGTGAGTAAGTTTTCTAATAGCTTTCTTATAAAATTTGCTATATTTGGCCATATAGGGATCAATATTTAGAAATTTGCTGAATTTTGTTCAATAAGTAATGAGTTTTGGGATCTTTGGTAGGGGTGGGCGTAAAATGTGAAAAATTTTGCCTTTCCGCCTATGCAAAAATTTCCGCCTTTTCGCCTGTTTTAACAAATTTTCCACCTATGTTAACAAATTTTTTGCCTATATTTCCTATAGGTACTACATTTCCCACTGTAATATTACTTCTTCTGAGGGCTGAAGTTTAGAAATAAGTGGCTGAAGTTCAAAGTTGTGAGTCCTACAGCAGAATGCATTTGTCCTTTTCCCACAACACTTTCTTGCTTAAGTGACACTGACATATATTAATGATGATATCAAGTAATAAAAAAAATAAAGTACAACCTACAATGTGATAGATACGTATTTTAGTGGTGGTAGTGGGGGACTGGCATGGTGTGATTTGTTTATGTATTTTTACCATTGTCATACTCTATCCTCCTTCTCAGATTATTGACACACATTACTTATCGGTCATAGCAGTGGTCTCATCTGTCCTCCACCTCCTCATCTGTGCTGCTGTTAGTATATTTGTCCTGGCTTTGTCTGTCATGTTTGGTTTCTGCTACTACTACTACTGGAGCTAGATGTGATGTAATTCTACTGCCACTACTACTAGGTGTCAAAGGTGCAGCACTTACAGCAGCAGCACCAGAAGTACTCTTCAAGGGATAGTAATACTTAAAATGTAAAAAAAAAAATATGTTGTAGGATTTATTCCCCTGTGTACAACAAGAGTACTCCCTCTGCTGAAAGGTGTTTCATTCAAAAGTTATTAATTTTCAAAGTTGAATTTTTTAGGTGCAATATCACAGTGGCCTGAAGTTGTACAGTGGTGCTGTTGCTACACCATCCTATGGAGATTTATGGTCCCGGGACCAGAGCTGTCCATAGGATCGTGTAGCAACAGCGCCACTGTACAATTTCAGGCCACTGTGATATTGCACCTAAAAAATTCAACTTTGAAAATGAATAACTTTTGAATGAAACACCTTTCAGCAGTGGGAGTACTCTTGTTTTACTCAGGGGGATAAACCCTACAACATATATTTTTTTACATTTTACGTATTACTAGCCCTTTCATATCTAACACTGTAGATGTTAACCCTTGTTGCTGTTGCTGGGTATTCAAAACAGATGTGTGTGGCCGAGTGGCACTTGGATTGTGAACAGACAATGATGCTGAGCATGACTGATAGGGTGACTCTGTACTTTTTGACATCTGTACTTGTCTAGGGTCAGACTTTCCAATGGCTTTCTCAAACAGTTTATAGACAGGCTCAGTGCCGGAAGATACAGCCTTTGACTTTCTGCTAACCTTATAGCCCTGTCATCATCCTCACTCTCAACTTCATCTGTATCTGAACAAGAGAAGGATGCTTGAGGGATATATTCTAGATCTGCAACATCATCAGTCATCATTAGGTCATCCTCAGCAGCAGCAGCATCACCTGACATTTCTTGCCCTCTACTACCCTTATATTCCTCTTTTGGAGTTCTCAAACAATTTTGTTTTACTTTTACTATAACAAAATTCACCACTACTTTGAGGACAGGTGTTTTGGTGTCTCACTGTCTGATGCAGCAGGTGGTTCAGCTGCTATACTTTCCTCAATTATGCTTTTGCCAGCATCATCAACACTTGAATGTGACTTGTTGTCTTCTTCAGTGTTCTCCTTATATGGTTCTATATTTCTACTGGCACTGGGGGTGCTGGACCTTGTTTTGCTGGGACCTTGACAAACTGTATCCTCCCTTGGAGTAAAGGGGTCATCATCATTGATTGCACACGCTGCAACAACCATTGCTGAAGTAGGTTTTTGAACTACTGCTTTACTCTCACGTCCCTACACTGTTCCACCCTTCCCCCTTCCCCTTGTGCGTTTGCTGGACATTCTGCAACTACACTGTGTTTTTTTACTGTACAGTGCACAACACAACTGATGCAGCTGTATGATGCCTTGCCTAAGCCCAGTCAGCTATCTAAGCCCACCCTGTTGTCTTATCACAGTCTGTCCAAAAAAAATTATAACTGAAAAAGAAAATCAACAATGTCTTTCCCCAGACTTCCCCACCCAGCACAGGGACAATAACAGCAAGATCAGCAAGCAAATAGGTTGCCTTTGTCTTGCCTGTCAGTCACATGGAATTTTGGAGTATTTGGGGGACAACCTCCTTTCTCCCATCTTATCCCCTAGAGTGCCCCCAGACTCCCCTAATACTGAGAACAAATGTCCTACCTAAATGACTTTCTAAACTAAGCTTCAATTCCCCTTTATTTGCTTATCTCCTCAAGCTAAAAACATGCTGCTCTCTCCTCTCACAAATCACTACAACTCTGACAGAACTGAAATGTTTCACAATGTTACCCAATTGTAAGTTACAGGTAGCAATCTGTTGCATCCTTGTTTGTTCAATTACCTTATTTTTAGGAATGAGTAAGGCATCTCTCTTAGTTGTTTTAGCACGTTGATATCCCTTCTTGATGCAAGCATTTGGATACCCTCTATCTTTAAAGCATTGCCGCAGGTCTTGTGCATAAGTTTGGAAAGATGCTTCTGTAGAATAATTCCGACGTATTCTTAAGTACTGTCCAGTCGGTATAGCTTTTTTGACTTGATTCGGATGTACACTGGATGTAGACATATGAGACATATGAGATGTCAATCGGATGTTCAAATTGTTCTCATTAAGTTTCGTAATGAATTCTTGGCATTGTGTTTGTGAACCCTGCTATAGAAAAAATATGTCGTCGATAAAACGATACCATAACAAAACATGTTGTGTTAAATCAATTATATTGTCTGTAAACACATGCTCAGACTCCTACCAACCCAGGAATAAGTTGGCAAAAGAGGGGGCACACTTTGCCCCCATTTTTGTTCCAATGAGCTGGAGGAAGTACTCTGAGTCAAACACAAAATAGTTATGACTCAACACAAACTTAAGTAGATGTACAATAAAATCACAAAAAACTTGGACAGTCACTAATGCAGAGCATTTCAAAAAGAACTCCACGGCCATGACACCCTGCTCGTGACCGATGCGGGAGTACAAAGCCTCCACATCACAGGTCACAAGCAGGGTATCAGGGTCCACCGTCAGCTCCTGCAGTTCGATAATAAATCTGCAGAATCACGAAGGTAGGAAGGGAGATCAAAGACAATTGGTTGTAGGAAAAAATCAATAAAAGTACATACTGTTTCACATAGTGATCCAATCCCAGCCACTATTGGCCTTCAGGGGGTCTTTTCATATTCCTGTGCACCTTAGGAAGTACATAAAAAGTTGGGATTACTGGATGTTCCACCGTAAGAAATTCAAGCTCTTTCTTAGTAATAATATTATTATAGGCTGCTTGTGTAAGTATTTGGTCCAAAAGTGACTTATATAGATCTGTAGGATCAGAAGGCAATCTTTTACATGATTTTTTATTATAAATTTGGTGATGTAATTCCTTCAAATACAAATCTCTAGGCCACAGGACCACGTTGCCTCCCTTATCTGCTTCCTTCACCTCAATGTCAGTCCAGCTCATTATCTCCTTTAATACTTTATTCTCTGCTGATGTCAAATTCTAGGTACCAGGCAGATACGTAGGGAGATTAATAATGTCCCTACACATCAATTGATAAAACATTTTGATCTCTGGGCTGGATTGCATGCACTAAATCCTCAATTTTATAAACACAGTGATATATATTCTTAGCACAGGGCACATTATAGCACTATTGTATGGAGGAGAGCAGGTGCTTCTTGTTAGCGTTTGCACTTTAATCTTTGGCTTAAACACTTGGGGGGGCTGGAGAACCCCTCTGTTCCTTGCAGCCTTTCATACACTAGTTATATATTACATTTAAACTTTATGAATCACATGGATATATTTAAGGGAACTAGCGCTTTGAGCTTTCTCTTTTCTCTATGGGTGTAATTTTGTTGCAAAAAGAGGCATGACGATTGGTAATTGGGCATCTCCCAGTATGTTCAGAAGTGACAGCTCTGTTCCAACTTGGCTGGAGCAAAAAGTTTTTTTCTGATGTGAGCAAACATTTGTAAGAGTTGTCAGTCTGCTCATGTATCGAAACAATTCACTTGCAATACTGCTAAATGCATTTACGATATAAAATGTTATATAAATTGCTAATCCACTAATGTATATTTATTTAGTTGCAATCTATGCTCCATCCAATATGAAGGATGGACGGTGTGACCATTAAAGTCACAGATATGAGAATATACTAATCAAATTGAGACAGGTAGCATTGAATTGGCCATAGCCAAACATATCCTGCAAATACATTCAGGTAATATGAAAGCATTTAGTTTCCAAGGAATTGAAAAAGTAAGGCTTCCCTGGCGAGGTGGGAATATTTTATCTCGGGTTAATATCAGGGAAGCATACTGGATTTTCCAATTGAAAACTAGAGTACCAGAAGCTTTAAATTCAGAATGGGATATAAGTCATATTTTTAATAATAAGATATGAGCTGGGAGTTCTGAATTTATAGGATCACTTTGTACATTCTTAGCTTTTGCTTATAAGTCCCACTTGAGTTTATTGTTATTAATTTTTATATACATACAAGCATTTATTATGTCTGCTTATCTGCACGAGTATAAGTTGTTATGATATTGGATATTTTCATGTGGTGACGTTTGTAGAAAGGAGTTTAGGAATTATGCACTTTGAGATTCTTATAGTAGTCCCACCTTATGGCCATTTTCTTAATCACCTATGGATCAATAGTGGATCAATAGTTGTCTTCTGCTGAAAATTCTGGGAGATGAATGCTGTTCAAGTCTGGCGCAGTGTCTGTAGAGCCAATTCTGGCTTTTTTATGAAGCCTTACAGAATTTGGAGGGTTTGTTTTAGTCCGATTCTAAAATGCCACTTACTATCTTCAAAAGAAAAGTCCCCCCATTTTCAACATTATCAGAAAACATGTAAACAATGTGAATCTTCCCTTGTGGGTGGCACGCTTCCATTTGCCGCCCGCTTCCTTCTGGTTATGGTACTGCCCTGTGAGGACCTTCAGATTCTCACAGGGCATTACCATTGGCTGGAGCCGGTAGGTCCTGAAAGCCAATTAAAGGAATCGGGCGGTGAATGCAAGCATTCCGCCCGCAGGGGAAGATTCACATCGTTAACATGTTTCTTGCTAATGTTAAAAATGCAGGGACTTTTCTTTTTAAGAAAGTAAGTGGCATTTTAGAATCGGATAGCGCCAGGGGAGGGAGGGAAGGGTTCTGGCAGGCTTAATTTTTTTTTTAAATAAAAAACTCTCAAGTACAATACACCCCCCCACTTCACGTAAGGTGAAGTGGGGTAAAACTGTGCATATTATACCCAAGATTTTATGGTATATGCTCGAAAAATGTCAGATGGTTTATATGTAATCTACTTCTCTGAGACCGTTTCAACGTATCCATGTTTGTCTATTTTTAAGTGCCGAATAAAATAGAAAGTTTTTAGCAGCGTTTCTATCTGTCTGCCATTATACATATCTTTTCCCAAGTCCCAGGTGTGCTCCCACACAATGCAAAGGATTCTATTATTAAGCGTTGGAGAGCTCTAAGTGGAGTCAGCACCCTGAAGCCAGCTGGGATCTCCATGTGTGCAAGTCTCAACTACGGGCTTTGAATTTACATTTACGAAAGACGTGTAGCACCTTGCCTCTCATAAAAGCTCGTAAATCGGAACCAGAATTTTAAAGGTTAATGGAAGGAACAAGGACATGTTTTACTGTCCAACCTTTCCCCTCTATAAAGGGACCATTTCATATCCTTGGGTATAGAGAGGAAAGATGGGACCGTGGAACATTTCCTTGTTCCTTTCATTACCCTCTATATTTCTGATTCTGAAATAAGAGTTTGTACATTTGAGGTTGAAGAACAGAAAAATATTGTGTTTGCCTACAGGACAGGAACATGAAGAAGACACTATACAAGTCTATTGATTACACTATGCAGAGATAAATTCTCCTTGCATCCCCACAATCCAAACTGAACCCATGTTCCCTGTTTATTTAATAGACCCATTAGACAAGAGACATGCCCTTATAGGTATTATGGATACATAGCTGCAAACTATTGTGCTATATGAGTATATGGCTAATACAAAATCAACAGACATATTTTTGAGGGTGATAGGGTTCCTTTAATATGGTGAGCAGTAAATTCAAGCATAAACATGTTTGTATTGTAGCAATATGAAATGAATACCTTTTAAAAACAACAAAAGGGTAAAATTAGAACAGCCTAGTGTAAACGGCACGTTGACCTGCTCATATGTTTTCCAAGAGGTGTCGGAACTCTATAGGAGAGCAGTATTGCTGCAAAGTTTAAGCTAGATTTTAGTAAATTCATAAGTATTTACTTGAATACTTTGGGAATATATGGAAGTTTGTGCATAAGTTGCAAACTTCAGTAGGTGCACTTCATGGACGTGGAGTCAGAGTTTCACCAGGGTCACTTGGACATTACACTGATCCATGATGGGTCATGCCTTGGATGCCTGTGGGACAGAACGACAGGTGCTGAAATTGCACTGCATAAGTGTCTGTTATGCAAAGGATGAACCATCATTACCTTATTAAGCCTTTGTGTTCCAGAGTAGTAGACAACCCATTTCTTAGCAATAGGCAGTCTACCTCTCATACCATAGGGTTACAAACAAGAGAATACTAACCAGCCAAATAAATATGTGAACAGGACATTGTAGATATACATCATCTGGTATGTGAACCAACCACCAGAAAACAGAGGATGTGGGCATGCAATGACATTGTGCAACACAAACAACTACGCATTAGCATGGTGAGCCTTGCTACCTGACTCCAATATAGTTACTCCAATGCTGTAGTCGCATTGTAGACGCTAATACAATATGTCCATCCCTGTTCTGAATCATTTGGCATTGCACAATTATTTTTCTCATGGTAACTGTAAACCACCTTGAACACCTGGAATGGTGGTATCCAGTGCATTGCATGTCATTACATTGGATACCCCTCTATCTCTACAAGGATTCCATGGTTGATTTGGCTATGTTCATATCATTATCTGTTGTTTGCTGTGAGTTAACCTCTGGAATAATATGGACATGGGCCAAATGGTGTCCCTTTGTTTGCAAGGGGATGGATGACATTCTTGATGGGGAATTTCATCCTGGATGATGGAATGGAGATGCCAGTTGAATCCACAACCAAGATTATGACTGTGTATGTCAATCATCCTGTGGAGTGAAAGACATCATTGTGTTGTGGTAGTATATTAGAACACATTCTCCATGCCTAATCAAACCTGAATTGTGTTTGATTCATGTGTAATACTCACAACTGAATAACTCCCTGATGAGCCTGTCTCAGGTCTCCGCTCCTCTTGGTGTCTTCTCATTCTGTACCTAGGCAATAGGGACCTCCATGGGGATTTAGGGCTCGAGCTCATGTCTCCACTACTATATTATGGAGGATTGCACATGCCAGGATTATATCACAGGTTTTTGAAGGATCATACTGCAGAGCCCCCCCTTCCCGAGGAATCCAGGCACCAGAATCATGTTTTTGGGAGCCCAAACATCCACTCCATGACATTTTGGGTTCTGACATGTGCCGTGTTATAACTCTCCTGTGCAGGTGTCTGAGAATTGGGTATTGGGGTCAAGAGCCATGTTTTACATCATACCCCGCATCACCTATGTAAAAGTAGTGAGATGGTGAGACATGGATCACATGTTCTGTGGATGAGGTTGTATAAGGAGGACGTTATCACGGTGCCGTGTACTGCTGGCGACATTTTGACACATGATTCTTGATGCTTTCTTATTGGCTAACGTGTGATTACTCCACCCAGTGGTAGCCTTTAAGTACTGTGCCCTGTCACTCATACAGTGCCCTTTCGTGGTGTTCCTGTTGCTTAGAGCTTGCTGCGGTTAACGTGTGATATCCTGTGTATGACCCGGACTGCCTGACTACTCTCTCTGATCCTGTTCCTGCTCCGTGTACCGACCCAGTCTGGCTGACGTTCCTGCTCCATATACCGACTTGGATTGACTGACGTTCCTGCTCCGTGTACCGACCCAGCCGGGCTGACATTTCCTGTTCTGTGCCTCCAGTCCGGTGCACTACCGCATCCGGTAGAGAGTATCTCCTGTGCGCTGTCATGAGCGTGCTGGCCCAGTTGTTTGCCTCGAGTACTGCATTACCATTCCGTGACTGTGACCCATTTGTGCCTTGCTGCCTCCTGCCTCCTTCCTCCTTACCCAGGGCTGACGTTAATCTCGCTTGCTCATTAAACTTATGGCTTGTTATTGTCACCACTGTGGTTGGTCTCCTGGGCGCCGCAGTGTTACGGTTTAAATGACACTCAGACTCAGGAGATGGAATAAAACACAGTTTTATTGAACAAGTATAGCAAACATTAACCCTCACAGGTTCAGCAGTATAGGTGACACAATACAATGCTGACACAGGACAGGTTATGGCAATTTTACAATGAATACTCACACGGGTCCAGTATATGTACAAACAGACCATACAGTATACTGACACAGGTCAGGTAACGATCGTGTGAACTCAGACCGAGGCAGCCAGGAACGATTACTATTAGGCCAATACAGCGAGCCGGCCCTAATAATGCGAGGCCCTTGGAACTCCCACTCAGTACAGGGAGTGTTAAATAGCGAGGAACGCCCAGGAGAAAACAGAGGCCCAGGATAACTAGAACTGTCTGTACAGTAATTGAGGACTGAGACAGGGTGCCCGGATGAATGCCCAACACAGACTGCACAGTGACTGACCAGAGACCAATGGCAACTTCCCCAAAGGGGTTAACGAACGCCACAATCAACCTAGACTGCTGGATGGTAATGCAGCTTGAGTTGCCCAACGCAACACCAGCCTCAGCCATAGGCAGAAAGGAGGGTCAAGCGTACCGTGGTGCACTGACGTATAAATATCGGAATGTCGCCCGCGCGACACTGACAAGACTCACAAGAGACTCTGAGGCTCAACAGGGTAGTCCGGAGACTGAGACTGACTGCGGAACCCCAAACCAAGGGTCGAAATGGGACTGCAAGTCACTCCTGGAGTAGGAGCAGTAGTCCAACCAGGCCGGAACGCAGAGTAGGAACATGCCAAACAGTCAGTACACCACACAGGAACGTCAGCCAGGCCGGGTCGGTACACAGAGCAGGAAGGTCAGGCAATCCGGGTCGGTACACAGGCAGGAACAGATATAGCAGAGTAGTCAGGCAATCCGGGTCGGTACACAGAGCTTCACACGGAGAACTGGAACAAGCGCTGGCAACGGAAACACCACAAAAGGGCAACAGCAAAGTGACAGGACCCGGTATTTAACGACAAATACTGGGCGGGACAAGATACTGCAACCAATGAGAATAGCAGTGCGTGAGACTGACAGAATGTCGTCAGGAAACATGGGAACCGTGATACGCAGTTAGTCTCCGCTCTTGTCAATCGCCAACAAGCCAAGAGCTCGTTACCAGGGCTGTCCGGTACTCACCCGGGTAGGAGCTATTCTTTGGCACATTATACGCTGGCTAGTCACTACTCCATTATTGAGGATGGTCTCCGGGGCGCCTCAGTCGGCTCTGTCACCCGGCAGTTCACATCGAGCCTAGCGTTATTACTAGTGATGAGCGAGCACCCCAATGCTCGGATGTTCGGGTGCTCTGACCGAGCACCCCCTGAGGCTCGAGTGCTCGGCCGAGCACCCGAGCCCCATTGAAGTCAATGGGAGGACTCGAGCATTACACCAGGCACCCCCTGCTCTGATGAGGGGAGGGTGCCTGGTCCATAGGAAAAGGGCAGAAAAAGATGGAAACACTACAGAAATGGTTCAGGGACAGCATACGGAGGATGTCTGGATGCACCTTGGACTCCAACATCGCTGCTGGGAACGATCTTTCGCCCGTAGTACGCCATTTTTACAGACTGACCGTAAAACACACAAAAAGGAAAATAAAAACGACTTTAGGCGAAAAATTGTTACCAAACAGTATTTGCTGTATATTTACTTGTATATCATCTGCAAATTCTCCCAAAAATTTCATCGATTTTCTGAAGTGAGGCCATGATTAAGAGGGAAACGTGCGCAGAGGCAAATTATCCCAAAAATTTCCTTGATTTTCAGAACTGAGGCCATGATTAAGAGGGAAACGTGCGCAGAGGCAAATTCTCCCAAAAATTTCCTTGATTTTCAGAACTGAGGCCATGATTAAGAGGGAAACGTGCGCAGAGGCAAATTATCCCAAAAATTTCCTTGATTTTCAGAACTGAGGCCATGATTAAGAGGGAAACGTGCGCAGAGGCAAATTCTCCCAAAAATTTCCTTGATTTTCAGAACTGAGGCCATGATTAAGAGGGAAACGTGCGCTGAGCTGACCATCTAAAACATTATGGGTGAGGGTCTGCTGCAGAGCTGACCATCCTAAACATTATATGCGAAGGCCCGCTAGTGAGCTGACGCTATAAAACATTATATGAGAGGGCCCGCTAGAGAGCTGACCCAATAAAACATTATATGAGAAGGCCCGCTGGTGAGCTGACCTATATAAAAATTGTCAAACAGGGCCCGCTGGTGAGCTGGCCCTATATAAAAATTATATCACAGGGCCCGCTGGTGAGCTGGCCCTATATAAAAATTATATCCCAGGGCACGCTGGTGAGCTGGCCCTATATAAAAATTATATCCCAGGGCATATGGAAGAGGAGGAGGAGGATGAGAACATTAAGAGTCAACCATATACCCGTTTTTGGGGTGGAAGGGGTGAATGGGAATACAGAGTATTCCCATCATTGTAAATAACATATATAAAGTGAGTTTATGTTCCCCCGGGGCTTTCCTCCAGTGGAGTGGAGAAGTCAGGGGAAATCCAGGCCTTGTTCATTTTTATAAGTGTCAACCTATCAGCATTGTCGGTGGAAAGGCGGATACGCTTATCTGTTATGATGCCACCAGCAGCACTAAATACCCGCTCAGACAGAACGCTGGCGGCAGGGCAGGCCAGCACCTCCAAGGCGTAGAGTGCCAGTTCATACCACGTGTCCAGCTTGGACACCCAGTAGTTGTAAGGCACAGAGGGATCATTGAGGACGCTGACACGGTCTGCTACGTACTCCTTCACCATCTTCCAAAACTTTTCCCTCCTTGTGACACTAGGCTGCGCATCAGGGTGAGGGTGCTGGCGGGGTGTCATGAAGGTGTCCCACGCCTTGGAGAGTGTTGCCCTGCCTTTGTCGGAACTGCTGTGTGCTCCCCTTTTCTCCCCTTCTCGGTTGGCCAAGGTAGCACGTACTCTGCCGCCAGCGTTGTCAGATGGAAAATTTTGGAGCAATTTTTCAACAAGAACCTTCTGGTATTGCACCATTTTGCTTGTCCTCTCCACCGGAGGAATGAGAGATGAGAAATTCTCTTTGTAGCGGGGGTCCAGAAGGGTGAACACCCAGTAATCCGTGTTGTCTAAAATGCGTACAACGCGTGGGTCACGGGAAAGGCAGCCTAACATAAAGTCAGCCATGTGTGCCAGAGTACCAACAGTCAAGATTTCGCTGTCCTCACCAGGAGGCTGACTCTCAATATCCTCATCCTCTTCCTCCTCTTCTGCCCACCCACGCTGAAGAGATGGAACTAAAGTTCCATGGCTACCCTCTGTAGCGGAGGCAACCGTGTCTTCCTCCTCCTCCTCCTCCTCCTCCTCCTCCTCCAATTGTCGCTGAGAAGACGAAGTGAGGGTGCTCTGGCTATCACCTTGTGTAAGCTCTTCCTCCCCCATTTCCACCTCTTCCACATGCAAAGCGTCGGTTTTAATTGTGAGCAGCGAGCGTTTCAGTAGACACAGAAGTGGGATGGTTACACTGATAATAGCGTTATCGCCGCTCACCATCTGTGTCGATTCCTCAAAATTGCATAAAACCTCGCAGAGGTCTGACATCCATTCCCACTCCTCACTTCTGATTACAGGAAGTTGAACGGAGAGGCGACGACCGTGTAACAGCTGGTACTCCACTACTGCCCTCTGCTGCTCACAAAGCCGGGCCAACATGTGGAAGGTGGAGTTCCAGCGCGTGCTCACGTCACACAGCAGCCGGTGAGCTGGCAATTGTAAGCGCTGCTGCAGCTTCAACAGGCCGGCCGAAGCTGTAGATGACTTACGGAAATGTGCACACACGCGGCGCACCTTGGTCAAGAGATCATGCACATTGGGGTAGGTTTTTAGAAATCGCTGCACCACTAAATTAAATACATGCGCTAGGCATGGTACGTGTGTGAGCTTGCCGAGCTCCAAAGCCGCCACCAAGTTACGCCCATTATCACACACAACCATGCCTGCTTGCAGGTTGAGTGGCGAGAGCCACTGCTCGGTCTGGTGACTAATCCCCTGCAACAGCTCTGAGGCCGTGTGCTGTTTGTCCCCAAGGCAGATCAGCTTCAGCACGGCCTGTTGACGCTTCCCCACTGCAGTGCTACACTGCTTCCAGCTACTGGCTGATGGGGGAGTGGCGGTGTGTGTAGAGAATTCGGAGGTGGAAACGGAGGAGGAGGAGCCAATAACGTAGGTGCTGGTGGAAACCCTGATGGAGGTAGGGCCCGCAATCCTCGGCGTGGGTAGCACCCGTGCCATCCCAGGGTCCGAGTCGCTCCCAGCCTCCACGACATTCACCCAGTGTGCCGTCAGGGAAATGTAGCGTCCCTGGCCACAAGCACTTGTCCATGTGTCAGTCGTTAAGTGGACCTTCCCAGTAACTGCGTTGGTCAGGGCACGGGTGATGTTACGGGACACATGGTGGTGTAATGCGGGGATGGCACACCGGGAAAAGTAGTGGCGGCTGGGGACCGCGTACCGAGGGACAGCTGCTGCCATCAGGCTGCGGAAGGACTCAGTGTCCACAAGCCTAAATGGCAGCATTTCGATGGCCAGTAATTTTGAAAGGTGTGAGGTTAGTGCTATGGCCTGTGGGTGGGTGGCTGGGTATTTTCTCTTGCGCTCAAATGCCTGGGGTAACGACATTTGGACGCTGTGCTGGGACAGGGAAGTGGATGTGGTCGCTGATGGTGCTTCAGATGCTACAGGTGCAGGGCGGGAGGTATGCGGGCCTGCGCCTTCGACAGGCGATTGGCCGGCACCGAAAACAGGGGAAGAGGAGGCAGTGGTGTGGCCTGCAGACACAGATGGGCGATCCAGGCGTTCCTCCCACTTACTACGGTGCTTGGATGCCATGTGTCGGATCATGCTGGTGGTGGTGAGGTTTCTAGTGTTCATGCCTCGGCTCATTCTGGTGTGGCACAGGTTGCAAACTACAAATCTTTTGTCGTCCGCACTTTCCTTAAAAAAACGCCATACCGCTGAACACCTACCCCTTGGCAAGGTAGATTTACGCAAGGGGGTGCTCCGTGGAACATTTGCGGGCCGGTTTGGTGCGGTCCGCCTTCTTTCTGTAGCCACACCACTGCCTCTTCCAGCCTGTTGCGGTGCTGCAGATGGCTCACCCTCAGGACTGCTGTCATCGCTCGGCTCTACACCTTCCCAGGTGGGGTCAGTCACCTCATCGTCCACCAAGTCCTCCTCCACTTCCTCACTCTGATCATCCTCCTCAAGTCTTGATCCCACCACATACTCAGTCATTGACAACTGTATAACATTCTCCTCAACAAGGTCTTGAGACGGAAATAGTGGTTGATTTAATGGCAACTGTGTCTCATCATCATCATCATCATCATCCACTACTTCCTTTGACCTTAAATGCCGTTCACATCTGTCATCTTCTTGTGATTGGGTAGCCTCTAGAGGTTGTGAATCAGGGCACAAGATGTCATGTTCCTCTGCAAGCGTGCTTGGAGAGAGGGTCAAATGAAGGATTGGTGATGAGACGAGCTCATCACTATATCCCAGTGTGGGATCACTTCTTTGACCAGACCGTGTATGGTGGGAGGAAGGATGATCAGAGTGAGGATTATGTTGACCAGACTCTTGGCTACTGAGAGTGGACTTGGTGGAAGACAGGGTGGTGCTTAACCGACTGGAAGCAGTATCAGCTGTCATCCAACCGACCACCTGTTCGCAGTGGTCGGACCTCGAGAGTGATGTCCTGCGACGCCCTGTAAAATTACACATGAAGCTAGGTATGGTGGATGTCTTTCTTTCTTGTGCTCTGGCACCAGGCACAGTTTCTCCGCGTCCTGACCCGCGCCCTGAACTTTCAGGATCACGTCCACTTCCCCGTCCCTTTTTACCCGCCTTCTTCATCTTACACAGAATATGTGACTTTAATATTTGAGTTTGAAAACTTAACAGTATTTCTTACTATTCTGCAACTGTGCAGAGTACACAGAATAGGCTGCTAAACGGCGGTGATACACACTGAATGGAATATGTGACTTTGATATTTGAGTTTGAAAACTTAACAGTATTTCTTACTATTCTGCAACTGTTCAGAGTACACAGAATAGGCTGCTAAACTGCGGTGACACACACTGAATGGAATATGTGACTTTAATATTTGAGTTTGAAAACTTAACAGTATTTCTTACTATTCTGCAACTCTGCAGAGTACACAGAATAGGCTGCTAAACGGCGGTGATACACACTGAATGGAATATGTGACTTTAATATTTGAGTTTGAAAACTTAACAGTATTTCTTACTATTCTGCAACTGTGCAGAGTACACAGAATAGGCTGCTAAACTGCGGTGACACACACTGAATGGAATATGTGACTTTAATATTTGAGTTTGAAAACTTAACAGTATTTCTTCCTATTCTGCAACTGTGCAGAGTACACAGAATAGGCTGCTAAACTGCGGTGACACACACTGAATGGAATATGTGACTTTAATATTTGAGTTTGAAAACTTAACAGTATTTCTTACTATTCTGCAACTGTGCAGAGTACACAGAATAGGCTGCTAAACGGCGGTGATACACACTGAATGGAATATGTGACTTTAATATTTGAGTTTGAAAACTTAACAGTATTTCTTACTATTCTGCAACTGTGCAGAGTACACAGAATAGGCTGCTAAACGGCGGTGATACACACTGAATGGAATATGTGACTTTAATATTTGAGTTTGAAAACTTAACAGTATTTCTTACTATTCTGCAACTCTGCAGAGTACACAGAATGTGCTGCTAAACTGCGGCGAAGCACACTGAATGGAATATGTGACTTTGATATTTTAGTTTGAAGACTTAACAGTATTTCTTCCTATTCTGCAACTCTGCACAGTACACAGAATGTGCTGCTAAACTGCGGCGAAGCACACTGAATGGAATATGTGACTTTGATATTTTAGTTTGAAGACTTAACAGTATTTCTTCCTATTCTGCAACTCTGCACAGTACACAGAATGTGCTGCTACACTGCGGCGAAGCACACTGAATGGAATATGTGACTTTGATATTTTAGTTTGAAGACTTAACAGTATTTCTTCCTATTCTGCAACTCTGCACAGTACACAGAATGTGCTGCTACACTGCGGCGAAGCACACTGAATGGAATATGTGACTTTGATATTTTAGTTTGAAGACTTAACAGTATTTCTTCCTATTCTGCAACTCTGCACAGTACACAGAATGTGCTGCTAAACTGCGGCGAAGCACACTGAATGGAATATGTGACTTTGATATTTTAGTTTGAAGACTTAACAGTATTTCTTCCTATTCTGCAACTCTGCACAGTACACAGAATGTGCTGCTAAACTGCGGCGAAGCACACTGAATGGAATATGTGACTTTGATATTTTAGTTTGAAGACTTAACAGTATTTCTTCCTATTCTGCAACTCTGCACAGTACACAGAATGTGCTGCTAAACTGCGGCGAAGCACACTGAATGGAATATGTGACTTAGATATTTTAGTTTGAAGACTTAACAGTATTTCTTCCTATTCTGCAACTCTGCACAGTACACAGAATGTGCTGCTACACTGCGGCGAAGCACACTGAATGGAATATGTGACTTTGATATTTTAGTTTGAAGACTTAACAGTATTTCTTCCTATTCTGCAACTCTGCACAGTACACAGAATGTGCTGCTACACTGCGGCGAAGCACACTGAATGGAATATGTGACTTTGATATTTTAGTTTGAAGACTTAACAGTATTTCTTCCTATTCTGCAACTCTGCACAGTACACAGAATGTGCTGCTAAACTGCGGCGAAGCACACTGAATGGAATATGTGACTTTGATATTTTAGTTTGAAGACTTAACAGTATTTCTTCCTATTCTGCAACTCTGCACAGTACACAGAATGTGCTGCTAAACTGCGGCGAAGCACACTGAATGGAATATGTGACTTTGATATTTTAGTTTGAAGACTTAACAGTATTTCTTCCTATTCTGCAACTCTGCACAGTACTCAGAATGTGCTGCTAAACTGCGGCGACGCACACTGAATGGAATACGTGACTTTGATATTTTAGTTTGAAGACTTAACAGAATGTGCTCTGATCTGCAACTTTGCACACTAAACAGAATGTGCTCTAATCTGCAACTTTGCACACTAAACAGAATGTGCTCTAATCTGCAACTTTGCACACTAAACAGAATGTGCTCTAATCTGCAACTGTGCACACTAAACAGAATGTGCTCTAATCTGCAACTTTGCACACTAAACAGAATATATATATTTTTTTTTTTTTTTTTTTGTTTTTTTCCCCCCACACCAAATAACCTGCTGCCCCCACACACAGTAGTCCTAAAAAGGACTTTTGGTTCTTTTTTTTCACAATTTTTGTTTTTTTCCTCCCTACACTGCCTTTCCCTTCCTATCCTCAGCTCTCCCTGGCTCAGACTGAGCCGAACTCGATGGTCAGGTGCTATACAGCACCTGACCACGGGTTCTGGCCAGCCAATCAGTGTAATGCCAGCAGCCAACATGGCTGCTGGCATTACACCGATGTCAGAGCCTCCCTGCACGTTTATTGGCTGCGCAGCAGCCGCAAAACGTGCGGGGAGGAGACCCGAACATGGCGGGCGAGCACATGCGGTACTCGTACGAGTACCGCCATGTGCCGAGCAGAGCGATGCTCGAGCCGATCCGAGCATCGGCCGAGCATGCTCGCTCAACACTAGTTATTACATCTATTGTCCGGTACCGGTACCTTACCCTGGGTCGCAGTAGTTGTGATTCATCTGTTACTGGTAGTCGTGATTCATCTGAGCCTCGCTCACCCTTCCTGGGCCTAGTCGCTATTTTGGCACTCATCCACACAGAGTGCTTCTTGGGCCTCGCTATTAGGGCCTCCCAGTCTCCTGGCCTAATAGCATTTACCATCAGTGTCTCACTATATCACACAAACTGTTCCTGACCTGTGTCAGTATATGTATTGCTCTCTTATATATGTATACTGGACTCGTGTGGATTAATGTTATTTAGTAACCTGTCCTGTGTCAATACTGTTTGTTAACTATTGCTGGACCCGGGAGGGTTACTTTATTCTGTCTGGTTTCAATAAAACTGTGTTTTACCAAATTGCCTGCCTCTGAATGTACTGAAAACCGTTACAGACGTACTACTGAGCAGTGTGAGTGGGTTCACTTTTAAATGGTCGCATAAAAAATGTTGTGTGCCCACACAATGCAATAACCATGTAGCCATGGTTAAAATGGTGACATGAGAATCTCGCACTGCATGAAAGCACGAGATTCTCATGTCACTTCCTAAAATTGTGCTGACTGCCTGGTGACTGCAATATGTGTCCCTTGAAACAACGCTTCATCCCGCCTTACTGCCTGCCAGTGGCAACTGACTTCAGCACCTCCCAGCTGCACAGACTTCATGAATAGCAGCTTCCTATTCTCTTTCAAAGACTTAATAATAAACAGGGTTATAGAGCCGGTTCCCCCTCCCAGTTATACTCAGTAACACTGCAGCACACTTAAACTAAACTAGATTGCACAAACTAAAGCACAGAAAGTGTGATTTTGTTTTCCATTCATTGGGCTGTGATTTTGCATTTAATCTACTAACTGCATTCTGTTGCTGAACTCTGCAGTATGAGTCTTCATGTACAAGCAGCATGGACCAGAGATTCCCATGCATTTAGAGGTCATAGAGCTGCCACAAAAGTGTAGTGTCTAGTCGGAGCTGTCAGCCAGAGTGCAGTGGCCTGTTTGGGTGTGTAACTGAGGCAAAGGCCCAAACACCTCTAACTCCCACACTGTCAAGTACTGCCCTGTCTTTAAATGGCCCATATGCAATGTGACTTCTGTGGCAGCTCTGTGACCTCCGAATGCCTGGGAATCTCTGGTCGATGCTCTGTGTACCTTGTTGCAAACAGAAGCTGCTATTCGTGAAGTCTGTGCAGCTGGGAAGCCAGTCAGTTACCACTGGCAGGCAGAATTACACCAATTGGCTTGATCGGTGTCAGCTCACAGGAGTGTGCAGCCTTCTTCTCTCTGTTTCCTGATTTCCAAAGTGACGTCAATGTATGGTGAAGAGCATACAACATGCAGAAGAAATTTGGTAATATCTAAGGGGAAGACTAAAATGTTTTTGATGTGAGCCTTGATGTGGGCTGAAACGCCCCTTCAGGGGACATATATTGCAGTCATCAGGCAGTCAGCGTTGTTTCAGGAAGATAATGTATGAATCATGACAGCTGGTGGGATAGAAGGCACAAACTTATGTTATCCAAAGGTTGAAGTAACAAATTACCTGTTTTTTTTATTGAGTGGAAATTCTTCCTGTTTATGAAGACATGAGTTGGTGCTCTGATGTGCACGTGTACAGTCTATGGTACCCATTCCTCCTCTTGTATAAAACTCCTGCTTTATACATGTCCACTCCATGACTGTGGATATACCTACTTGCCTTCCTCTTGAGGGCTGCCAGTACATGTGGCCTAAGACATGCCAGATGCATACCCTTCTGTGGACTGAAATGATCCACTAGCCTTGAAATGCAGGGCACAAAGCAGATACTGCAGGTCTGAAGGGCATGGTTAGTGCTGTATATAGGGTCAACGTAATCTCTGATCATGTCATTTAGGTCGTCATCTCTGATCACCTCATATAGGTCGATGATGCTGTGCAAAGTCAACCTGTACCAGTCTCTCACTTCAGACTCCATGACCTTAGTGCAGAATATCCTGGTCTGGCTGATCTGTCATCCTTGTGCTGCTTCACAGGTCCCTGTGGCAGCTGAGGGAGGTGTGGGAGATCTGGTTGTGGTAGCTGAGGTGCTGCTGCCTGTCCTGGTGAAACAGGTGGAGACAGTCTTCTGTCTGGCTCACCAGTCAGAGCATCAGTAATAGCAACAGACAGAAGGGGTCCAACAGGTGTGCTTGGGGGTTACTGGAGAACCCTATCCCTTGTACGCCATCATCTCCACTGTCTTCTCAGAACAGATAAGAAAACCATACTGGTCATAACGTTTCTTTCTGTCTTTCTCTCTATATATCTCTGAACATTCTTACTGTAAACACGCCACATCTGAGTACCGTGATATGTGCCTGTAAGATAGTGGTAGGTTCATGCGTGGTCATGAGGTACGGAGGGGCCACTGAAAACATGGGTATTATCTAGGTTAGTGTTTGCGTTGTGTCTCTTGATGTTTGCTGTAATTGCTGTGTACCTGTCAGGTGCATGTGTGAGGTTGTCAGATACACTTGGGTCTCCACTGGCTAGTGATGTTGCACAGGTGAGCTTGGGTTGCTTGGGGATTGACAGGTGTGCATCTTGTGTTATATACATATCTGTTTTAATTTGTTAACTGTGTTAATACAGGGTATGTTGTTTTGGCTTGTGTTGGGATGTTTTGTCAAGCCTTTGTCCCTATGCTTTTGTGGTTTGTCTGGGACTTATTTGTAGGGCATGGGCATTGTTGGTATGTTTGCTTGGCTTTGCAGTGGTTAATTTTGTCGTTGGTGTGCTTGTGCTATGTGCTGTGTGAGCTGTTGTTTCCCTGCTTTATTTTGTGTGATGGTGGGTTGGCACTACCACACACAATTGAATGGCTCTTTGGATAGATGTTCTATAGTTCTCAATGGACGCAATATTATCGTCCATTGTGATTTTAAAACTGCCGTTAGCTGTTCCTAAGATACATTAAGAACAGAAGGCCAACAGAAGTAGGTCATACCTCCTAGTAGTAGGTCTCTTAGAAATGAGGCACTCTAACTCAGAGATAATCACAATTACTAAATCCTTTATTGATAGACCAAAAATCAAAACATGGGTGAAGCTAAAAACAATTAAAAACATACACATAGAGAGGGATGGTGCAAGAACCTGAAAATACTGTATGAAACAGCCCATACAAGAGCACAGTATCCTAATGTGATACAAATATGTAAATAGGACAAAATTATGTATAATAATCTAAATATAAGGGCATGAGACAACAGCAAGTTCTTCCACATGAAAGTGAATGAACATATTAATCTTGCAAGAATCTAAGGTATAATACCATGGATAAATAGATGACACTCAACTAACAGTATAGCTGTCTTAACTTAGTAATGATGAACATGCCTATTTACTGTATTTAATTCGTAGGGAATGACTTAATATCTTTGCTATTTACAGTTAGTATATGGAGGGATCTTGAGTAAAGCAGGGAAATCACGTCATGAGGAAGTTTTTGTTATTTGCTTCTTCATCACATGATCTCCTTGACCATTTTCATTGGGTCACTGATGTTTAAATATCAGGGAATGGCAATCAGCATTTATCCCCTGACGAAGCCTTGAGAGGTGATACGCGTTGGGGTGGCTGGTTCCTAAGGAGGGCTCTGCTGCTTGATGTTGCCTGTTATCTATTTATGATAAGTATTTTCTCTTCCACATTGTTTCTTACATCTGTTTGTTCATATTTATCCACTGTATTATAGCTTAGATTCTTGCAAGATTAATACGTTAATTCATTTTCATGTGGAAGTGCTTGCTTGTCTCATGCCCTTTAGATTGTTAGACATAACTTAGTCTTATTTATATTTGTATTACTATGCTCTTGTATGGGCTGTTTTATACAGTATTTTCAGGTTCTTGCACCATCCCTCTCTATGTGTATGTTTCTAATTGTTTTTAGCTTCTCCCATGTTTTAACATTTGGTCTATCAATAAAGGATTTACTAGTTGCGATTATCTCTGAGTTAGAGTGCCTCATTTCTTAGAGACCTACTACTAAGAGGTATGACCTTCTTCTGGTTACCCTTCTGTTCTTAGTGTATGTATTGGTCTCAGAGTGCACCACACTATTTATGTGGATTTGATTCAGGGTACATATATTTACCAGTGCCGGCTCCTACTTTTTGCATTAAAGCTGTTCATAAGATGGCTAATTGAATGGCTTACCTGCTTTAGAAACTGCCGTCAGGTGTTTTTTTTAGGTGTTGGACCCAATTGAATAGAGCCCTTACTCTGTTAATATGATTTAAATATTTTTTTCCTGCACTAGACTTATTTTGAAACTTTGATGCCATTACAAAAAATAGAAGTCATAACAGAGATCCAAGCAGTGTTCAGGTATAAAATGTCTACAATATTTCATTTTTATTTTGTTAAGTGTGGTTATGTATGCTTTCTTGAAATGTACTGGAAAATAAACTAGTTAAACTCATTAGCTGTGCACAGACAATAGTTTAAAGGCTGCATTTTATTTGGACACTTTGATGTAATAAATATCAATGCAAATAATTAACTGTCTTCTAGCTCTAATCCTGCTACGAGT
The DNA here is from genome assembly GCA_037306005.1 of Rhinophrynus dorsalis. Classification (NCBI taxonomy): domain Eukaryota; kingdom Metazoa; phylum Chordata; class Amphibia; order Anura; family Rhinophrynidae; genus Rhinophrynus; species Rhinophrynus dorsalis. The sequence goes on from CM074723.1 coordinate 179,939,958, forward strand.
TTTTCTATCATTTTTCAAATAGTTTTTTTATGGGATTTGTTTTGGCCACGGCACTTTTGCAATAATTGAAGTTATTGAAAAAATACATATGTTTAATAATATTTTTTAATTTGAAATGATAAAAGTTGAATATATTGAGCTATTCAGTAAAACTATACTTAATGTAAATAGAATGTCTAGTTTTTTTAATAATCCTTTTTATCTTATACAGTTCCTTAAGTTACTGTCTACAATTACTTAAATACATCCAGATTTTTATTTTCTGTAAATGTTAAGATTTCTTAGAAATATGTTAATTAAAAAAGAATTGCAATTCAATAACCTAAAGTGGTGCAATTCATGAGCAAACAACTGCACCATAGTTCCTCCTATAAAATTTCCCCAAATTCCCATTGTTTCAAATGGGCCTTTTAAACCTTGAGGTGCTAGAGAAGTGTATAATGGATTGCTTTGCAATGCAGTTGAGCCCTCTCTAAACCCTCTAAATCAATGAGGATTTTCATTTCATTAAGATCTATAGGCAGGACATATATAGTAGAAAGAGGCCCAGTCTCCCAAGGTAGGACAGAAAAGGCTCAGTCCAAATGTTGGAGATGACTGTTTTTTCTGCCAACGGCATTTTTTCATGCACAGTAAGCTAGTCAAATGCCTGTGCTGTGAAAAAATACGGAAAAAAAGCCATTGTGTGATATAGTTAAGATGTGTTTTCACCCAAAACAAATGATGAAAACACTGTAATTTGGAATTCAAATGTCTGAGTTAGCCATGACAATCTGATAAGGGACTCAAGATCGCAGGAAAGTTAAATCCAGTGTTTTTTTACTTTTGTCCCTTACTGGCTCTTCAAACAGCCAACGCAGAAACTTGAATGAAAACAAAGTTAAAAAAAAAACCCTAAGTCCTCAGTGGATACATTGATATGGGGCCCTACTCCCCATTTCAATACATTCAAAGTATGAAAAATGTGTCAAAAGTTAGGAGAATGAACTCTATGAGTGCTAGTGGGGTATAATTACCCCCCCCCCCCCCGGCATTCATAAGGTTAACCTGACAAAGTTAAAAAAACAACATTCAGTTAAAAGTAACACTTACCATTAATCCTGATGTCCAGTGGAGTCGTCAGCATGCTGGTCATCTTCTGTGCTTCTTTTCTGTCCTTCTCTTCACTCTTCTGCCTTTTCCTTTCTTCTTGCTGTAATATAAAAAATAAGTATTAGTACAAAGCATAAACTATGACATCCTTTAACCTTTTGGCACTCAGAAGGGTGAAAACATATTATTGTGCAGTGAATATGCTACCATGAATATGCCTCCATTTAATGCCAAAGTAGTTAAAAATGCCATTAATAAATGTCATAAATATATGCCATAAATAAATATAATATCTGTGTCCTCCTCTATATCATAGCTGGGCTCACTCCCTATGGGAGTTGCAGTATTCACTCTGGGCTTTACCTATTGACCCTTTCAGTGCCTGGACCTTCTAGGCAGGGCCAGTGCTCCATTCTCTTCTGTAGTAGCCTTTTGGGCTTTAGAGCCAGCGGTTGTGTTACGTCACACTTGTTAGTGTGAGGAGACATAAGATGCCTTCCTGTAGTGTGTCTCGATCCACCCCTAGCATTCTAGGGTTTGCCTACATAAGCGGTTGCCTTGGTCCTTCTGTGACCCTAGTCTCAGGGTCAGTGTTGCCTCGCTACTCTGGGTTCAGTGCCTCCCAGGGGTCTGGGTTTTATGCCAGTTACCTATTACTGGACTACTAGTCATCTAGAGTCCTGCTGTCAGCTCCTGGGCTGCTTAGCCTCTGTTCACCCCTAGTCCACTAGGGTTGGGTTGCTATTGGTTTTACGTGCCTCCAGTCATCAGGGTTCAAAACCAGAACTCTAGCCAGCTGCTGCCTCCATTTCCTTCTATATCTCAAGGGACTTGCTTACTATCGCTATATATATATATATATATATATATATATATATATAGTCTGTTATTGTGGGCTTGTGGGCCTAACTCCTTGTATGTACTTTATCCAAATAAAGTCATTTTAACCTTACCAATCTGGTCTGAGTGTTCATCAAAAACAGTGACAGACTGCCTTTATATATGAGCAGTGTTACTTCGAGTTCCCTCACAGCCATTGGCTGGGATGTTCTAAAACACATCCCAGCCACTCAGATATGAGCATCTGTTCTTTAAACCTATTGGTTGGGATGTGCGTAAGAATTGGAAGTGAGACTGCCAATATATTGGCCCATGCCGGACAGGAGAGGTAACTGTGCGACTCATCAGTGTCTCCACTGCCGCCTCCTCCGCAGCCGTACACAGCAGCAGAGACATGAAGAAAAAAAGCTATGCATTTATTTATGGAATATATTTATGACATTTATTCATGCCATTTTTAGCTACTTCGGCATTAAATGGAGGCATATTCATGGCGGCATATTCACGGCACAATAATATGTTTTAACCCTTTTGAGTGCCAGAGTGGTATGCAATGCATTGCTTTGCAATTCGTTGTGTACCCCTCTACCACTCAAAGGGTTAAATGATGTCATAGTTTATGCTTTTTACTAATGCTTATTTTTTATTTTACAGCAAGAAGTAAGGAGAAGGCAGAAGAAAGAAGAGAAGACTGAAGGAGAAGGATAGTGGATGACTGGTAAGTGTAACACACGAGTTAACAATTGGCGCTTGGAAGTAAGTCAGGCAACGATCGTTAGCTTTTTTACTGTTAAGTTCCCAATACTGCTGTTATTTAGCGGTGTTTTGGGTACTTAATGCAACCGGGCATTTGGCCACAAGACCTTTTCTGAGGCCTAATGTCCATTGTGCTTTAAGCCAGTAGGACATTTGGACACAGATTAAGACATTTTCTTTTGTCGGTTGGTATCCATTTTGCCCTACTGGCTTTTTTATCCCAAACATTTGGATTGAGCCTAAAATGTTTTAAAATGGACCTCATATCCCATTGTCCTGCCTTTGTCAGTTAAAGGTGTTCTTTATTCTTCTCACCATTTGGGTTTTTTTGGGGACAAACAGCTGGGCAACCCTTGGGTCTTCAGGAAGAGTACAATAATGGGCAAGGTCCACTTTGTTGGATAACAATGAGGCCAATGCTTTGAACCACAAATGACTATTGTCTTGTGTTTGTCCAATCTCCAGCTTGTCCCTGCTGCTCCAAGTAACTTCCAGGAGATGGAATACATGGTTGTACTCAACAGTCTGGAAATACTATAATACTGTGTGCTAGGACCTGTTCTCAGCCTGAGGCTGCATTCTGTTCTCCACTGGGGCAAACTCCCCTACCTGTCTCATAAGGCCTCATGTATTTGATCAATTTGATCAGCATTATAGAAGGGGTTAGGCTCCCCACCCACATCAGTACCCTCCTTTTTGCTGAGAAGATCACAGGTTGTTCAGGAAGGCGGCTTCAACATGGTTTGTTAGGAGACACAGCAAGTGCCTTGATCTGCTACTAAATGGGCTAGGAGCTGTTCTGTCATGTGGATTTACATTATGTAATGCAGGCTTCTTTGACTCTCTTTGTCTTTACTTATAGGTGTCTGCCCTCTCAGAATATATAGTTGTACTATGGCTGGTCTGCCAAGGATCCTTAAAAGTGAGATCCTTTATCAAATTTAGTAAGAAATGTATTTCTAAATTTACCTTGCCTACTGCTCTTCAAGCACCTAGAGTCACTACAGGTATGGCATACATGGTGACTGTTTCAAACACTTGCCATGGAGATCTTTAAAATTCTTAAATGGATATTAATGTTTCCCCAAAAAAGCAGCTCCAATTAATCTATACCCCCTATACTATAGACTTCATAGTCTGAGGTGATCTTGAGGATATGCTACTACTTCTACTACTACTACTACTGCACTTGATGTTGCAATTTTACTACTACTATATGTCACAGTGCTGCACATCAGACAGTTGCAGATGCACTTAGTATAGCCGGGATTATAGAAATTAATGACCTCTGTTGCTGATTACACAACAAGAGTGTGTGTGTGGCTGGATGGGGATTAGACTTGAAAGTGGTGACAATGCTTATGACTGACAGGATGGTTGTGTATTTTAAGACCTCTTTACTTGTCCAGAGTCAGACTTTCCAATTGATTTATCAGACAATTTATAAATAATCATAGTGGTGATTTTCAGTGGTGGCCATGTAATCATTTCTCACTCATTGCTTTCACTCTCAGCTTCTTCTGTATCAGAAGGCAAATGCTAGATGGATATATTCTAGATCAACATCGTCACCAATAATTAGGCCATCATCCCATTGCTTCATCCCCACTACTTTTATATTTATGTAGGATTTTTGAAGACTCGGGCAATTTCTTTATACTTTTATCCTCAGAGGACTTTCAGAATGTTTGCTACTGCTTCTACTCTCACTGTTAGACACAGCAGTAGGTTGAACTGCTAGACCTCCCTCCACTATACCATAAACTAGAATGTAATTCATTGTAATTTTCAGTGTTTTTAAATTGTTTATTAATATCACTAGTAGTGGAGGAACTTTCTATGTCACTTTCACAAACAGCCTCCTCATTATTTATTGCATAAGTTGTAGAAACAACGGCTACTACAAGTCAGTGTTTGGACTACCACTTTATTAACAAGACCCTGAACTGCTCCTACTACTTTCTCACTATTAATATACTTTTTTCCCCACTTTGAAACTAGTATCAATAAGCTTTCAACTGCTGCTTTTTATCTGTCCCAGTGTCACTGCAGCCTTAATTTTTTTACAGTACAGGATGATGATAGACTTTATTCAACATGCTAACCCCTGAACTTCTGGTGCATGTAGGAGTTAGTGTCAATTGTAATTGTCTGTCTCTTGGGTGTCAGTCTTCAAACTATATTTGTCAGTCATAGAGACTCAGCCAGCTCAAGGTGGAACTTGGATCACATGCCTGTCTCTTCTCAGTCAAAAAGACTTTGTGGATATTTTGGGCAAATCTCCTTTCTCACTTCACATTTCCCCAGACTAGGCTAACACAGAGAACACCCGGCTCGGGAAAAACCTGGCTCTTCTTAGTCAAACAAGATTTGGGGTAAATGTTCTTTCTCCAGTCACACTCCTCTAGACTCCCCTAAGTCCCCTAACACAGTCAACTGTCTGCCCACAAGACTCCCCAAACTAAACTCCACCTCCAATTTAACTACCTCCAAAATGATGCTGATTTCTCTGCCTCTAACAAGCTGAATGGCATGCTGCTGGAACCTGATACCTCTTTTATACTATCTGGGTGGCAAAACTTTCCACATGGGAGGAAAAGGAAATTCATTCTTACCATTGATTTCAAGGTAATGAGCAAGGTAGAAAAAAACTAAAAGAAATCACAGTTTTGACATTAATTAGAGAGTTCCAGTCCATTAATACAGTCAATATACCTATCCATATTCAGCATCCTGGTGACTTTCCTCACTGTTCTAGTCTCATTTGATGACCTTAGACTCAGCTGGTAAATTATAGCTTCAATTATCTTATTTCTATAATAATTAACATGCTAACTAATTGTTGTTTATTGCAATAGGATTGCAGAAAAATAAGCTATTTTTGCACGTTTAACCAGCAAAACGAAACTGCCACAAAATTTGTTGATCAACCATAATCCATATAAATTATGAATTATTATTCTATCCTTGAAATGCCAACCCTTAATTATACCTAGAAAAGTTGAGCAATTATTTCACTCTATGAGGTTGTTTAACTTATAGTGATAATTGCTTCTTGATTTTAAGCAAAATGTTGAGTAGACATTTTCTCAATGGGCACCAAATACAACTGTATGTAAAAGTTTGGGCACCCCTGAGCAAATAGGGTGGTTTGTTGATTTTCTAAGTGAAAAGAAGTTAACACAACCACAGTGAATAAACGTAACCCCTTAAGGACCCTTGACGGTCCTGGTACGTCATGGCTGGATTCTGATACTTTTTATATTAGCATTGCTAATACCTTTTGTATGATTGAGATTTTTATATTGTTACATTTTTTAAATAAATAATACCTTTTCATTTATACTTTACCTTTGCATTGGTGCTCCTATTAATAACTTTTTGGGGTTACTTGCTGAAGAATATACACATACTATATATTTACCCTACTACCACATTACTATAGAGACACTTAGTGTCCTATATACTATACTCTCTATAAGGGGGTAATAGTGATACTATTAATAGTGGTTGTAGAAGGTGAAAAGTGGAACAAACTTGGAAGAGAGCAGAGCAGTATTAACCAGCCTTGGGTTTAAACCAAGAATGCTGATGTATACTGGGAGGCAGTAAAAACCTCATTCAAAAGTGAGTACCCAATTTGGAGCACGTGGTGAAGGTGAAGGGAAAAGTATTTGGAAAATACTACACTCAGAAGAGTCCATTTGCGCTGTTTTTATCTTTTTTGCTTTTTAGTTACATTATTGGGAATCCCAACCCATTATTCAGCAGCATTGGACCTTGAGATCCATCATTGGAAAAATTAAGCTATATCCTCTTGATGGACTATTTGTGAGAATTACTATACTTATTACATTTTTATTTTTGTTTTGGCACTTCCTAGTATATCCTAAGGTTGGAACTTGTGGTAGCTCCATACCTTAGAGATATACTAATATTATGTGTATAATGTGGAATACACTGTAAAGCCAGGTTCATCCACACTCTACAATTGGGAGCCCTGCTTGACATCCAGTTCAAGGCCACCACCTTTCTCGCCATCACCAAGAGCTCACGCAGAAGAGACTTGTCATTTGCATCCTCAATCTCTTCAGGGAAAACAGACAATAAACAAATCTTTGGAGTCACAGGAACAGGTCTCCCCAACACCAGGGCCACAACACGCATTATTTCTGTCCAAAACATCCCGACTTCAGGACACTCCCAGATCATATGCAAGTATGTGCCCTGAACATTATCTCATCGGAGACAATGGTCAGTGACAGAATTCCCCATTTTAAACAGTCTGACTGGTGTATAATAAATTCTATGTAGAATATTCAACTGTATCATTTGATGTCTAGTCGACGTCGCCACCAGTGCTGGCCCCTCCTTGAAAAAAAGCTTACATTAGTCTTAACTTATCCTGTTTCAAAATACAGCTCAATCCTAATTCATCAGGGTGGCACCATGCTTATAATAAATTCATAAAGGAACACTGACACCTACAAATTAAATAGATTAATATAACTTTAACTATCATCTAAATTCAGCTAGAGCATATAAATATTAATTATCCATGTTACATCCCTAAAATAGAATACTAGATTTGCTTTTCAATAAACTGTACTATTCAGGGAGCATGTATTTATTTAACTTTGCACAGTTTCTAATGAGAGGTAAGAGCTGAAGTCAATTAATGTATTGTGATTATTAGCCACTACTGCTCTATTCAGAAAGTCTGATTTATAATTTTTTTTTTTTTTTCAAAGTTCACTTTTAGGTGTTAGCGTTCATTTAAGAAACACAGGACTAGTCCAGTATTGGAACAAAAACAATATCACAATAGTAAAGAGCAACATAAAAGTAAATTTCACAATGATACATTTTCTATTATTCCTTCAACATTTTATAATGGGAAAATCTTTAAGAAAGCAGTAGATTATTCTATCAGAAAGTTATCAGTACAGTCCCTGAAACACTACATTGTTATTTGCTTTGAATTAACATATAGCTGGATGCAAAATGAACCTTGAATACTTTGGCATATATGTTGTATCAAACACTACACAAGTAAAGCAATATTCTGCCCTGTTAATGATCAATTGTCATGACCAGAGACACATATTTTGTAAAGTGATAACTCTTCAAATTATTTAATAGAGAATCACAGATAAGATTCTTAAACAAATAGGAATTAAATGTGTTGTCATTGCTTCACCAAAGAGTGGAAATGAATCACTTCAGACCATCGCACCAAAACAAATATCCTGTGAACAGATGAGAGAGATCAAAACAGATTATTTTTGTTTTCATTGCAAGTTGGTCTTAATTGTGGTCACAGTAAAGCCTAGATTATACTGCAGTTGATTAATATTAGAACTGTTTTATATAACTAATTTCCATTTACATCTATGATAAAAATTGTTGATAAAAGCCTTGATAAAGCTATCATATACAACATAATCCAGGTGTAAGATAAGATTTGCTTATGCTCTCTCTTCACACACACTGTTTCTTATCCTCTTGCATGCTAAACAGTTCAACATCAACTCATTGTGAAGCAATATATTGGAGACTGTTACATGACAATGAAAATAGTGCTTGATTTTTATTTGATTTTGAGAAGAAATCTATGTCAACCTCATTAAGATGGCCATCTTTGACATTTATTGATACGTTGTTTGCTCATACAGCTGACAAACTACTTCACAGTGTAAACATAATTGTAATTAAACAAAGCAAATATACTAAACTAATGTTGCTAGAACATAAACATTTTTAACAGATACATTTTTTCATATGTCATACATTGCTTTAAGATATAAAGATATTAGTAATTAATATACTTTAATTCATGCCATTATATGAATGAGGTAGATTTGGTATTTAGTATCAAAATGACTTAATTGGACTGCATTGTGGCATTAGATATAAGGACTTTTACTCTAAGTTTGCCGGTAAACATAAAGAAAGCTACAGCCATAAAACTCTGCACCACACTGCATGTGGAAAACGTATCACTGCTGTATTTTCACCACAGATAACAAAATGAATCTGTGCAGTTGACGTAAATTATACTTGATTTGCTTAAATTTGTTACTTTAACATGCAAATCAAATCTGTACATTTGAACTGAAAATGACTGATACACCGAGCAACAATATTACTACACTGAAAAATAAATATTGCAACTGTTGAAGTCCTTGTGTCTTTGGAAGACAGTGGCTAACTATTGGGTGCTGTCTAGTGAAGGAAAAGGACAAAGAGAGGGAGCTGATAGCCACTTCCATTTGTTCTCTGGGTATGGGTGTGAAGGGAAATGGGAGAATTTTAAAAAAATGGAAAGAATGAAAAAAAGTATATATATTTATATATATAAATCGTATAGGGCAAGCACTCACAGGACTTAAAATGTTAAACAGTTTATTCAATTTCGACGTTTCGTTCTGGTCCCTACCAGACCGAAACGTTGAAATTGAATAAACCTTTTTAACATTTTAAGTCCTGTGAGTGCTTGCCCTATAAGATTATATATTATATTTGCTAATGCACCCAGGCTTACTGCACTGGACTGTGTGAGTGCTGACCTCGAGTGATTTATATTTATATATAAATATCTTTTTATCTGATAAGAAACACACAACCAGACATGAAATTCTTGTTACCTGAGATGGCTGGTGAGTGTGGGTTTGATTTGTAGAAAGTGACACCGACAATGACACTGACAAATGGGACAGATAAAAAAAAATAAAAAAAAATATGACAAGTAAGTGACACAAAGACAAGCAGGAAATGATTCACCTGAGCTGTAAGCGAGGACAACTGTGACAGATAGACACAGATTATACGTTATTTTCAGACAGACAAAACATCACTCCCTATGCTATCAGCTGCAAAATACTTTCATTATGTACACCAAATGTGCTAGGGTAAGGGGAAATGAGTAGGAGAAATGCATGGACATGTTGGTAGTATATACTCATACTCAATACTATGGTTGCTGCAGTTTGTACAGTAGATTATCATAATGTGCAATATGAAGGTTTATAAACTCTTTGAGAGATCACCTGGAAAGTCTTGACAAGTAAACATGCCTACAGATAAACAATCATCTAGATCATCTTCATCATCCGTGTCCCCACTTACAAGTCGAACCCACATCCAGTCACACTCACTATTGACTACTAAGTGTAATAATTTACTTGAGGGCAGATCTTGTTCAGGAGGCAGATAATCCATGCAGGGAGGCACACACCCATGCAAAACCATACTAATGGAGTGCATGAGAATAAAGAGAGAGCCTTTCTCAGTGAATGTCTGCACAGGCGCAAGTTGACATGTGCAATTACCAGGAAAACAAGCAAGGAAGTTGTACTCCAGATGACAGGGTTTCAGGAGAAGGTCAGGCAATCTGGACCAGGCCAGATGGTGGAGGATATTCAGCAGCAACCATTTGCCCCCAAGGGTAGGGCCACAAGTTTCAATTGGCCATCTACAAAATACAAGAGTTCAAGGTCAGGTGCAAAATCGACAGGCAAAGGCAGAGTCAAAACAATCCAAAGTAAAAGCAGGCAGCAAACAAGCAGCGTCCCGGAACTAACCATGGTCAAAGCCAAATATCTCTCATGATCAGGAATCAGCAAAGAGGCAGCTACGGTCAAGACTAGGGATGGGTGAAAAGTGCTATTTTTTCCTGTGGTAAATTTCATGAAAAATACCTGATTTTCCACTTTTCCCATGAGAAGTTCCCTCAAAACTTTTGCAGGTGAATTTCCACCTATCTTCTGTTTGGGAAGAAATTTCTTGCAAATTACAATTTTTCACCGCCATATACTATTAAATTTATGAGATGGAAATTTCACACCTCTTAGAAAATGCACATTAATTTCCCACCAGCCTACAATATAAAAGACAAGCATTTCATGCACCTCAGTGTGGGTTTTGTTAGTAGATAGGTGTAGGGGTGTTTCCATGAGAGGAAAGACATCATAAAAACACATTTCTGGTGGGTTTTGAAGTATGTGTTAATTAGGTTAGTGAGGGTCAGGCAAGAGCTTTTTTCTAACCCCCCCCCCCCCCCCAGTAAAACAACCGGTAAGGGGAAAAAAACACAGAGCGACAAACCTATGGATCACCTCATGTATCACAGCTATTCCATAGCTGGCAAGGCATAAGGAACAACCAGCACTGGTGGCCAAAACTCACATTTTTGCCAAATGATCTTTGTTGATTTGTGTTCCCACAATTCACATTCTTTCCAAAATGGTATGGTTTGTGTGCCCTTTATTCACTTCTCTAGTTGTTATAACCATTTTTGTATAGACAAGTGATGTTTGAGAAAATGCTAGAAAAATTAGAGGTTGTAATAGGTATTGTTTTGCCTCATACAAATGGGGTGTCATTTTTCTCCTAAGAGCACTAGATAATGATTACAGTTGGAAATGCCATTGTTTTCTTTTCAGAAACATATAGTTTTATATAGTTATTCCACAGTTTTAGAGCAGATTTCCCACAAAAACACAAGAACGTGCATATTAGCTCATAAAGTTGAAAATGTCATTTTGCGCAACTGGTGATTAGGGCTTTACACTAGCCATGGACGTAGTTAAAACTATTCAAATTTGGTATTTTTTTTACTCAGGGGTCTCAGGGCTTTTTTAAATAATTGAAACTTTTTCAATCAAGGTAAATGTTTTTGATATGTGATTTTAGCAAAATGAGTAAATTTTCACTTTTTTTTGCACAATGCAAAATTCTCTTCATGAAAGGTACCACAAGAAGGCTCAATTCATTCTGAAAAAAACAATATATAGTTTTCCATATGTAACTAGAAATTCCCAGAGGAAATCACACCTAAAAGAAGGATAGTAAAAATGTTGAAAATGTGTCTGGCCTACAGGGTACAGGAAATAGACCATGTGTATGGTGGTGGTAAATAACATATGGTTATGATGGATAGCATGAGAGAGATAGAGAAGGATATTTTTGACTACACACCCTCTCCCCTGATGTTTTGAAAGGATTGGTGTTTAACCCTTATGTAAAAGACTTTCTGAAGTTACAATTTTTATAAAGGAGCATACAAGGTGCTGAGTAAACTTAGTTAAAAATAATTTGAATAAATACTTTTCTCTTACATCCAATATGGAACACAGGAACCATGGGGCAGACACTACATAATTTTCTTCTAGCTCAAACACCACCTACTTCCAGATTCATGTGCTCTTCCAAACTGAAAGAAAGTGTAGTGTACATACTCTTAGTTGTTTTAAATGTTTTTATTATTTTCTTTTTAGATATGGGGCTTTCACTTGCAATCACTACCAGTTCATTGTGCTGCCATTTGACCTAGCTTCAGCACCAAGAATCTTCGCTAAAATCATAGCAGTCCTGGCCATGTACATCCATGCCCAAGGCATTTCTCTGCACCGCATTTCAATGATCTACTGTTCAAGGTCCCATCAGAAGAGCTATTGGCTCTCCATATCCATGAATGTCCCCACATTCTGGTATATCATGGTTGGATTCTCATACTCAAGTCTTCTCCTATCCCATCCCAGGAACTGGTATTTCTGTGCATGAGACTTGACACCCTTCAGGGGAAAGTGTTTCTCCTCAATTCAGTTCCTGTATCAGGATATGTCACAGGTACTGTAGTGGCTCTAGACACTACATGGGAGTCCTGGGTCATCTGGTGTCTGCACTGGAAGCAGTCCCCTATGCCCAGTTCCACACAAGGAAACTTTAGGCAACATTCTCAGGACATAGTCCAAGAGAATGGAGCATCTCTCCCATAAGATGACTATATCACTGAAATCTAGGAAGGATGTTCATTGCTGGATTTCCTCTTCCACATCTGACTCAGGGAAGATCCTTTGTGATTCTAGAGTAGAACCTGGTTACAATGGACAGCAGCCTGAGAGGCTGAGGTTCAAACCTGGGACACCTGGGACCCCAGAGCAGGTGAGCAGGGGAGGAAAGTCTACTGTCCATCAACATCCTAGAATTCCAAGAGGCTTTTCCATCTCTCTTGCCCTGGTCCCAAGAATGTGCAAAAACCCTGGTGAGGGTTCAATCATACAATTCAATGGTGGTGGCATTTATCAACTGTCAAGGGGGGACCTGCAGGAAGATAGCATGGAGAGAGTTAAAGGATCTCCTCCTGTGGAAGGAGGCTTATGTCACCAACATCTCAGCCATCCACATTCCAGCAGTGGAAAATGTACTCACAGACTTCCTCAGAATCCTCAGTCATCAAAACATGGTACCAGGAAACTGGGAACAGAGGCATTCTACTTGATAACTCAATGCTGGGGGGTCCCAATGGAAATCCTAATGGCAACCAGAGAGATCAGAAAGGTGCCCACATTTTGAGCATGGAATAGGAACCCGCTGGCCTTCGCGATGGATGCCATGTCCATTCCATGGAACTTTTACTTGTCCCATGTTTTTCCCCAGGTGCTTCTCATACCCAGGGTGATCCAGAAGATCAGAATGAGAATGCATTAGTCTAATCACCTGATTCTGGCCCAGTTGGGCTTGGTTTGCAAACTTTATCAGTCACTGTCATGCACTGCGAGATTGTCACATTGAGCTTTTTACCCAGGTAACCTGCTGAAACAGTTGAATGGTCGCACGCTCTACTGTGTGCAACCATTCAAAAATGAACCCTATATTTTTATCCCCACTTTTGTGGATAGGCACAACTCTAGCCACTTTCCAGGCTTTGGACATACACCCAGATGACAGAGAGAAATTAATTAGGGATGCAATAGGACGGGCAGTGACCAAGGGACTGTGCTTTAATAACATGTACTGTAAATATTTAGTGTAATATATTGTTGAAGATTCTGTGTGTACTAACACAAAATATTACTTTTTATGCAGATGCACCCTGAATTAAACATACAATTTCTCTTGATAGTGTAATTTTAATATTATATTATAAAACATCATGACAGTGATGGTATGAAATTATAATAAACATAATTCCACAACTGAAATATATTTAAATAATAAAACGGTTATTAGTCAAAAGCTTTTTTTTTTTCTTTTTTTAAACTTGCCCTTCATACCACGCTCTCCTCACTCCACATGTTTACAACAACTGTTGGCCATCACTCCAGCACATCTAGCACTTTTTTTTTTTTGCTGATACTCCCTTTTATAATGGAAAGATTGCATGGTGGGAATACATTGCTATCATTGATTTCAATGCAATGATAAAAGTTGGGGAAAAGCGTTAAAAACTGCACTTTTTAAAAGGAATTCCCTCGGAAGGCAGGACGTATTGAATTTTGCACATTTTACTTTGGTAGAAAAATGTTTGCCCATCCCTGCTTTTTTTTCACCAAAATTTTCTTTAATGAAAGCTACTTTTAATCTATGAAATATGTACTGAGCAACTCTAAAACATATATTGAACATATATGAATTTATAACTGAACATATATATATATATTTTTCTTCAAAGATATTTTTTAGGAAATAGAACATGTGAATACAAATCATAGTAAACAGTATAAACATGTATACAACATTGACAGTCTTTGCATATCCGTAATAGTTACAACAGGTAATCAAAGTGACAGTATTACGTAATGCTAGCATACAGGCATAGTAATCAAACATCTTGTATGGTAGAAAATTATATATATCTTACAATGTCAAAAGCAATGCTGATTGAAGTAATATAGCTATGCAAGATCAGAGCTGTGAGGGATAGAAAGAGAGAAAAAAAAGTACCTACTACCAGGCCACAGCAGTCTTATGTGAAAAGTGATAAAGGAGGAGTCCTGGAGGCAGTCACAAGCAATGCTCACCTCCAAGCTCCATCCACGCTAGGGGAGGAAATGATGAAGGGGATATAGAAAATACAGTGATGTGTGATTGGAGGAGGCAGAAACTAAGACCAAAGATAATGAGGAAATCTGGGTGGAAAAATTCTAAAGCTTGTTGGCCTGATGCCATAGCCATGTATTCCATTTTTGGTGAAAGGCTGGAAGATCATTAGTTGTGAGAGCATGGCATTTTCCTATGAATACAAATGTATCAATCTTTGTACACCATAGTTTGGGGGAAGGGGCCTGCTGACACTTCCATAGGTGAGGAATGAGAGACTTGGCTAATGTTAGTAAGGTATAAATAATGGAAGACTGCTTGGTTTGGGGTAGAATAGAGGTCAGTAGAACCGACTCCATGCTAAGTCAGGCCATACCCCCGCCTATCCCTGCTTTTAACCAGCTGAATGCTAGAGAGGTCTCCAATACATTATTTCTCTCATATGTTTTCCCCAGAATTTTTCTTCTTTAGATTCCTGAATAATGTTCCAAGGGCTTCTGCAGAAACCAAAAGAAGAACATTTATGGTGCAAAACAATTGCTACATAGGGGAGAATAAAAAAAAATTGACAAACTCCCGTTGATTTAAATGGGTCATTTAACCCCTTAAATGTGAGATAATGCTCCAACATATTGCAAAGCGATGTAATTTGAATGAGCTGGAGACCTATTTGGTAACTAGGGATGGGTGAAAATGTTTGCCTCAAACTGAAATCGGTGAAAAAAATTTCCTGTGAAAAGTTCAGTTTTTCCTGCTTTTTTAGTCTAATTGATTGAATTGAAATCATTGGGTAGAAACATTTTTCTCCACCACACAAAAATTTTCTACAGCCATATAAAAGGCTGTCAGGCTCTCACAGCATGCAATTCCGTGTTTGCGAGAGACGAAAGCAACAGGTTTTTGAGCTAGAGAAGATAAGCAAATAAAGGGGAATTGAAGTTTAGTTTTAGGGAGTCATTTAGGTAGGACATTTGTTCTCGGTAGAAGGGGAGTCTAGGGGTACAATGGGGAGCAGATGGGAGGAAGGAGGTTGACCTAAAATATGCCAGAATTTGGTGCAACTGACTGGCAAGACACAGGCAGCTGGGGTCCAAATTGCTTGCTGATTTTACTTTTACAGTCTTTGTGCTAGGGAAGTCTAGAGAAAGAAGCTGTTGAGTCTGTATTTTAGTTATATATATATTTTTTTTATATATATTTTTTAACTGTGATAAGATATGGTGGAAAACTTAAAAAGAAACATAAATAATTACACAAATAAATATATTAGCTGACTGGGGGTTCTGTGGCTGAGACAGACTTGATGGACAGCAGACGATATTGAGAATGTTGTTGAGGGCCAAGGCAAGAATTTAAATTTAGGGGAAAAAATGTGTTGTAATAGGAGAAAAATGTGTTAGAATTGGAGAAAAATGTGCTGAATAGCAAAACGTTTTAGAATATGCAAAAAATGTGTTAGAATCAGATAATAATGTGATGGAATTGGTGAACAATTTGCTGGAATAGGCGAAAAGGAGGAAAATTTTGCATTGGAAAAAAACAGAAAACAAAAAAAAAACTGACATTTTTGAACACTCCTATTGGTAATCATGCAGTTAATGGGAATTTATAGTTTCCCCCTCTTTAGCCATCAGTATGATCCAAAACCTCTCTTCTTCACCCTTCTGCTTAAGGCATTATATTTCTCCCTTAACCAACTACACATTACACATTATAGGCAATAACACCCAATAACTGGGCAGGATGTAAGAATAGTGGTATTATTAAAATATGGAAGGTCAAAAAATAGTTTTAGTAAACATAATCTGGTTATCTGTAATTTTTTCTACTAACATCATAGAAAGCAGTTTAGAGGTTTCCATCTCTGCTTAAAAGAGAGAGAAACTGAATATCTTGCAGAATACATTACTTCTTTTTTATATTATAGTGTTTAAAGAGGCCTCCCTATAACATGCATCAATGAGTAACTAGACATTCATACAAAAGGACACTTTCCAAATATTTTGGTTGCAGCAGTTTTACAACAATATGTTAGAATATGCTACAACACATGGATATATGACATTAGAATATTTTTAAATACTCCTTATAATGAATGGAATAGCTAACCACTAAAGTGACAACAAACGTAGAAAGTTTAAGAGTGTAGTATCTGGAATTATATCTCCTCACAATAATTATCTGAACGAGTGAAATTGTTTGTCTATCTTATGACTTCAGGACTAGAAACTTCAATTATTCTTTGATCTTTCCCACCAGCAAGATAATAATTGGAGGTTGACAATATACAGGCTATTGCTGTCAGATGTTGATTTCTGTTTGTCTTCTGTGATAGCATGAAGAAAAAGCCTTGTCACATCTGCTTAAAATTGGAAATGTACTACTTTCTTGAACATTTTACTAAATTGGGAGATAAACAAAGCAATTATTAGCATTTGTTTTAGTAAAAGAATAAAGTTTTCCAGTTTAGATGCATGGAGCTAATAATAAAATTATGTTATAGTTTGTAATATTGCTATATTGTATATAATATTGTATAAATTAGTAAATGTATCAGTTCTTTAGAAATGTTAATATTTTCATTTTTCAAGCTTGAGACATGATTCAGAAGAAAAGGAAGTATAGACATGTACATCTGAGAAATTTTCTGACATACTGAATTTCAGGGTGAGCCTTGCTGACTATTGATTCAAGATGGATGTCATCAAAATAGAGTAAGGAATCATTTTGCATACCCTCAGATTTAATATTGGGGTTTCCATAACAGGATCATCTCTTGATCTGAGAGCCTGCAAAATACTCTTTGTCAGATCCCATTAATAGAATAGCTCAACATTTCTTATGAAATGAAGTATAAATGGATAAGTTCATCTATAATTATTGTTCCTATCTCTATGTAATAAGGAGCAAGTCCTTTCTTTTCACCAGATATCTCAATAGCACGTCATTGTTGTACAAAATGAGAACAAACAAACATAATACTCATAACAAGTGGTTTAAGGGAGGTACTGGGAGCAGAAGGAAGAAGGGGGGCTTAAAATAGAAAATGTAAAAAACTGCAATAAATTTTACAAATTAGAGCAATCCTAAATTATTTTATTTACACAGAGGTGCACCGGGTTGAGAAAGAGGGAAATAGGGATTTTAGCCTCAGAGAGACAGAGACAGTACCACACCTAAAAAGGACACTTGGGAGGTGTGAACAACTCTTGTACCTTTTATACAGTCTCAGGAAAAACAATACAATTCTTGTGGGTTTTTTTCCACATTTTTTAAAATTTTTATATTATCATCAAATTAAATGGTGAGTTATCCATATAAATGTGTCATCAAAAGAAAGTCCTACTTATCCTTAAGAAGGGTATATAATTTATGTGGGTGGACTACATGTATTAGAGGGAAAGTAAGGTTGAAAAAAGGCATACTAGAAAGATCAAAACTGCTCTTGTCCTCTGGTATAAAAAAATGTTCTCAAACTGAAATCGGCAAATAATGGCACTTCCCACTTTCTGAATAATTTCCTGCGAAATGTGCAGATTTTCCACTTTTTTCCATCTACCTCATTCCATTGAAATTAGTGGGGACATTGAATTTACACACGACACATAACAAATATTATTTTATTTCCCAAAGGCATAGTATAAAAGGTACATGATAGTGCCTGTGTTGGTGGGTGTGGAGAAATAATTAGTTGATAAGGGAATGTTTTTTGGGCGGGTTTGTTTATTGGGATTGGGAGCAATTTATAAAAAAATAAATCCTAAATACAATTTAAAAGATCCACGTAAGACGTGGTATAAAAGGGATCTGTGTTTGTGGATGTAGCCTGGGGAATGAATCAGCTGAACAGGGAATTTGTTTTAGGGGGTTTCTTGACTGGTATTGGGGGACAGTTAATAAAAAACAAATCAATAAAATACAATAAGAAAGTTGTACGTAAAATGATAGCGACAGATAAGCTGCCACTTTGGTGGACTTGATATTTTGTATAAGATGATTTGTTAGATTTTCTTGTTAGAGGCCCAAGCTCTGAGGAAACATTGATTTATAGGACTTAAGCTTGTTCAGCACAATCCCTAAGGAAACAACTGATTTGTAGGAAATGGTTTATTTTTGTAGGACTATGGTTTTTATTTATTTATTTTAAAGCACACGCCCTGAGGAAAAAAATGTCCAACTGGCCTAGTGTCAGCAGGTCATGTTTTCCAGTGGCCACTGGCCATTGTCAAATGTTCTCCTGAGTTCATATTTGTGGAATTTGCAACTACTGTTCTTGCTGCTGCTGCTGAATTATTTAAGCAGCAGGATGATTAAGCAGCTGAAAGGGAATGGGATCAACAATAGCAGTAACAAGATTGATGGATGATGACTGTTTCACTTACCACAACTAGCTCCAGTGATGCGCCTGAGGCAGTAGTAGCACAATAAATAACCCCAATCTATGTGGAGAAAAGAAGAAGTTGGCCAATAATTCTTCTCCACCTGCCCCTCTTCAAAAATTATGGGTGTGTTATTAGAATAGACATTTTTCCCTTGAGAGCAGGAACAGTGGCTCTCATCAGCAACTGCAATGTGCACAATGTGTGTTGTAATTAACATCTGGGCGCATAACTGAATCCAAATACCATGACACCAGAAACCAAGTACTGCAGCTGTCATTATACCCCTTGTCCAGACCATACTAAGGACAAATGACAACTTATTGACAGTTTAGTGGTAATGATGAACCCTCCCTGCCAGCATCTTAGCATATTCTGCGGGATGGCATTTCCTCAGATGCAGCTTAATGCCCTGCTTATGATTCTCCTCCACCACACTGCCATGTGTGGTCAGTGCACCATTCAGTGTGCAATGGGTAAAGACAAACTGCCACATCCTAACATCAACAGAGTGGATATCATTTGGCGGGGGAGGTAACAATGAACAAGTTGGGTTGGCAGAAGATGTAGTTACCCTAGAATGTGATGGTGATGTGAGCTAGTTGTTTCACTCATCATAGAACTTTCAGTCTCTGTCACTAGTGGTAAGAACGAGAACTATACCAGTACTGTAGGTAACACCAACTTTATTGAAATATACAACGTACAGGAAGATATGGCAATCAGTACATAATATAGTATAGGAATGTTCGACCAGAAGTACAGCTGAGTGGTGCTGAATGGAATCCCAGGAGGCAAGCAGAGAAAAGGCCAACTCAGGTACTCTCCTGAGCGATTTACCACAGGTCCGCACCTGTACAGACTGCGATCTCGAACTGGACACTGAGTACAGGTTCGCACCTGAACACCCCAGTAAATGTATGAAGCAATGAGATACCTAGAGTACCGGAAGACTCTGTCACAGAGGACAAGCTGGAAGAAAGCCGACTCAAGTCCGCACCTGAGTACCCCAGTAAACGGATGGATGCAAGGGAAATCTGCAAGAGCCACCAGGCAAACCCCCAGGCTATCACTGGAGAGTTTGATGCTGAATGCGCAGTAAACAGCCTCAGGTAACACCAAGGTGGATAGTCAGACATGCTAGAGCAATACGGAGTAATTCATAAACCAGAGCCGTAGGTCTACACCAGATTCGTTATCAGACTAGCCAAGGTCATACACAGAGCGGGTAGTCAGGCAGAGCCACAGGTTAGCACCAAAACGGATAGTCAGCCAGGCCAAAGGTCATACCAGCCTACCAGAGCCGCAGGTTCTGCACCAGAATGGTTCTCAGACAAGCCAGGGTCATACACAGAGCGGGTAGTCATATACAGAGCCAATTGGTCAGAACCAGGACAGATAGTCAGACAAAAGCACCTCAACCACTAGCCAACAACACTGAACACCATGAAAGGGCGACTGAGAGTGGTGTCCAGGAAGTTTATATGGACAGTAGCCCAGGAAGAGGAGGAGCCACAAATGCATGCTGTCTCTTTAAATGGGACGCGTGTCCCTGCCTGGATGTGTGCCAATATGCGGAGCACGGAGCCGTCGGAAGGAAGCTGCGGCTGAGCTGCCGGGTACGGCTGTGATTGGCCCGACAGCCGCCTCTTCAACAGGACACACACTGAGGCTGGATCCGCCCAACGTGGGCTGCGGCTGAGCTTCCGGGTAAGGTTGAGGTCAGCTCAGCAGCCACCGCTACTGTAACAGTCTCTGCCTGGTTTCTCTACTCTTCCTCCTCTTTGATCTTTGCCTTTCTGGAGAGTCAGGGGGTACAACAACAGTGGTTCTTGATTTCTGTGGTGGGTATTTGGCTTTAACATGTTTGACATAGATGTCATGGTGTCTATGTTTCATGTGTGATATCAGAGTACTTGTGCCAAGGTGTGTTCCCTCCTTTCCTCTTCTCACTGACTTGTCACAAATTGTACACAGTTCAGCTGGTGATGTAGATATGTAAATAGAAAGGCCCCAACATTAGGTCAAATACTTTCTTCTAGTCTTTATAGGAGCATTTCCCCTACTTTACCTACCTGGCTGGCCACTACTGGCATGTATAGTTGTAGAGCCAGGCGGTGTATTGCGTGTACTTATGTTCAGAGTAAAAAATAATTCACGAGCACGGTGACAGGTAAAACTTACCACAGTAAACAATACATTAATTGATGTATGATTAACATGATTTATTTGCTAACATGCCAAAAGTGCAATAAACAATATGTGGGAAGGATGTGCAGGCCCTTGAAAGACAGGATCAGAAAGCATGTTTTTTTCTATTAAAAAGAGTGATGTTACTAAGCCTGTGACTTGTCATTTTAGTGACTGCTGTAACTCTGACCTGCCTTTCTTTACATTTCTAGGAATTGAGAAGGCTATTCTTCCTGAAAGAGGAGGAGACATAATGTTTATTTTGGACAAATAAGAGGTTAAACGGATACTCCATTTAGCAACTAGGCAACCTCATGGCATCAACTCTGAATATGACATTATTTTATTTATACATCGTTAGAAGATGTTTGGTTAAATGGGGAGTCATTTACAGCGTATACTTTTGAACATGTTTTTATTGTATACTCTATTTTTTAATATATATTTTGAACATATATACTTTGATTCTTTACTGGAGGTCCTAATGAGGTTGATTATCTGTAGTAAAGATATTTTTAATTTAAATATGTAATTTAAATATGCAATTTTTCTGCTTAGAAGTGTGTCTTATTCCGTCAGGCAAATCATGTCTGTTCTACCACGCTCTGTAGCTGCTTCTATTCTGTTTCATTTCTGCAAATATGTCACGTTTTTATAGTGAAAAGGTGAAAACCACATAGATCAATGGGTGGAAACTTTCTTGTTGTTGAAAAATCAGTGGGAAATTTTGGCCATTGGGCGAAAAACGTGAAAATTATAATCAGTGTTTTAAAAGCAGATTTTCCAGTGAAAAAGCAGACAATAACGTAGTTGTCGCAGTATGTCTTGCGTGAACACAGCAATAACTGTTGACCATACCTAGTCACTAAGGGGTGGAGTGCAATGTTGAGTTTTATGTTAATGTTTTGGCCCCCTAAAGGGCCTTTATCGAGACTGATATCGATAAAGGCCCTTTAGGGGGATGAAACATTGACATCAAAGGGATGGTAATGTCCCAGAAAAATATTTTGCATGTTGTAGTGCTTAAACACTTGAGCTAAATGCAAAAAAAGTCTCTCTCAAATCACTATGGTTTGAGAGATATCTGCATTTAAAGTTTGACATGCCGACATGGAGGCTCTGCAGTAGAGCCGCAATTGCATTATTTACAATGAATGACTTATTTGGAATGGTCTAAAAAGTGTGCTTGGTTTGCAAGCACACTTTTTAGACCATTCCAATGAAGTAATTCATTGTAAATAACATGATTGCGGTTCTGCTGAACAGCCTCCGTGTTGGCCAACATGGATCTCCTGCTGTCAGCTGTAAAAACATCAGACTTTAAATGCAGAAATCTCTCAAACCATAGAGGTTTGAGAGATACATTTTTTTTAGTTTAGCTCAAGTTTTTAGGCACTACAACATGCAAAATATTTTTTCTGGGACATAACCATTCCTTTAAACTCAACATCCCACTGCATTAATACAAGTCCTTTTTAGTGCACACTTACATATTGTTTGATGGTTTGATTAGATCATTGCTAGATAGATTCATTTTCAATGGCAAAAAACTTTCATTATAGTCATTGTTAAGTTCTCTCTCAGTTGCACAACAGCAGGGAAATACATGTTATGTCCCTGCAATGGCATCATAACTTTAATATAAACATTACTATACCTTTAAGTTGGAAGTAGGCAACCTGTATTTCTTCGCTTTTGTGTTTGAGTGAGAAATTAAATGTGGCCTTAATGAAAGTTCTCTTTTTATATTGAATTTTTTCCAAATGTTTAAATTGGTGCTGCTATTTTGCTCCAGAACTGTACCCCTTTTCTTAAAGTGATGCAATTCTAATGCAAGCCAACTGCACCAATGGGATCAAATAAAAAGGCTTGCTACATGGGTCTTTTAACCAATTGATTGCTAGAGAGGGACACTGTATGTTTTGATCAATGACGAGAAGTGAAATGAGGCTCGAATGGCAGCAGCGTATGTTGAGGTCTGTGAGAACATGGAAATGATTGTGATACCTTAACCAAATCTCTGATGTGTTTACATCACATACGAAGCTGGATCAGTGGAGGGTTTAACTTATCATAAAAAAACCTGTGATTTACATTTTAAGCTACAATGTATATTATCTTGAATGCAACAAACTGTACTCAGAGAAAAATTCCATCAACTGTCAGTAAATGGTGGAATCTATAAATGAAATAAACTTATCTATAAGACATGCTCTCTACTGCACATGTGGACCAATAATGTTACAACCATAAATGTATATGTATTTTGGAACTCTAAATGCTAATACCTCTGGTTCAACTGATCCAATTTACCAGCTTTAAAATAAAGCACACAGTGCTCATCAAGCCACCTTTCCCTCACAATTTTGGTAAGAAACCAAAGGCTAGTTTTGGCTGTAAATCTGATTAAAAGTTATCATAGCACCAAATATGAAACTTTTTTAAGCAGTTTGGTACTCCAAAATGACACAATCTTTCTTTTTTTATTAAACTGGCAGAGTTTGAAAGCACTGCAAAGCCTCCTGCCCAATTCTGTTGAAATCATTCCCCCACTGGGAATGTCCCTAAAGTAATTTGGCCCGAATTGGGCAATGGACTTTGGTGTAACAGCTCAGTTGTTGGATGGGTTGTGTGTCACTGTAACAGCTATGAAGACTCACTCACTGCACTGTAAATGCATAATAGACCCACCTTCATCACAGATAAAAGCAGGCTAATTTTTCATAGGGGCCTGGTAGCTTGAATGAATAAATGAATGAATGACTATGATTGTAGAGAACCATAAGTGTATGCAGCACTTTATAATTTAAGAGTTTAGATAATACAGGGTTAAAGTAGGGATGTGTCAAAAATTGTCACCTCAAACCAAAATCGGCAAAACATGGCACATCCCGTCTAGCAAAAAATTTTTCATGAAAAGTGCAGTTTTTCTGCTTTTTTCACCTAACGCATTGAATTGAAATCAATGAAAAAAACTGAATTACTCCACACCACATGGCAGTTTTCTATTCTTTTCTTGCAGATATATTAAAGGGTGTCAGGCTCTCACAGCATATCATTCTGAGTTTGTGAGAGGAGAAATCAGCACATTTTTGCTAGAGCTAGAGAAGAGAGGCAAATAAAGTGGAGTTGAAGCTTAGTTTGGGAAGTCTTTTAGGTAGGACATTTGTTCTTTATATTAGAGGAGTCTGGGGGTACTCTGGTGGAAAAGAAAGGAGAAAGGAGTTTAGCCCCAAATATCCCAAAATTCAGTGGCAAGACACAGGTAGCTGTTGTCCAATTTGCTTGCTGATCTTGCTGTTATTATTATCTCTGTGCTGGATGTGTCTGGGGGTGTAAGAAAGGAGCAAAGGAGTTTGACCCCAAATACCACAACATTGTCTGACTGATTTGATTTGAAAGACACAGGCAATTGGGTTCAAGCAATTTCCATGCTGATCTTGCTGTGATTATCTCTGTGTTGAACATGTTTGTGGGTATGAGAAGGGAGCAAAGGAGGTGAGTGACCCCAAATACCTCAACATTCTGTCAGGCTAATATGATTTGAAAGACACAGGCAGTTGTGGTCCAAGATCCTTGCTAATCTTGCAGTTATTATTAGGGATGGGTGAAAATTCCCACCTATATCTGAAATCGGTGAAAAATGGCACTTTCCGAAAAGTGAAAAATCTCCCGCAAAAAATGGCGATTTTACACTTTTTCCCACTTTTTTCGCCCAGCTCTTTTCATTGAAATCAATGGGAACACTGAAGTTACACACAACACATTTCCCAAAGGCATAGCATAAAAGGGGCATGAAGGTGCCTGTGTTGGTGGGGTGTGAGGAAAGAATCATTTGAACAGGGGATGATTTTTGGGGGGTTGTTTACTGAGATTGGGGGCAGTTAATAAAAAATACATTTTAAATAAAATTAAAACCCCCCATAAAACATGGTATAAAAGGGATATGAGGAGGGTGTCTGTGTTGATGGGTGGAGTCTGGGAAACAAATGAGTTGAACAGGAAATTTGTTTTGGGGGGTTCTTGACTGGTATTAATAAAAAATAAAATAAGACATTTGTATGTACAGTGGTAGAGACAGGAACCCTCTGACATAAGCTGCCACTGGGGTGGACTGACACTTGACTTGATAGAGTATTTTGTAGAGGATGATTTGTTAGATTTGTTAGTCTTTGTAAGACTTAAGGCCCAAGTATTAAAGAAACATAGATTTGTAGGACTTAAGCTTCTTTGGCACAAGCCCTAAGGAAACATTGATTTGTAGGACTTAGACTTGTTAGAAACAACCCTCCCAAAAAATTGTTTATTTTTTGTAGGACTATGTTTATTTATTTGTTTATTTTCAAAGCACAAGCCATGAGAAAAAATAAAAATGCTCTACTGCCTAGTGCCAGCAGGTCATGTTGGCCATTGGCCACTGGCCATTGTCAAACGTCCTGAGTTCATAATTGTGGAATTTGCAACTGCTGTTCTTACTGCTGCTGCTGAGTTGTTTAAGCAGCAGGATGATTAGGCAGCTGAAAGGGAATGGGATCAACAATAGCAGTAAAATGGGTGATGGATGATGAAGGTTCACTTACCATGAATATTTCCAGTGATGCGCCTGATGCAGTAGCAGCACGTTAAGTAGCCCCCAGTCTGTGTGGAGAAAAGAAGAAGTTGGCCATTAATTCTTCTCCACCTGACCCTCCTTCAAAATCGTGGATGTGTTCTTATTAGAATATAATTTTTTCCCTTGAGAGCAGTAACTGTGGCTCTCATCAGCAACTGCAATGTGCACAGTGTGTGTGTGGTAAATAACATCTGGGGGCACAACTGTATTCAAACACCATGACACCTGAAACCAAGTACTGCCATTGTCACTATACCCCTTGTCAAGGCACCACTAAGGACACATGACAACTTGCTGACAGTTTAATAGTAATGATGAATCCTCTCTGCCAGCATCTTAGCATATTCTGCAGGATGGAATCTTCCCAGATGCTGCTTGATGCACTGCTTGCGATTCTCCTTCACCACACTGGCATGTGTGGTCAGTGCACCACACAGTGTGTGATGGGTAGAGACAAACTGCCACATCTTAACATCAACAGAGTGGCTATCATTTGGCAGGGAAGGTAACGATGAACAAGGTGGATTGGCAGAAGATGTAGTTACCCTAGAAGGTGATGGTGAGATAAAGAAAAAAGGAAGAGCGCTGTGTGTGATCTATCCAATATAATAATTGAGAACAAACAGCTGCTAGGATACAACCTCTCCACTTAGAGGTATAGAAAAAACCTAGAAATATCACTAAATCCCAGCGCTTGTTTGGAGTCGTAAAATATTGAAACCACTTTTGTTCACATTGTGGTTTCAATACCTTATGAGTTCACAAAAGCGCTGGGATTTAGTGATATTTCTAGGTTATTTGATGGCGAGCTAGTTGTTTCACTCATCAAGGAGCTTCCAGTCTCTGCCTGGGTTGCTCTAGTCTTCCTCCTGTTAGATCACCGTTTCACCTCTTGTTGCCTTTCTGGAGCGTCAGGGGGTACAGCAACAGCGTTGCTTGATTTCTGTGGTGGGTGTTTGGCTTTAAAATATTTGACATAGATGTCATGGTGTCTGCGTTTCATGTGTGATATCAGGGAGCTTGTGCCAAGGTGTGTTCCGTCCTTTCCTCTTCTCACTAACTTGTCACAAATTGTGCACAGTGCCGTTGGTAATGACTGCACTGTGCCTGCCCAAAGAGAAAAATAATCCCATACCCATGACTTCAGGGGACAGGGATAGGGAAGAGATGGAGAAAAATTGCCTCCTTCTTCTTGTCCTCCACATTCGCCTTCACTGCCTGTGCTGGCAGAGGATGATGTTGCTGCTGTTGCTTCTACTGCCTCAGAATCAACACTGTAAGTAGGAGTATTGCTACTGCTGGCAAGTGGAACCTGTCCTAGTCTCACATCACTTGTTGACCCCATTCCCTCTGTGTCCATGGTGGTCTGTGGCACACTAGATTGCCCCATAGCATCCTGTTGCCCTTGCAAATCAGCAGCAGCAGAAATTAGAGCAGTTGCAAATTCTGCAAATTCCAAAAGCTCATTGCTAGTGCTGGTGGTGATGCCCATCCTTATCCTTGCCTCCCATTCCTTCTCAGTTTCTGCTAAAGAGGCCATCAATGTCTCTTCCACCCCAGCTTCTCCAGCATCATCATCACCACCACAAGTCCCACTCCCTACGTGCTGCTGCTCTATTACAGACATCTCACTGCTACTTGGAGAAGGTTACATGCAATGTCACACTTAGCAATTCTTTTTGACCTGAAGAAGGCAGACTGTCATCAGTAGCAGCAGGCATAGACAGCTGATCTGTGCTCCTGCAGGTGGTGGGGGTATTAATTCTGCACCTGCTCTTACCCAACACCTGTTCTGGCATCTCCAGGATCATGTTCCACTTGGACACTGTAGTGAAGGGAAGGGGAGGACTCCCAGAGCAAGAGGAATGGTATGGGCTCCCTTCACTGCTAGTCTGGATGCTCTTAAATGCTTTCCCTACCACACTCCTAACAATAGTCCCACTGGCTGCTTCACCATTACTGCTACTACTACTAACACAAACCCCATCAAGGTCAGCCACAGAGTCTTTCTCCTCACAGTCACTAGTAATATGAGGATATTGATTACCCCCTCCTTCACTTATAACACTAACAAGCTGCTGGACCATCTTAGTACTAGCACTGGCGGTACTGCTTGGGGATGGTAAGTGTGACTTAGGGTCCCTTGCTGTCACACCTGGCAACATCTTCTCCTCCCCCCCCTCCTGAGTATTACAAGACACATTAGAAGCAGCACTGATGGCAGCAGGTTCATAACTGGCAGCAGGAACAGCACTGGTTATAGCAAGGGCAGCACGTCTGACAGCAGGAGCAGTATTGGTGGCAGCAGGTTCAGCACTGCACTGACAGCAGTCACAGCACTGGCTGCTCTGGCAACAGGGGCAGCATGTCTGACAGCAGGCACAGTATTGGTGACAGCAGGCTCAGCACTTGCAGCAGGGACAGTATTGGTGGCACTGGCAAACAGGGGTTTGAGCTTGAGGGAATTACTGGAAAGACTGACCAGAACCAGACTGACAGTTATCCCAAATCTACTTGTCAGAAACTTCTAGGATGTACTAAATGTTTATCCTGCATGACCTGCAAATATATGAAAAGTGTACAATGTTTGTTTATCCACAATGTTTGTTCAAATTATATCTTTTAATAAGAATGTGTCATGTCTGAGCCAAATTGTAATATTTATAATCATTTGCCCATGTAAGTTAATGTATCGGGGCAGAAATGAGACAACTATTAGAGAAATCATGAACCAGCGCCATTCAGCTATTAAATGTGCCTTGATTCCTAAATGTGCTATAAGTGTCAAGTCCAATCAACCTATTGCTGTAAACTTTAATGCCTCTAAACATTCATCGTCAAGCTTACAACATATGATCATCAATCAGAAGCCAGTCTCACCAAGAGGTGGGGCTAAGAGATGTAAATTGCCTCAACACAAAACACTGTGGATTGTTCATTTACATACCATTGTCCCACATGGACTCAATGAGATGCCTAGCTTTCACTATTTTTTATAATGTTTATAATGGTCAGGTTTCTACTAATAGGTTACCCAATTACAGCGGGAGTTGTTCATTTTCATTTGTATTTTCCCACTGATGATAACTTTTCCTTTCTTTTTTCTTATTTTCCTACTCTTTTCTATGATGTTTTTATCGCTATGCCAATTTGATACTCAGTTATTCACATGTTCACTCTTAAGTGGTCCGTGTCATCATCTGCTTTTGATTTTTTCACAGATCTATGTGGTGTCACTGCCAATGCTATTGCTATCTGTTTCCATGTTCTTTACACGTTGTCCACTTTTGCTATGGATACAAAGTAATTGGCTCTCTTACATCTGTCATCATGTCACTTTCGGTGCCTAACTCATGTGGGACTTTTGGTGTTTGGTGAGTACTGTTCTGTATTGAAATCTTGATTTTGCCATTTTTTGGTTGTCTTGATAAAAGCTCAACTCAGAGCACAAATGTTCAATATTATTCAGTAAAATTTATGTTTGAGAAAAAAATAAAAATATACAAGAGGATCACATATATATATAAAATATAATTTAATTGGTCAATAACCGTATGTAACACATATGGAGTGCCTTGAATCTATAAAATAATAATTATGAGAAACAAGGAAAACAGGAGCAGAAAATGAGAAGCTAGATTCTCTAATGGTGTCTGTCAGACCTGTATAAATATGACAAAGGAATTACAAAATAGTCTAAATAGTATCACAATAAAGTGTACTAATAAATTAACCACAGTGTATACTCTGTGTCATTTCCTCTCCCCAGAGCAACAACAAATCCCTTCATAAAAAAGCAGCATTGCACTAAAAACAACCCCTACCTATACATCCTACCAAAAATCAAATCTAGAGCAGCAGCACATCACAGCACACAGCTCAGTCACTCCTATATATGTGGAATGGTAACAGCTGTGTTCTAATGAAGCACACATAGATGTGCATAAATAAAACTGCAAGGCACAACTGTACCAATAGGTATCTTAGAGTAACCTGTAGCTAACAGCTCTATAAGCCTAACTAAAGTCCCATATATTCAAAGCAAAGTAGTTCCAAACCATAGTCCTCAAAAGCAAGCAAAGGGTTAATAATCATCCAAGAGTAGAATGAGTCAATAAGGTAAAAAAGCATGTTCCATGATATAGTGTAACTTCTAGATAACTGAATATTAGAATCAGAGCTTGAATATAGTAATTAGTATATATTCATAATAGTGCAGAAATGAAAAGCAATACAGCAGTGAGTTAATATCAGTAATTTTAAAGCAACTATGTCTGGCGTCTTCCACCCGCCGTATATATGATCATGTATTTATAAGGTAGCGACATCTCACCACAAAAGACACATTTCAGATATCTCAGATGTCTACCAAATAGTCGGGGCACCACTTGCTAGTTGCATCTTTATTGTAACCGTCTAAAGAAGTAGTACAACTCTGAGCAGCAATGTATCCATAGGCATAAAGATGAAATAGATAAGGCAGAGCCATTCATGACAGCTCCAGTATATGTGTGGCGAATCACCTATGCCAATGTACTCTTACTAAGAGGGCTGCATCAAGGCGGTTCTTCATCAAGGTAATTACAGGCATACATACGGGAGTTGTTTAAATAATATTTACATTAATGTTTAATTTAATGTAAATATTTACACTAATTTGTTTGTACATATTTCAAAGAAAAGAACTGTAATTCGAAATCACCCAGTTTGACCTTGACAAAAAAAATATATGAAGGACACACAAGGAATGCTTTTTCAGCTGCATATTGCACAGTATACATGGATATTCAGTATGCTCCTGCAATGTACACAGAGTAAATAGAAATTATAGTAAAAAAATGTGTACAGTCTAAGGCAGGGACAGTCATCCTTTGAACCTCCCACTTTTGGAGACTACAGTGCCCATTATTCCCAACTAACCACTAAACAAACAGCTAGATGAATTCTGGACTGCTGGAAGTCCAAATGTTGGCTATCCCTATTCAAAGGATTATTCATATTAAACCAGCTGTAGACAACAAAAAAGACATACCAGTGCATAAATGTGGTATGTCAACCTCTAGGTTTTTAGAGAAATTTTGAAAGGATTGCAAAACAAAATTTTGGAGATAACTCTAGGATCCAAGGAATTATCACAATTATATCAGTGCAAATTTAATGTAGCTAGTATGTAATACCTTGCATTCTAAAGCTTTACATTGGAGATGTCTCTAGTAGTCAGGGGATTAAAATCAAATTAGTATATGCAAATATTTTAGGACAAGTCTCTGGAGTTCATTTGTCTTTACTTTCTGCTCTAGATTACTGAAGTTTTCTTTTGAAAAAGCTTTTTCTGAAAAAGGTTGTATTGTTCTGCTCTGAAACTCCTTCTGAAAGGAAACACATTTCCTTTTAAATTAATGCCTGAAAAATAGGATGATTTCAGCACTTATTTTGAAAAATGGTTCTGTTTCACCCACCAGTGGAATATTGAAGTAATCGAATTTTGTGGCCCTTACTTCAGCTCTCACTTTAATTACTTGTTTGTCTTTTATTGGAAAGAAAATATTGCTGTCAGGTTTATGGGGGCAAAAAGGCTGACCCTGTTTTATCTGTCCTTGCATGAGCTTCAGTGTAATGATGACAAAATTGGATGTTAACTAATGATTAGTAGAAATGGTTGCAGTTAATTAGTTGGTTCTTCGTTTATCGTTCCATTTGCACATTTTGGGAGTAATCATTATTAATTAGGACCATCAGCCGAAAGGGTCGAGGTGGAACCCTACAGCCAAGTTAATCAGGCAGCAATGAAAGCTCCATTATCTTGTCAGATCATTTTGGCCTGTGATCTATTTGCATTATCTAAAAGCTGCATTGGGATCAGGAATGAGAATAAAAGTGAACTCTGTTTGATTTGATTTTGCCTGGATCAGTAGTTTTCTGTAATAACTAAAAGTGTTAACTTACAGTTTTCAAATACCTTTAAATTATTAACACATTTTCTATAGATTTGTCCATTATCACTTTTTATGGAGGCGGTTAACCCTTTGAGTGCCAGCGGGTGTGCATCACATTTCACAGCACAGAGCTGCTTAACTATCTGGCACTCAAAGGGTTTTAAAATTCAAATAGTTACATACGAATTGATGTAACACATATATAACAATTACACTATATGAAATGTAATTAAAAAATAGCAAATGTTTTATGCCTAAAATATACTGAATGTCTGCTATTAATACATACTATAAACTGATATATGTTCTTCTCTTTGAAAAGAAAGATAATTGTTAATTTTCTTTGAGGTTGTTTGGAAGTATTATTTACTGAGTCTTCTGCAGAAACAGCCAGGAGAAAACCAACTGCACGTAATGGGACAAAACAAATAATCCACGTAGGCATTGATTTAAATGGGTCTTTAACCCTGTGAATGCTACAGATGCCTTCAATGCATACTTTTATTAAAAAACATTAAAGGGGTTAAACCAGTTTAAATGAATGGGGCTTATTATTATCTTCCCATGATTTGGTTTGCTCCAGAATTGCTCTTGTTTTGCTTTCTGAATAAAGTCCAGTGGGGTGAATATAAGAAGTTGTCGGTGCAGCCACCCTGGCATTGTTTGCCAATAGCTGCACTCAAGGATAGCATGACAGCTTATGATCACTGTAGTTCATGCTGGTGGACACACTTTGCTAGCATTGAACTTTATTGCCAACAAACCCAGCACAACAGCCGTATAGCAGAAGAAGGGAAATAGAGTGCTCTAACACAATTTCCTCTATGTCTTATTTAGTACATTGGCTTAAGCAAGATGTAGAGGAAACAACCACCCCAAAGCACCCTGCAAGTGTACTTAAGGGGAGGATTTGAGGTGCATGTAGCTTAGTACATTGACATTAGACAGGAATAGGGACTCAACATGTATTCCTGTGGTTGATTTAGGACAGAATCCAGAGTTTTTTTAATTTTTTTCTGAACCATGTTTTCATACTTATACTTTGGAAGTGTGTGTAAGTTCACAAAATGTTTGCATTCTTATTCTCTCTCATTCACAACATGGTCATGTATTGTATAAACATTACTAGTTATTATTCCCAGTTCAGCATCTATGACCATTGCTTTGCATATGCAAATTACCCTGGGGTTTGGTCTCTGTAAGTGTCAAAGGGAACTCAAGACATGGATCCCTTGCTCAGACAGAACAGTGGCACATCCCTGGTGAGGTCCAAGAAGGCTGAAATACATGTCTATGGTTAAATGTTTGTCTCATTACGTGAAGAAGTGTCTGGTCATGATCAGCATGATGTGTTTCAGGATATTTTTACTGTTTGTGTGGCGCCGTTGACTGTAAGCTAAAAAGAAATTGCAAACTGGGTATATACCAGCATGAGCATCCAGAGGGGGGGCAAAGGGGGCACTTGCCCCCCCCTACAATTACCCCCTCAATATAAACAGAGGGGCTGAATGTGCTGGCCTGGGGGTCATATTATGTCTTTGCCCCTCCCCTGCAAAAATTTCTACAGACACCCATGGATACCAGTCCTCTATAGAACCTGCTTTATTCCCTGGCAGGCTCATTACCAGCTTATCATCGTCATTGCTTTGCATATTATACATCCTCAGCTTTTTTTACAGCATTGATGACAAAACCTATACTATTTTAAGCACTGAAACATAAACCATGGTCAAATAAAAGGTCGAATTTGAATTATCTTCCCGGACAAAAACATTACATGGTCAATGGTGTATAATAATGTATGTTCCTTGATGCGATTACACAGTTGAAGTTAAGGACCAAGACAATTAATTGACTGATATTCCAATAATCCTACTAAAAAGACAAAAAACATTTTTTATCCCCAGTCCACAAGATGCCTAACATTACAGTTAGGAAGGAGGTTGACAGTGGGAGAGATCTACTTTTATTATACTGAAATCATTTTTTTTCCTGCAACACACAGTTTGCCAGTGTTAGTCCTCCAAAATTGCAGTATTTACTAAAGAACTTACATGAGCACAGAAGCTGTTTGAGAACCTATACCATAATATATTACAAAGAGCTTCCATATTGATCCTGTAGAATGCAAGTCATTTCTAATTGCTGATACCTTTTAGCAGTCCAATATAACAGCTCTTCATAGATGAAGTAAAGAGGCCTGCACTTTACCTAAAATAACTATTAAGTCAATTAATTAAAAAAAAAATCAGAAATTACTATACAAGTTTCAAGATCCCTTAATAATGATTATAGTGCACACCATAGCTACAGTAAAAAGGCAATGAAAAGGCAAAAATAATTTTGCACTCTTATGAAAAAAAGCTGTGAATTCATGTTTCATGACAAATTTACTCCATGCTTTGTTGATCATCATAGATGAAATTAAACTGACATAATGACATTAATAACATTGCAAAGCATGGGGTTAGGTGGTGCTGTGAAGTTAAAGTTTTCAACACCATAATCCAGATTTCACAGGGTTGTGTTTTTGGAGTGGGAACATTAATATTTTTCCCTTTTAATTTTCTCAAGTTTTTTTTACCATATTTCTCAGCATGATAAGCTTCTACCATGTTTGATCATTTTAAGTTACACTGTAGTTTTTAAATCAAGTTGTAGATTAAATACTGTAGCTTTTGAACAATTAAACAATGGCATTGATTAAACACAAGTTTATTCATGCATTAATCCACAAAGCAAACTTCATGATGCTGATTGATGATGATAGTGTCTGAACAATTTAACACCTGGAATGAGTCCCTTTTTTCCATTTGTCTGTCAATCAGACTTTTAAGTGAATGATTGATCGGATATTCAATTGATATTTTGATCAGAAGGTACACTCAATTAAACAGTGTGGTATGTGATCATTATAATTTCTCCGCTAACCTACAACTAATCAAGAATTAACTTTGAACAATCAATGTTTACAAATGGATTGATCAACCCACCAGATATATCAAACATGTGACTGATAAATCACATTAACACTATGACTGTTTCAGAGTTATACTGTGCTCTGTCAATGGAAATCATTTAACCCTTTGAGTGCCAGAGGGGTATGCAACCCATTGCTTTTCAATGGGTTGTGTCCCCCTCTGGCATTCAAAGGGTTAAAAGAATATTTACCACACAATAAAGTAGATTGAGTATGTGATGAATTAAAATAGGTTCACCCTTTGATTGCATGAAAGTTGTACTCCTCCCTATCTAATACCATCCAAAGGAAGTTAAACTAAATATGCAGTATATTGTTCTCGAGTGTGAGTTGCACAGGCTATAGACCATTCTGCACATTCTCATGAATTATGGATTTTTCAGTATTTAAAACTATTCTTCACGTGCTTAAGTTTTGATCACCTTTGGTTCTGTACTAGTACTTTGTGTGTCCTTTCCATTTTCTTTGGGTGCTGTGGGTTAATAGATTTCTAACGTTCACTGCTCTTCTCTGTTCTATTCTCCTTCTAAATTATTTTCTTCCACTTTAGGGTCTGTGGGATATATCAGGTACCCCCACATAATTTAAAGTTAGAATTTCTCTTCAAAAATTCAGTGTTTAGCTGAAACTGCATGGATTAATTATATTTGGATTAACATCCTGTACTGGATCGTACCTTGGCAGTATCTGCCCTTGGGTGTTATTTGTGTTGCTGAGTGAGTAGTACCGTGTATTTCTGTGGTAATAGTTAACCTTTTCAGCACCCAGACTGATTGCACTACCCATTCATTTATAAACAGTAAACTAGGAATTTCTGTAACAGCCTAAGAGAGCATATTTATTTTGACAAGTCACACCAAATTTTGCTTTTTCTAGTAGGGGAAGAATACCTATTAGTGTCCTGAGGGTACTTAGTGCCTTTTCCTTTCATCCTTACCTGAGTTAAAGATAACCTGTTAAACAGATCTGTGCTTAATGTCATCATGGAACCAGAAGTTGTGATTTATAAAAATAATGCAGGAAACTGGAACCAATAAACCACTCTAACATGAGAAATTGTGCTAGCAATCTTGATATTGAACATTTCTCTGAAAGGGTTAAGCTAAAAAACAAAAAAATTATAGTGATTTCTCTAAGACATTTCACCAGTGGGTTTTACTGATAATAACTCCACTTCTTCTTAGTACATCAGCCATATTTTCCCTTTTATTATTGCTGAAGGAATTCTCTTGTAGAATTCTTGAAAAAATTGCTGGCAGGAGGATTTAGGCCCTGTTCTTAGGACATATGTAACCAGCAGCTTCCTCACTAGTCCACATACACAAACAATTGCAAACATGACATTGAACAAGGACATATTAGGCTCCCAGCTTGGAGAAGAATGCACTGCCATCTGTTCACATCCGCTCACCTCACAAATTACTTGCAAGGTGAGTGGATGGCAGTAGATGCTTCTCCAAGCTAGGTGTCTGATATGTCCTTGTTCATTGATATGTTTGCAGTTGTTCTATAAGTAACACATGCTTGCATCTATGGACTGCTGGGTAAGATGTTGGTTCCATACACATGGAGATCATGGCTTGAATCTTCTTTCCAGAAATGTTTTTCTTTATATTAAAGAAAAATAAATCTCATAGGATTTTGGGCTTTACACACTAATGTAGTGCAAAGCAAAATATGTAGCAATTGGATATTTTTTGTTGCATAGGCCTATCTAAAAT
Source organism: Rhinophrynus dorsalis (assembly GCA_037306005.1). NCBI lineage: Eukaryota > Metazoa > Chordata > Amphibia > Anura > Rhinophrynidae > Rhinophrynus > Rhinophrynus dorsalis. The sequence continues at coordinate 179,976,287 of CM074723.1, forward strand.
CAGCTTCCCCAGTGGACAATCGGCAGAGCAGAAAGAATGCTCTCAGACTTCAAGGTTGTCAAACTGCTGGTGATGTGTAATGGTGAGCATCCCTTCCACATTGCTCTCAGTTCAACAACACTTTTTGTGGTTTAAAATCTTTATTCAAAAACAATTTGAGGTAAGTGGTAGAACATAAAGGAGAAACAGTACTTAAGATTGATGCCAATCTCAGAGGCTAACTTATCTGAGTTGTAAAGGCATGGGCAAGAATCAGTACCATATCTTAAATGTATTTCATGATCACAAACACATTAACATCTAGTGTTTAGTATAGCTATCACAGAGCTATTTTAAAGGTAACAACAAAACTGTTCCTCAGTCATCAACAATGCAGCGTGTCCCTAGAGGTTAAAGGGGGGTGTAAGTGATAGATGTTAATGGGGAAGGAGAAGAGTGGGATGGAAAGAGGGATTATGTGGGGGTCATTTGTATATGTCCTAAGATGCATCTAGTTCTGGCTCAACAGTTGGTGGAAACTATCCCTCCTAGGAGGCCAAACCAGCCAAAAAATTGCGATCTTGTGGGTGAGTAGAGCATGATAGCACTCTAGGAGATAGGCTTCTCTAAGTTTAACTCTCCACTCCTCAATAGTTGGTATGCCAGAGGATTTCCATTTGCTAAGTATGCAAGATTTAACAATGAAGATAGCTGCCAGAGCTGACAATTCTTCATGACTCAGTTAGGAGGGATAATAAATAATAATGCAGATTCTGGGGTATCAGGAAGTTGTCCCAGGAGGAGTTAGCCAACCTCCCTGTGAATGTCATTCTAACAAGGGGTGAGTCTAGGGCATAGCCACCATATATGGAGGAACCAGGGGCAAATTACATTGCCAACATCTATCAGAGACCATAGGGGAGATCTTAGAAAGCCATGAGGGAGTCTAGTACAATTTAACTGCTACTTTGTAATTAAAATCTCTTAATGACATGCTAATCAAGAAATAGTAACACAAAGTAAAGGATTCCCTACATTGTTCAGCAGTGGTCTAAATCACTCTCCCATTGTTACCCAAATCCAACTATCTGGGGAGCTGTCTTTAGGAAGGACCCAGTAAAATATATTAATTGATTTCTTGTGGAAGTATTTTGATTTGAGACCAAACTCAAAGGATGTGAGGGTGCATGAAGAGCAGGGCTTGCCATGCAGAAAGTCTATATGGGCTTGGAATCTAATTCCCAAATGTGAAAGGGATGTTTAATTGGACTCTTCATGCCACTGACATTATAGGATAGGAAGTTATAGCTCAGAGCCATGAATTAAGTCCAGGGAGAATCTGCAAGAGTAGGCAGTGAGAGGGAGGGGAAGTATCAGTGGGGGGACAGTTATGAGTGCTAAACATGTGAGGGAGATAATTGACGATCAACAACAAACGTGTCAGAGACCACCAAATGGAGCTTTCCCTAGGGAGCCTCACGCAAATAGGTAAGTGACCAAAGGCTAGGAGGAGAGTGGATGTAGGGAAAAGTACCCCAGGAAACCTGCTCCAAGGAAAATCCAGATCCAAGCCAACAGTGATACAGAAACTAAAAAAAAGAAATGTCCTAGTCAGAGCACTGACTAGGACATTGCAGAAGAAAGGCTTGATTATTCCCATAAATGAGACACTGACAACAGAACTGTCCATCTATCACGGTGCCCGTGTTTCCTGCTCTGACGGCGACATTGTTATGTATTGCTGTACTCTGATTGGCTGGTCATTTTGCTCCACCCAGGGCTTGCCTTTATATACCCTGGTATGTCGTTCCTAAGGCACCCTTTCATGGTGTACGTATTACTGATTGTTATCCGTGCTATTGCTTATCGTGTATGACCTGGCCTGCCTGACTACGTTCCAGAGTTCCAGTTTGCTGCTGTTCCGTTGCTGACCGTATCTGGCTGAGAACCCGCTCCGGTGCTGACCGAATCTGGCTGAGAACCCGCTCCATTGCTGACCGTATCTGGCTGAGAACCCACTCCATTGCTGACTGTATCTGGCTGAAGAACCTGCTCCATTGCTGACTGTATCTGGCCGAGAACCCGCTCCATTGCTGACTGTATCTGGCTGAAGAACCTGCTCTGTTGCTGACTGTATCTGGCTGAAGAACCCGCTTCGTTGCTGACTGTATCCGGCTGAAGAAACCGCTCCGTTGCTGACCGTATCTGGCGGAAGAACCCGCTCCGTTGCTGACTGTATCTGGCTGAAGAACCCACTCTGTTGCTGACTGCACTAGGCTGCGTACCGCTCTGTTGCTGACTATATCCGGCTGTAGTACCTGCTCCGGTACTGACTGTGTCTTGCTGAGCTACTTGGCAACCCCGTGAGGTCACCGAGATTACTGGGCTGTGTTGCCATTGTTGGTGTGTGCTGCATGGCTCTATTTCTTGTTGACCAAAGGCTAAGCTCCTTGCTTATGCTGCTCTATTATCCGCCGCTGGCGGTGTGCACAATCGAAGTACCAGTGCAGTGAACCATCACTGACTGTGTTATTCTGATCACTCTCTGTGTCCACCTCCCTTGTAACGTTGGGCTCACTTCCTATGGGAGTTGCAGTTATTCTCTGGGCATTGACCATTAACCCTGTGAGTACCTGGATAGTCCAGGTTGGGGCGAGTACTGTTCCACTGCAGAAGCTTTGAGCTCTAGAGCCAACGTTGCATATACATCTCGTAGGTTGAGGGGACACTGGTTGCATTCCATTTACTTACCATTGCCTCGATCCACCCCTAGCATTCTAGGGTTTGTCTATTTGCAGTTGCCTTGGTCTCCTGTATCCCTTCCCTAGGGTTAGTGCTGCCATTACACGGTTGCCTCGTTACCTACTGTCTAGTGCCTGGGTCAGTGTTGCCTCGTTTCCTGCCGTCTAGTGCTTGGGTCAGTGTTGCCTCGCTACTGTTGGTTCAGTTCCCAGGCATCCGGGGTGTTTCAGTCCTCCTATATTGGACCTCCTGTGTACGCTCTCCTGTCGTCAGCTCCTGTACGGTGTACCTCCAGCCTCATTGGTTCTGCCAGAACCTTCACTGCTAGTCTGTGCTCAGTCCGTCCAGTCTACCTATACTGGTGCCTCTGGCTGTATCCTACTGTGTATATATTGTATGATCTGTATTGTGGGCCTTAGGGCCTATATTCGTGTATGCTCTTTATTCTAATAAAGTCATTTTACCATACTGTCTGAGTTTTCATCAAAAACCGTGACACCATCACAAACAGTGAGCTGGGCTGCCTAGCCCATCCCATCACCATGAGGGGTGATACCCCTTAAACCGTGGGTCAGCGGGCGTGCAGATGCATATGGCTGTTTTGCTTGTACATTGGGGCTCCTTGCTGTGTTGTTTCCAACAACATATAAGAGTCAAGACAGGGCCCATAGAAGATACATGATGATGGTCATTCCAGAGAGGAGCCAGGGCCACTGGAGTAGACAGGCATATACCTGAGATGACCTTGCGCCCAAGGGCCCTAACGAGAAGACCTGCCAAGCAACATGTAGCAGTTTCTGATGAATTCAGATACAGCATCGTAAAGAGCAATCGTAAATATAAAATAAATAAATACATAAAAATAAGTGTTGTACATTAACATCATTGTCTGTGCCAGCAATTAATCTGCCTCCCGGTGGAACCATTAGCAAGTACATCAAAAATGACCCTGCCAAACTGATCAGGAAGATGATTGCCATCCCAGTTCCCCCGATGACCCCTTTCCCATACCAGGGGATCCTCTCTTAATTCAGAGACCGGTGAGGGAGCTGCTTGAGCTGTAGGGAGGGTAACATCTGAGTCACTGCAAAAGGCTGATGTTTCTTTCTGTGTCCTCAGAGTGAAAAGGCTGCCATCCTTTTGGAATTGTAGATGATAAGAAAAGGCCCATTTAAATTGTATATGTAATGAATGCAGGTGGTCTACCAGTGGATTCAGCTGGCATCTCTGCTGGTGTGTGTAGGGCAACAGGTCTTGAAAAAGGTAGATCTCAATATCTGCATAGACAATCTTCCCCAACTCTCCCACTTTCAACATTATTAGCTCTTTGTCAGCAAAGAAATGTAGCCTACAGATGTCCCTGGGCATATCTGAAGCTGGGGCCCCTAGGGCACAGTGAGTGATGTACATGATCAAACCTGGATGGGTCATCCACTTTGGTGCCCAAAAGGTGTATTAAGAGAAAACAAAGGAAATATATCAGGTCTTTAGCAGGAGTGGATTCTGGCATGTCTCAGGTCTGGATATTGTTCTTGCGACTCCTGTTATCTAAATTGGTAAACATATGTTAGAGAGGCAATGGAGTCTTCTTTTTCTACTATCAACTGCTCCAGGGAATTAATCTGGGCATGTAAACTCTCCACTGGCTCCTCCACTAGGTTAAGTCTGTTGCCGAGACTTAGAATGTCCTTCTGAACATCAGCTATGTCTGCTCTGAGATTCGTTTTAATGTCTGTGGTCACAGACTTAAGATCCTCTTTACTCAGTAGGTGAAGTAGGTCTTCTCTAATAATTGATGCGGCAGTTACCATTTTGATCAGCTTAGTGCTGGGTGGCTCTGCACTATGAGCTGGGGGCTGCAGGTTCTTTTTCTTCTCCACTGATGCCCTGTCAAAGTCTGGTTGGATGAAGTTTTGTTTCAGCACCTTCTGCTCTTACAAGGTCTTCTTTCCTGTCATGGGAGTCAGTAAGGGTAGATTCATCGTACATCTACCCCCATCTTTTGTTGTAGCTGAGTAAGCAGGAATAATTCCATAAAACTAGTCATGTGTGCTCCGGAGTGAAGCTAAAGCACAGCAATGTGTATCTCAATGTCCAAGGCAATGTGATCATCACACAGACAGATATTTCCATATCATCACCCTTATTGTACCTCTCCCTGTTCTTTTACTATGGATTGCAAGCTCTGCTTTTTAACAAGGGTTATTAGATTGCAAGTTATATGTAAATTGGATCCCCGAGAATGGGTTACCTGCAGCTGTTATTGGCCTATATCTGAGGGACAGCATGCTAGGAGGAAATAGAGCTAGTTTTCACACAAAGCACAATGTAATATCTGTAGCACAGTGGAAAGAAATGAATTACAGTTGTAGCCAGAGTTAACATTCTCTTTTTGCACAAATCATGAGCAAAATCAAGTTTGGGATACTGTTCTGCAGGACCCATTTTATGTGTTGTTATTACTCAGTGCTTATACATGGGAACAACATTTAAATAGACAGAACTGAGTACTTATTCTGCACTATACACAAACAGATTTGCTACATGCAAAATGTGAATTATACAAATGTAAATACTTTTGTGCACATAATCCCTTCTCATGAAATCAGAGTTGTTATATTCTATCATTCAATAGTATGTTTTCACTGAAAGAAACTAAAAATTAAGTAAAAAAAAGTTTACTTACAAGAGCAAGATGTAGATGGTAACATATGCCCAGACTCCTTTCTATTAAAAAATAAACCTACCAGTTAGCTATTTACTGCATTAATAGTTATTTTCTGATAACCAAGGGCTAGATTTAAAGGATGCCGAAGCCATAAAAAAACCCTCGTTGGCAGTTTTTCAAGCACAGTAGGCAAATCAAATACCTCTGCTATGAAGAACTGCCAGCATAAAAAGAAACATCTAGGCCACTAAAGTTAGCGGCCAGTTGACCCCATTTAAACATACTACATATGGTAAGAAGCGCTAAGGGACCCACTTTAGCCTGTAAAATTGTGCACCCAGTTAATTTGGGTGTAGAGTCTCTTAGTGCTTTTAACTGCAGACGCAGGAATTTCATGTAAAAAAAAAAAAGTAAAAAAAACCCCTATCAATACATCCAAAGTACACCCAAAATGTGTCCAAAGTTAGTAGAATTAACCCTATGAGTGCTATTGGGCTATAATTACCCAACTGGCACTCACAGGGTTAATCAGACTAAGTAACGAAGCAACAACCCTTGAAAGTAACACTTACCATTAATCCTGATGTCCAGTGGAGTCTTCAGCACCCTAGTCAGTTACTGTCCATCTTCTTTCTTCTCTCTTCGTATTCTCTATTCCTCCTTCTCCATTTTCTTTCTTTTTCTGGTCCGTCTTCTTTCTTCCATCTTTTCTCAATGTACCTGTAAAAAAAAAAAAAAAAAAAAAAAAAAATATATATATATATATCCTATATATTAATTCGCTAAAACGTGTGTAACGCCACGTCATGCGCAGTAGACACTGCTGCGCGTGCTGCAGTCATGCGCAGTAGAGACTGCCCGCGCTGCGCTTGATACAGAGCTGGACGCTCCTTCGGACCGTACAGCTCTGTATCAGCCGCGGCGCAGGCAGTCTCTACTGAGCGTGACTGCCCCGCGACCGGGTGGTAGTGGCACTGTGGCCCATGTAACGGGCTCTTCAACTAGTATATATATATATATATATATATATATATATATATATATGTCAATAAATATTCCATAAAAAAGAACCCACACACCTATGCATAGTTTAACCCCTTCAGTGCTAGGGGTATGCAAAGCATTGCAGAGCAAGTAAAATACTTTAGAAAATGCCCAAAGTGGGAAAAAAATGTCCCCATCACTATTCTGTAATGTTTGTATGAATACAAAAACCATTTGAAATCAAAAAATTTTTTTATTTGTCCACCATTGTGTGCAGAGGCATTGGCAGCAGTGAAAGTAATTAGGAGCACAATCCACCTTTGTACCTTATGGGCTGATGCCCGTTCCACTGTGAGGGAATTTGAACAGAGACTTCTTTATGTATGGGTAGTTTCCGTTGAAAAGAACTGAAAGACATTGGCTTGGGTATGTGCTTATGCACCTCCCAGCTAATCAGCTTCAAGCACCCCTGCTCAAAGCTCACCATCCTGATCAGATCAATATGAAGAGTGTTAAAATAGAGATGGGGTCCATTTTCCCCATATTATGTTTTTAATCAATAGAATTAAAAATAAATGAATATGAGGTCCTGACACCCATATTAAATTAAATAATGCCAAAGAAAGGAGTCTAAAATAACAAACATAATTCATATTTTGTAATACCTTTTTTATTGGACTAACAAAATTATGGATTGACAAGCTTTCGGGATAAACTCCCTTTCTCAAGTGTAAAGCATTTCTGAGCACAAGGACACAGAATTCCAGTTAATACAGTTAATACATTGAATTCAAAGCCGTGTTGTTTGCTGGGGTTAACACAGCGGGACTGCTAATAAGACAGAGACCAAGGAATCCACACTCTTCTTGCAGAGGGTCGTAAACACCCTGTGCAAGGCAGAGTGTGGGGGGGGGGAGAAAGAGAAGAAAAATACGGGAGATGGTATTGGAGGGGAGAGAGTTAAAAAAAGATTGCACATATTAAGAATGCTACAATGTCAACAATCCAGTATGGACATGCAGGCCTATATACTATACATGCAGGCATATACTATATGCCCATATAGGTAGATATATACATACACACATACACACACACACATACATATATATATATATATATATATATATACACACATATGCACATACACGCATAAACACATACATACATACATACACCAACATACATAAAAACATATATATATATATATATATATATACATATATATATATATATATATATATATATATATATATACATATATGTCTGCAAAATACATACATGTTAAGGTTCAGTGGTGTCACTGACACTCTGGTCCCTAAATCCTGTAAGAAAATTAAATAAAACAAATAAAAATCTGCTATAACATTGCGAGTTCAACTAGCAATGCCTCCACAAATTAAAAAAGTGGAACACCCCTTGCCCCTAGGTCTCCCTGAGATGATGTCCAGAACATTGGATAAAAAGAGTTGGCTTATCTATAAGTCAATTCCTGTTCAAACCGGTTCCCATGCATTTATTGGCTAGGAAGCTGGGAGGAGGGGTTATGCAGGGCATCCTGTGTGCCTGGAGTAACCCTCTTCTTATTGTCAGTTAGAAGAGTCAGGCATGTGTAATATATGACCCCTTCCTCATAGAAGCCTGGAATAAGGGGACAGATATTGCATGTTTGTATGTATGTATGGCAGGTTAGGCTGGCCATGTTTGGGGATGAGGTCTCCATCAAGTTGGGGGGACAGGGAGGGGGGTTAGGGGGAAGATGTTTCTGGTTGGGATTTCTGGGCACTGGGTTGGTTGGACTCACTCTCTCTCACTCTCCCTCAGCCATATTACCCCTCTTGAGTGGGATGATAGTGGGGATTCAGGGGAAAATCTTCCTTCCTACATTGTTATGAATGCAAATATCTATAAATTCCTATAATGGAATGTTAGGGGCCTAAATGATCATATCAAAAGATTGCTGATTATGAATCACGTCAGAAAACAGGCTGTTGATGTTATCATGTTACAAGAAACCCATTTGCTGAAAGGAAAGACCAGGTCTCTGATGAGACCATGGTTTCAATCACATTACCACTCTACACATACTTCATATGCTAGAGTGGTGTCCCTGTTGGTGTCTAAATGGGTTGCATTTGAATTCATTGATCTTAAGTCTGATCCCAAGGGCAGATACCTGTTCCTGGCTTGTAGGATACGTGGAGCCCTGTTCGCCCTCCATAATGTTTATATTCCACCCCCATTCGACGCTGTAGTACTTAGTGATGCTTAACATTCATTTCAGGTAAATCTGATTATCACATTATTTGTATGAGAGACTTTAATATGGTTATGAATTCGGACATGGACAGGTAGGGAGGCACGACTAGGATTAGCCCCAGTCCCATTCAGCAGTTCAGGTCTTTGGTTGATGATATGACCTTGATAGATGCCTGTAGGTTGTTGCATCCTGACGTCAGAGGCTTTTCATTTCATTCTGCAACCCACAAAACACTTTCCAGATTAGACTATGCACTTGTTTCAGCATCCGTTAAAGGGATAGTAATGTTTTATAATAAAAGCAGCTCTAATTAATCATCTTAGAATTTGGATTTTTTAGAGTGTTATTTCAATTCTGTCAGAGTTGTAGTTCTAGAGTAATTCAATGACAAAGTATCCCCCTCCCGCCCCTTTTATTGATGTAACACTGCTCAGCCAGAGCAGAAGGGAGGTGCCCAGGTAGACTGCAGAGAGGGACAATCTTCAATTAAGATAAGGGAAAAACCTGAAAAACTTGTCAAGGGGGGAAGGGCTTTCATTGTTTTCATAGAAAGAAGATTGTCCCCTGCTGTTATCTGTCTGGTCTATGGACTGCATTACACATCTGACAAGAGATGGCTTACACTAGGTAAAAGGAGCGGGAGGGGAAACTTTGCTTGTGAATATCTCTTAAATCATAAAGGTCTGAGAGATAAGACTTATATCGTTCTTCATGTTTTTTTAATGCCTACAAAATAAAATAAAGATATAAATGAAGTATTACTATCCCTTTAAGTCTATGATGACTGACTACACTTTCTTGCCCAGGATTGCGTTGGCCCACTCTCCTCTGTTATTAACCTGCTCTGTGGGTACTGGTGTGGCTAGACAGGAGTGGAGGCTTAACCCATCTTGGTTATCGGTTGATGGTATCAAACAGGCACACCGTGAAACTCTAAAATTATATTTTGATACAAATGTATCAAGTGATCTACTCTGGCTATGGTCTGGGATGCAGTCAAAGCTGTGGCAAGGGGCTCTTTTATAGTCGAAATCGCCAAATTTCAGAAGCACGAGAGAAGGGATATTGTGAACCTGGAGAGGGAGGCAGATCGAGTTGAGAAGTTATTTGTAGAGCGGGGTGATTCGGTCTCCTATGCTGACTTCATCTCTACATCCTCCAATCTTTCATTCAGGGTTACTGAAATAAATGCTAACCGTGTATTCTTTCAAAGACATAAAATGGTGATAAGGCGGGCAGGCTGATGGCTCAATTGGTTAGGGGCAGTAGTGGCCCATCGGTTTTAAATGCTGTCTTTGATTAAAGCAGCTCTTTGATATCAAATACTGATATGATCCTCACTCAGACTGTCTCCTTTTAAAAACAGTTGTACGAATCTAAATCTGTTAAGGCAGTCGACCAAATTACTGAATATCTGGAGGGCTGTGAGTTACCTACATTGTCGGAGGAGTGCAGATGCATGTTGGACTTGACTATACTATTGAGGGAGGTAGTGGAGGTGGTTAAGTCATTACCGAAGGGTAAATCTCCCGGCAGGGATGGCCAACCGGCTGAATGGTATCATTCTTATCTTGATATTCTAGGCCTGCAGTTGCTTAACACGTTCTATGATGCTTTAGACATGGGGAATCTTCCGGGCTGTCTAACTGAGGCTACAATCATTGTTTTGCCCAAGCTGGGCAAAGACCATAGATACTGTGCGTCATATAGACAAATCTCATAGCTCACTACCGATATGAAAATACTAGCTAAAATATTGGCTGCCCGTCTTAATTTTGTGCTTTCTACTCTAGTCCACAGTGATCAGGTGGATTCATCCATGGAAGGCCTACCTCCCATAATTTGTGATGTCTATATGCTCATATGCAGATCCTCCATGATAATTCAGGTAATAGAATGTTGGCATCCAAGGCATTTGATTCCATGTAGTGGAGCTATCTCTGGGGAGTGCTTCACAGGTTTGTATTTGGAGCTACATTTATCAGGTGGGTTGGGCTTCTGTATGCCTCTCCCAGGACCAGGGTACTCGCAGGGGTCCTACAAACGGAGGACTTTTCACTGTACGGGGGTATGAGACAGGGCTGTCCTCTTTTGTCTAGTCTGTTTGCCTTGGCTACAGAACCATTGGCCTCATTAATATGGCAGAGGGGTGATATCCGAGGATGGTGTTTTTGAAACAGAGAAGAAAAAATTGTGTTATATGCAGATGATGTGCTTCTGTTTCTCTAATGATTCCCTGTCCACAGAAATCCATTTGGTCAACACTTTTGGGTCTTACTCGGGATTAAATATCAAATGGAGCCTTTATCACCTGGATACATATTTTATATAGCAGGCCCAGAGCGTCTGTGGTGACGGGAGGTATGAGTTCACAGTATTTCTCTTTACAGCGCGGTACCAGGCAGGGTTTCCCGCTCTCGCCCGGCTTGTTCGCCTTGGCCTTGGAACCTCTGGCTGTTCTTATCTGTGCAAATCCATTGATTAAGGGATTAAGGATGAAGGATAGAGAGGAAAAGATTGTTCTATACGCTGATGACGTTTCGCTCTTTTTGGAAGATGATGGATGCTCTCTGGAGACCACTTTGAGGTTGGTAGATGATTTTGGTACGTATTCTGGATTCCAAAGAAATTGGGCTCTTTGCTCCCGATCGATGGCAGATCAGGGGGATCTAATGTGACCGCAGTTCCACTTAAATATGTGGAAGAGAGTACGTATTTGGGGATTAGGGTGACAGCGGCGATGGACTATTTTTTGTAGTTGAATTTGATACCCAATATTCAGCATTTTCATGAAAAAAACAACTGTATGGCTCTCCTTGCCCCTGAATGTCATTGGTCGGTCAAATCTCATTAAAATGATCTTTCTGTCTAAATTTTTGTATATTTTTCAAAACACGCCAATTCCTATACCTAAAAAGTATTTTCGACAAATAGACAAAATTATTACATGCTTTCTGTGGCGGGGGGGGAGGGCTAGCATCAGACTGACTACACTCATGAGATTTAAACGTGAGGGGGGATTGCATTGCCCAACTTTTATAGATTTTATTTGGCGGCGCAATGTCGATATGCATTGGATTTTGTCTCTTCCTGCCCACGTTACCAGACTACCAAGGTGGATGCCTTATTGCTACACCCTACATATACTTTATCCCAGTTCTTACATGGTGGTCCTATGGTTTTTATGACTCGAACCCCACTAATAATGACTCTACATGAGGCATGGGAGGAGCTGAAGAGGACATTGGGATACATTTTCATGGACCCAGATACCCCCTTGTGGGGTGCTGCGGGATTAAGTCACTTACTTAGCAGCGATTTTGGCCCCTTATGGGCTAGGTATGGTGTTACTTGCCTCAGACAACTATACCAAGACAATCAGTTGAAATCTTTTTTGCAATTGGAAAAAGAATTCCATGTACCTCATACCCTATTTTATTCCTATTTATGTATCAGACACGCTCTTCGCGCTTAATGGAGGGATCGGAATCCGGTGGTTTCTAGGCTATCACTGCTCACTAGGATGATACTTATTGAGCCCCAGCGACCTATATCCTTTATTTATCGTTGGTTGGATTCTTGTGTCGGAAGTGGAGAACTCCCTTCTCGGAACAAGTGGGAATTGGACTTGGGCCAATTGGAAGACTGGGAATGGGATATGGCTAAGGCGGGACCTGCATCGGTGGCAACGTCGACTAGGCACCAAATGATACAGCTGAATATCCTGCATCGTATTTATTATACGCCACTCAAATTGTGCAGAATGGGTAGTTCCAGATCTGATTGTTGTCTTCGATGCACTGATATTCAGGGTACCTATTTTCATTTGATCTGGGGATGTCCTGTAGTTGAGAAGTTCTGGCATGCAGTCATGCGTATTGTGGTCCTGGTGTTGGGGAGACCTGTTCCAGTGACACCGAAGATATGTCTCTTATCTATTTTCCCTGATGAAATTGAGGGTGTTGCTGACAGACTTCTGCTGAGTGAGCTCCTGGTGATGGCGAGAAAGGTGGTGGCCTTGAATTGGATGTCAAACAGTTCCCATTTGCAAGGCGTGGATAAATCTAGTTTCCCACAATATAGATTAGTTTATCTACACCGGGGTAACCCGAACAAGTTTGACAAGATCTGGGGAAAATGGCAGACATGGTGGACAAACAGAACGGATAATAATGTGGCACTTGATGACGGACTGATTACCAGCGATGGTTGATTGAGGCTTTCTCTTTTGGATTCCTAGATGCCTGTGACATGTGGTTGATGAGTGTTGCTTTGGCTACACCCGGTTAATATCGGGCCATTTTGGTGTTGCTTGCTGGTGGGCGGGGGGGTGCTGCGGGTTTGGGGGAGAGAGGACTCGGGGATGGGGGAAGCTTTGGTGTTTTAGTTTGGATAGGTTTTGAGAGTAGTGGTTATTAGACTTGTAATAACATTAAAACCTCAGGTTGTCTCTGTATTTTCTACTCATGTAACTGATTTTTTCAATGTCATAAGAACCTATTTGTTTTTGACACATGTGAATATTTCTTTGTACTTGTTTGTACTTGAGTTATATATGGAAAAATCTGATAATAAAATATATTTAAAAAAAAATATGTATATATCAAATGGAGAAATCCTTGCCGCTCCCAGTGGATGAAGTTGAGGGGGACTCACCAGTCCTGGGAAAACCAATGAAATGTGCAAATGAATGTAACTACTTAGGGGTTAAAATATGGGCTTCTTCTTATAGTTTTCTGGGGCCAATTTGGTTCTCCTTATTGATGCTTTTCACGATAAAACCTGCACTTGGATGTCTCTCCCAATTAGTTTAATAGGACATTCCAACTTAATAAAATGGTATTCCTTCCCAAGTTCCTCTATATCTTTCAGAACACCCCAATAGGCATACCCAAGAAGAATTTTAATCAGATTATTGGGATCATCCGGAAATTCTTCTGGGCAGGGGTCGCCGTCCCAGGATAGGGTTGGATATTTTAATGAGAAAGAAGGAGCTGGGCGGCATTTCTTTGCCAATTTTAGTCTGTACTATCTGCCAGTGCAGTGTCAGTATGGAAGGGCATACTTTGATCCCCATACATTGCATTCCTTTGTCCTGGTGGAAAGGGAATTGCTATGGCCGGGAATGGACCTGCGTCTTAAGTTGGTGGCTGGACCATGAGTGAGTAGAATGCCAACATTACTATCGGGGGCCCTGTTTGATGCCTGGTAGGAACTGAAAAAGATGATTGGATTTACAGTGCTGCAGCCTGAGATGCCTTTGAGGGGTGTTGCGGTCCGGTGTGGGCGGGTTGCTGAATCACGACCCTGGAACATTTGTATCAGGACAATATACTCAAAATGTTCCAGCAATTGCACTCTGAATATCAGCTTCCAAATATATGGTTTTACTCTTACCTTAGGCTGAGACATGCCCTTGGGGATCTGTGGAAAACTTGCGTGCCTGAGTTGGTTCCCTATCCTTTACCTTCTCTTCTGACCTTTCCTCACTTGACGAAACCACTATCCTTCATTTACAGATGGGTGACTGGAAAACTGACTGATGAGGTTTGGAAAATGAGGCCTAAATGGGAGAAAGACGTGGGACAACTAGAGGACTTGAATGGGAGGAGGTCTGTCATGCCCCGTCTCAGTTTATGACTTCCATGCAACATCAACCGATGCAGCTGGAAATACTACACCGTACATATTATCCCTCAATGAGACTACACTCGATGGCTAGTACTAGGAGTAGACTTTGTCACTGGTGTGATCGAGTGGAGGGTTAATTTCTACGTTTGATCTGGGATTGCCCGATGATAAATGAGTTCTGGAAGCGGGTTCTTGGCACTATGGAGGGGGCACTGGAGAGGCTGCTACCTCTTACACCCAAATTTTGCATGTTGTCGATTATCCCAGATGAGTTACAGGAGGGTCATGTGAAAAAACTCCTCAGAGAGTTGCTTGTAATGGCCAGAAATGTGGTGGCTGTGCATTGGATGACGGACAGGGCTGCGGGATGTGGGTTGAGTTGGTGGCACAAAATTTACCTCATTATAAATTAGTTCACCTACACAGGGGCACACCTCAAAAGTTCAATAAAATCTGGGGTTATTGGGTATCTAGGGGACCCCATAATATGACGTAAGACATAAAAGATGTCCTGCTCCTTCTGGATTAGGTTCGCCGGGGACATTGTGGGGTGTGTGTATATTGCATTCCTCAGATAAAACTGACTGGAGCTGGGTGTGTGGGGGGAATTGGTCTTCTCGGGAGGGAGGGTGAATGATTAGCTTTGGGGGGGGCGAGAGTGAGGGGGAGAGAGCAATTGATCTGATTGTATTCATTGTACTTAATGCAATTTCCTCCAGTATGCAAGACTGTTCTGTACAACTTTATGTATGTTACCTGTAATTTATTACAAGAGATTGGATCTGATCTGGCTTGTTAATAAAAATATATTTTAAAAAAATGTACTTGCTGTATGATGTTTCCAGGCCTTTTCCCATAACACAGCTCTTCTTGAAAAATAATTGCAGCTTGTGATATGCCAGTGGGGTACTAGATATAACATCTGTTCTTTTCAACCTCTTTTTTCAAAAAATGAATAGGGCAGCATTTCAACCACCAATATTTTGACAAGTTTTCTATTCACTATTCCACAAATGTAATTTTACTTTGTTTAATGAGCATGTTGACTACTTTCTAATAACTTAGTAAGTGTGGCATGATAGCACATAAAACAATTAAATTGTACCGTTCTTATTTTAACAACATGAGTAGTGGTGGTAGCTGAACTGAGACTTGTGCTCACACTATGGCTCATGTTATTCTCATCCACCATGCTTTGTATATGCACAGCAGCAGTAGAAGTCATCCTGTACATCTACATGATGCTTGTCAACACACCTCTGACATGCTGCTGGTGTCTCCCATTCACACTTGTGTTTGTGATCCACGTGGAATCTTAGTAAAGATGTGCTTAGATGTAATCCTGCTCTCCCCTTGCTCACCTTGTTTACAGATTAAACAGACAGTATCATGTTTAGCTTTTGCATCTTGAGTATCTACATAATGGATATTTCATAGACAGAGGTTTACTGAGGGACTACTAATAAATAGGCTAGATGTTACAATAGTAGGAGTAAGTGGTCTGGTACTTCTAACTGCAGAAGAAGAACTTATAGCTAGGGTTATGTATATTGACCTGTGTTGCTACTTACTCAGTAATAGATAGTGCGACTAGGTGGGGGGTGGACTTGTAAGTAGTGATTGTGATGATGGCATGTTTATTTGTCAAACTTTGCAGAAGATCTCCCAGAGAGATATATATATTATCATCACACTTACTCTCCATTTCATCTGTATCAGAAGGGGAGGAGAGTGGAGGAACATATTGTAAATCAACTTCATCAAAAATGATTAGGTCATCTGCACTAAGGATGGGCAAAAAGTAAAATGTTTTCCTCCCAGGAAATTCTTCCAAAATGATTTCCTCTTTTCCAATGGACATTTCTGCCCATAGAAAATATTTCTTTTTCTCTAACAATTGAAATGTGCTCATGAGTAGGGATTGGTGAAAATTTCCACCTACTGAAATAGGCGAAAAATGGCACTTTCAACTTCGAGAAAAATTTCTGATAGTGCCGAATTTTCCCTTTTTTTCGTCTTTTTTCGCCTAGCTCATTCCATTAAAATCAATCGGAACACTGAAGTTACACACAACATAAAATAAATATTTAATTTCACAAAGGCATAGTATAAAAATGGCATGAGGGTGCCTGTGTTGGTGGGGTGTGGGGAATCAATCAGTTGAACAGGGGATGATTTTTGGGGGGGTTGTTTACTGGGATTGGGGGTCACAATAAAAAAGAAATCCTAAATAAAATAAAATAAAAACCATAAGACATGGTATAAAGGGGTCTGAGGAAGGTGTCTGTGTTGGTGAATGAATGAATGAATCATTTGAACAGGGAATTTGCTTTTGGGAGGGGTTCTTGACTGCTATTGGAGGGACAGTTAATAAAAAAAAATCAATAAAATAAAATAAGACATTTGTATGTAAAGTGATAGAGACAGGAACCCCCTGACAGAAGCTGCCACTGGGGTAGACTGATACTTGACTTGATAGAGTATTTTACCGAGGATGATTAGTTTGATTTGTTGTTAGAGGCCTTTGTTGGACTTAGACTTATTAGAGGCCCAAGTCATTGATTTGTAGGACTTAAGCTTGTTTGGCACAACCCCTAAGGAAACATTGATTTGTAGGACTTAGGCTTGTTAGATTACAAACCCCCAAAAAATTATTTATTTTTTTGTAGGACTAGATTTTTTTTATTTTTATTTTATTTATTTTTCTTTTTTTAAAAAAAAACACAAGCCCTGAGAAAAAAAAATAAAAATGCCCTACTGGCCTAATGCCAGCAGGTCATGTTGACTAGTGGCCACTGTCAAATGTCCTCCTGAGTCCTGAATTGCAACTGTTGTTCATACTGCTGCTGGATGATTAGGCAGCTGAAAGGGAATGGAATCAACAATAGCAGTAACATGGAAGATGGATGATAAAGGTTCCACTTGCCACAATTGGCTCCAGTGATGTGCCTGAGGCAGTAACAGCAGAATAAGTAGCCCTAGTCTATGTGGACAAAAGAAGATGTTGGCCATTAAATCTTCTCCACCTGCCTCTCCTCCAAAATTATGGGTGCGTTTTTATTAGAATACATATTTTTTCCTTGAGAACAGGAACTGTGGCTTCCATCAGCAACTGCAATGTGCACAGTGTGTGTGTGTGTGTGTGTGTGTGTGGTAAATAACATCTGGGGGCACAGCTGTACCCAAACACCATGACACCCGAAATCAAGTACTGTCACTGTCACTGTACCCCTTGTCCAGACCCCGCTAAGGACACATGACAACTCGCTGACAGTAATAATGAACCGCCCCTGCCAGAATCCTAGCATATTCTGTGGGATGGAATCTCCTCAGATGCCACCTGATGACCTGGTATTGATTCTCCTCCACCACATAGGCATGTGTGGCCAGTGCACCAACAGTGTGCAATGGGTAGAGATGACCTGCCATATCCTAACATTCGCAGAGTGGCTATCATTTGGCAGGGGAGGTAACGATGAAAGAGGTGGATTGGCAGCAGATGTACTTGTTACCCTAGAGTAAGAAGGTGATGTTGATGATGAGCTAATTGTTTCGCTCATCATGGAACTTCCAGTGTCTGTCTGGGTTTCTTTATTCTTCCTCCTCTTTGATCTCCACCTTTCTGGAGAGTCATAGGGTACAATAACAGTTGTGCTAAATTTCTGTAATGGGTGTTTGGCTTTAACATGTTTGACATAAATGTCATGGTGTCTGTGTTTCATGTCTGTTATTAGGGAGGTTGTGCCAAGGTGTGCTCCCTCCTTTCCCCTTCTCACTAACTTTTTTTCACTGTACCATTGTTGATGATGACTGCACTGTGCTTGCTGGAAGAGAATAATAGTGCCACATCCATGACTTCTCGGAGGAGTGATAGGGAACAGGTGAAGAAGAATGACCTCTTTCTTCTTCTCCACCACATTCCCCTCTACTTTCTGTGGCAGAGGATAATGTTGCTGCTGTTGCTACTACTGCCTCAGATTTAGAACTACAACTAGGATCAGGAATATTGCTACCGCTGGCAAGTGGAACCTGTCCTAGTCCCGCATTACTTGTTGACCCCATTCCCACTGTGTCCACGGTGGCCTGTGGCACACTAGCCTGCTTCTCAGAACTCTACTGCCCTTTCATCTCAGCAACAGCAGAAATTAGAGCAGTTGAAATTTTCTCAAGTCCCAAAAGTAGATTGCTAGTTTTGGTGGTGATGCCCATCCTCATTCCTGTCTCCCATTCCTTCTTGGTTTCTGCTAAAAAGGCCATCAATGTCTCTTCCATCCCAGCTTCTCCAACACCAGCACCACCACTAGTCCCTACATGATGCTGCTCTATTCCAGACATCTCACTGCTGCTTGGAGGAGGTGACAAGCAGTGTGACAGAGGGTCCCCTTCTGTCACATTTGGCATAATTTTCTTCTTCCCCGCTGAGTACTACAAGAAACACTAGCAGCAGGCAAAGTATTGGTCGCAGCAGGTTCAGCACTGGCAGCAGGTACAACACTAGTGGCAGCACATCTGGCAGCAGGTACAACACTAGTGACTGCAGGTACAGCAATGATGGCACTGGCAGCAGGGGCAGCAGGTCTTGCAGCAGGCACAGGCAGCTGACCTGTCCTGCTCTCACTAGTACTACCCTTTTATCCCTCCCCATTCCCTTTTCTCCCTCCCTTCCCATTAAATTCCCCAAGATCCCTTGGGGTGATTTAGGGGGACTGGACAGCATTGGTTCAGTACTGCTAGTCACTTCTTCCTCCCCCTCAGAGTCAGTGAACACATAAGGGTCCTTCCAGCTCCTCCACTTATTATTTTTCACCCTTTCTCAATTTTTTGCAAAATATCACAGCAGAACAGCACAGCACTTCTATCTCGCTCTGTAGCTGCTTCTATTGTGTCTGCCTTCAGCGAAAACGTCACGTTTTTATAGCGGAAGTGTGAAAACAACTTAAATCAATGGGCGGAAACTTTATAGCCATTGGAAAAAATGGAGAAAGGTTTTGGCCAATGGGTGAAAGATGCCAACATTTTAACCGCTAGTTATAAAGCAGATTTTCATGAAAAAATGTGGACAAAAATGTGGTTTTCGCAAAATTTCCCTCGGGAACACGGCAACAACTTTCATCCATCCCTACCCATGAGAGTGTGGAAGTTTTTTTTGCCTATGTTAATATATGGGGCAGGACTTTCTGCCTTCATAGAGTACAAAGCCTGAACTTCCCACAAAGTTTCACATTGTTCAGAGTTCCATTGGATCATATAGGCAAATTTGAAGAGAAAGAAAGAGAAATTGCAAATTTTAAGTGTAAGGGGCAATGGCCAATTTAAGAAGTTAGAGGGATGCTGTTTGCTGATTGTGTGAGGAAGTGTCACTTGAATATGAGCCCCCCACCACCACACCACCACCACAGTGCAGCTGCTTGATCCTGAAGCAGGTTCATTGATGTTTAGTGGTGTGAGAGAGGACTCACTTCACTACTAGTATAGCAGGATGATGGAGGGACTGGTTTTGTTGGTATCCCAGAGGGTGTTATTGATAGATGAGCAAGCATGAAAGTGTTCTTGGAGGTGATAGATGAAAATTGGAGGTGAGATCTGAAGTCACTAAGTATCACTCCAATCCACCACCACCATCCTAGTACTATTAAAATAATGGTATAAGCTGCAAATTTAGTTTCTCTGCTAAATTGTTTTTAGGTACCACCAATGATGATTATGTGTCACAGCAGCAACAGGAAGAGCAACATACTGATGCATCCATTCTGCCCACCACAGGTGCAAATATTGGTGGTAGGAGTAGTGGTGAAGAAGACGATGATGGGTTTCCACCTAGTGGTGGTGTCATGGGGCAGGCAGTGGTGTAAGATATTACATAGTAACATAATAACATAGTAAATTAGGTTGAATAAAGACACAAGTCCATCAAGTTCAACCTTCTCCTCATACCCCAGTGACTGAGATTTTTATAGCTTTCCTGCTACTAATTGAATTAGTCTTTATCAGACCTTCCTGATCTGCCTACTAAAAAACAGTATAACTCTGTAATCTTCTCTTAAATGTTTCCATTGTATCTGCCATAACCACCTCCTTGGGTAAGGAATTCCACAATTTAACAGACCTTACTGTAAAAAAAAAACCTTCCTCTGCTGAAGTCTAAACCTCCTTTCCTCTAATCTCTAGGGGTGTCCCCTTCCTAGTACTAGTATCAGTAGTACTAGTGAGGCAGCATCAACAACAGTAGCAACAGTACAAGAAGGCACATCAGGTGGTGACATCTGACAACCCAGTCCATCTCACCTCATTTCTCTTCCCTTAAGGTGTGGGTATGGGATTATTTTTCTTTGGCAGCAGGGGTTGTTCAATAATCAGCATCAGCATTGTGCATAATGTGTGACAAGTTGTGAAGAGAGGGTAAAGGGGGTCACAGCTGCCCATTAAAGCTTGTCAAGCACAACCATCTCAAAATCCACCAACAACATGAACAATCCCACTCCATAGTCAAGACAAACAAGTTATGTGCTACAGCTGTGATTAAACCCTTTGTCCATTCACCGCATAGGAAAAAACTCAGGCAAATATCTTGGCCAACTACAAAAATTTCCCAACAGGCAATTGAGGATGGTCCCACTCCCAAGCAACATGTAATTGCAAGCTGTTCCACTGCCAGACAACAGGCAATTGCAAGAGGTGCCACTCCCAGCTTCAGGCAAGTTGAGCCAGTCCCCACCAGCAGTCCAGTGGAAGCATTATAAGTCATAACTAGCAGCAGGCTGGAGAAATGCCACCATCACCACTACCAGCAGATAGAGACTCTAAAGATGTGAGTATGTGGCAGTGTCTCCACACATTGTATTTTGTGTGGTGCTGTCTCCACATAGAGCAATGCTGTAGAGAGCAATAGAATGCAGGGCATAAAGGACCATATGAAGATGCCATACCCTGTTGAATATTCCAAGGTCATAGATGGAAGGGTACACTATTTTTATTAGTGGTATGGTAAGTCAGTCACCCACCACATCAAGTGACTGGCTTATATATTTCAGAACAGACAAGGGCTCCAGTCAGTAACTGACAGCAAGTAATATGCACAGTAACATAGATGATGAGGCAGACATACATTGATCAAGTTCAGTCCATGCCATGTAACCCTTGTTCATCCAGAGGAAGGCATGTGATTTCTTGAGGGATGGTATAACATAACCATTAGGACTAAGAGACTGATGTTGATAATTTGTATGTGCTACATGAGTTCTACTGACATGCTATTTTTGAGATCCCAGGCTTTGCTCCTCCTAACAATATTGATTTCACACATTTTGCAATGATTACTGCAGTTGTTGAAAACTACATAGTCTCTTCCTGTTCCCAAGGAAACATATTCCAATATCCATGATTTTAGTTGAGTGGGAGGTGGAGAAGGAGTACATTGACTATGCTTGAAATAACTTGTTGTTCTGCTGTTGCCACCATTGTTATTGCCACAACACTAGGGCTAGTACTAGGAAGAACCATGTTCACCACCACCTGTTCAATGTCACTGCTGCTGAATGATCTCAGTCACACTCTTCCCATCCCTATTACTACCACTCATCATGAGCATAGTGGATACAGAAGCTGCTAAGACAAATGACAACTCAGCAGTAGGAACTAAATCAGCGTCCACCATTTTTTAAAGGCTTTATATGCTGTGGAAGCCTGCTCATAAGTTTTTTCAAGTTTTGCATTGCTATGTAAGCATTCAAACAATTTGTCTTAAGGCTTGCCTTGTTATAACTAAGCCTAAAAACAACAATTATTAAGGCTTACCTTATAAGACTACACATAAGTTTTGAGATACAGTTAATGTGAATATAAAATATGGATTTTAATATGGTTGATGTGAGTGTTATTTGTTTGCCTTGGAGACAAAGAATATATATGATTATAGCACTGGTCCCTCCTGGTGGCTGGCAGTGGCCTGGAAACTATGCAAATCACTCCTCCTAATTAGTTCTGTTTAGCTATACATATGTCGTATGTGTGTCTGTGGCTTGCATGTTTCTTGCATGTAATAGATGCTTTTTTATTTTGCAAAAAGTTATTCTACCAACACTGCTGCCGTGTCCTACTGTCATTAATAATATAACCAGCAATACTGAAAACCCTCTATGACTGTGTTCTGGCTGGTGGGCAACTAAGTGTTTCCACTGCAATATGCACCTGGGCTGGACACACTGATTGTTTTGTTTGGTAGTATTCTACTGGGTCATCATTTCTACTTTGAACATAGCTATCCTGCAGGTAGAATGTATCCATTTCACATGCATTGGGGCCACTCCTTTAAGCTAGACTATGTTCATGAGTATCAGTTACCAACCAACATTCAGGGAACAAGTCTTATAGAAAAGTACCATCAACACCACCACCATTATCACCATCTATGTTAGACTGCTGTTTCCCCTGAGACACCAATTTGGCTTTCTGTGATGAGGAGTCCATGTGTTCTAATTCTTGGGATGTCATTGATGCCGTTAAATATATAATCTTTTTCTGACTTGTCTGTTCTTTCTAATTATTTTTATGTCTATAATTCTCTCTCTTTCCTCCTCTCAACTCGATCATAAACTTTTAGCTGTTCCAAAAACCCCATAAAGAGGTTTGCATAGCTGGGCGCAAACCTGGTACCCATTTCCATCCCCTTAACTTGTAACTTGTTAATTATTATTATTTTAGTTATTATTGTTATTATTATTATTATCACTATTTATTTATTTCATTTATGTGTTTTTTTATATTTAATTTTATTTTTATATGTTTAATTTTTGTATTTGTTTTGTTTAATTGTAACTGGCCATTTGGGCTAATTTTCCATCTTTTTCCATCTGTTCATCCAATGACTCTATGTTTAGAATTAATACTCTGACATAATATATGGGATAGGTTACAGTCCCCTTTTATATATAAGATGGATGACACTTTTTTGAAGAATGGTGAGCTCAATGTTGACATAAGGGATTTTTTGAGATATATTCTTTCAGATTATATTGTGATATTGGCTGCTATACATAAGTGACAAGCTGGTTGTGAAGACTGATGATGTTTTATTATGATAAGTTTGTATGTTTTGCTCTGATACTGAGTTTGTGTGTTAAATATGAGGATTTCTTTTTCCGTTCTTTCTCTGGCTTTGATATGTCTTATTTGCAGCCATTGGAATTAACTGTTTGGGAACCACTATTGTTTTTAAGTCTTATTTTGATATTGAGTTTATATATACAAATGAGTTTATATATACAAATATAGAAATTATATTGTTCTCATGTGTATAGATTATGGTATATATATTGCGATGAGAGATTTGTATATATATGAGATTTTGCATTGCTTCATCCAATTGCTTGAGTCTGTCTGAATCAGTTTGATTGGGATGTAACTCATTGGGTCTATTATGACCAGACAATTATATAACCAATCGGATGTATTGAAGTAATATTTAAACATATGTTAGTTAGTAGCCATTTTTTTTCCTTTGGTTGTGAGGTTAGATTAATTGATAAAGAAGCCGTGTGTGCTGTGAAACGCATCCTTATACGTCTTTTAATGTTATTTACATAAATATTTTAATTAAATATTTTTCTTAGAATAGTTCGGCTACTTGTTTTATTTTATTTTTGATTTTGAATATTGTCTGAGGCGATCAGTACTGATTGAATCCAGGACTACAGTTGTGTGAATAGCAGAAAGGAAATCCTTGGGCTCTTGAAGTAGATGAATTTAACCCTAGTAGGGACGGGTAAAGTACCCTGCATGCTTTTTTTGTTGGTTACAGACATATGTTTGCGGTCAACTATTTGCAAATGTGAGTTGAATATATAAATTGTTTATTAGAACTTTGGATGTCTGTGGGATAATACACTATTGGCACCCTCTTGTGTGTTTTTTCTTTTTCTCCATATATCTACCTTTTTCCTTGAGGATGAGGGTTTGGAAGAGCCAAGCAGCCTTTAGTTACTGCTTTTGGAGGGGGCAGTTATAACCACATCCCCAACTCCTGAATAGCTGGATAACACGTAAGTGCTGATCCAGCCATCATTTTTGTGAGTTTATTTCTATTGGTGACAGTGGGTGATCCAAATTTTTGAAGGATTTACACTAGGAGCACATCCTGTTTTTTTTCTGTTTGTTCTATACAATCTACAGCATGTAGTCTCCTGTAACCCACTGTAGTATGGAAATAAATACATAAATAAATATATCTAAAATGATACAAAAATACTAATACGAAAATCCGTGAAATACACATATGACCAATAAAAATAAATATACCACAATATGTAATAAATAATAGAACATGGTTCGTAGTATTAATCCATTGAATCACTTTGTTCATCAATATGAATAAAGGATGAAAACGTCAAACCTGATAATGTAGTAGTGATGATGAAATTACAGAATGAAATGATGAGGTAATGGTGAATATGATGGAAGACACCAGACAAAAAGCTAGTTACTCCTGCTAGTCCTAATTGGTGGCCTTGTATACAACCATCTTCCAAAGCATTCCAGTAGAGAAATACTGTGCTCTAAGGAACATGACCAGAAGGACAAAAACAGGAAAAAAAGAAAAGAAATAGAAGTACTAAGTGTTGTATTTGCACATTCACTGTATCCCACAGCCCCCAACAGTCACAATGCCAATTCCTCCTTTACAAGTATTCCCATGTACAGGCCATTCAGATCTTTTCAATATTAACTTCCAGCAATTCAGTATCACAGTCTTTGAGAATCAAAGTTGTTTTCAGTGCAGTATAACTACTGATCTTGGCAAGTATAGGGAATAGTAGTGGCAGACCAAATAAAGCCTCATTAATACAGTCAATGAGTATGGCTGCTTTGAATTTGCACTTCCAAGCGGTGATGCTGATGATGATGACAGAGATTGTGTTTTTTCACCTTGTTTACTTGGCCGGATGTTCCACATGATCTCAAACTGTATAAAAACATTTACTGATTATTTGCAGTGCTGGAAGACTAATCATTTTCCTTCTGCTAACTGTTAGTCCAATTCATCACCACCACTGATCGGTGTCTAAACAGAAAAGGGTAGAAAGACAGCCTCATTATTAATATTTAACCCTTTGAATGCCAGAGGGGTACGGAACGCATTGCTTTGCAATGCGTTCCGTACCCCTCTGACACTCAAAGGGTTAAATCATAATATACCAAAAAGATAGGTGGCGCAGAATGGAATATTGTGAACTGATTGGTTTCCAGCAGCCAAATCAAGAACCCTTTCTCAACGGTTCTAGAAAATACAACTAACATAAAAACACTTGTTTGGCGCTCCGGAAAACAGAACATATCTCACATAATAACTGACAATATAGACTTGAAGCATAGAATTGATATGTATGCCTCACAAAATGACCTAATAGTGAAATAACAGACTCAAAGATGTCTATAATGAAAGATTTATTGTAACTTACTGTATAAACCACATCCACACACGGTAATCAATATATGAAAACCCTACTCTATAATTCAACAATCTGGCATCATGCAAATAAGAAACTAAAAATATATATCACAGAAAACACTAGATAAAATATAAAATGATGGGATAAACTAAACACTGTGACCTAGGGTCCACTAGTTAGGAAAAAATGGTCTCAATGAATTCCCAAGCAATGATATAAAAAAGTCTCTAAGTATCAAAAATATACCAATCACGGACCATATGATACAACATATAAAAACAGGGGAGGACTGATAGGACCCAGGGCTCCTGGTCCAAAAAGAAGTCTGGGCTCCTGTGCAATTACATAATTGGCCCCTCCCCATTACATCATTGACCCCTCTCCAGGACATCTAATACCCTCCACAAGCCATCCAGTACCCCCCTCCATGCCATACCCACCCATACCATCCAGTACCCCCCAGGCCATCTAGACCCCAGTACCCCCCTCCACTACCCCCCACCCACAGGCCATCCAGCACTGGCTTACTGTCACTGCTGCTGTGCTGGTGCTCTGATTAATTTACCAGTAGTCTGACTGACTCACTCCTTATCCTGCTGCGTGTTCCCCTTGGGGGGCTAGGTGTTCATGTGACATCCGGGGAGGTCCCCTTGTTTGGCTGGCTCTGAGTCCCACTCTCCCCCCACTGCCTCATCATCATGCTCCCCTGTAGGCCGTGATGACCTAAGAGTGCATGCTGAGTAGGCATACGCAGAGAAGAGGAAGAGACACAGCCGGGAGAGAAGCGCTTGCTGCCAGCAGCTGCAAGACAGTCACAGTAATGACTCCAGCAGTGAGACTGGCTCAGTGGCTCTGGACTCTGGCAGCAAGCAGTGTAGTGTGGCTGATCACTATTAGGACAATGATTGATCTTTCGCATGATGGATACATTGGATGGGAGGGGTCAAGGATGAGGCAGTATACACTGAGGCCTCAGTGCCTCACGTAGCACAGTGCGGTGGCCGGCGGCTGATGTAAACAGTCGTGGGTGGGCCCCTAAGGCAGACAAACGAGCGGTTGGCACATTATCATTGCTGGTGGTGGCGGCGGGCCCCCCTCGGTCACTGCCCTCGATCCGTGACTGAATGCCCAAATGGTCAGGCCGCCCCTGTAAAAATATGGAATTGTATCCAGTTGAGGTGTTCAGTACCGAAAAACAGGGAAATATAAACCCCCTTAAATTAGCGGTCCTATACCCATGGGATACATATAACCTGTGATCACACTACAAATAAAAAACTATAAATCCTAAAGCAATCTGTACAGAATATAAATGAAAGAGGAGCCCAGGTAACTAAAAATGTAACGATAGATCATAAAAAATGATGATGATAATAAACTATCACATTATTCTTGAATATGGTCCAATAAGCAGTGATTTTCTCCCATTTGTATTGATATATAAAGTTATTAAACACTTTACTGGAACTTGAATGTAGGATGGTACCAGTCTTTATTGTCTACTGTATAACGTCTTGTGCCAACAATGTATCTAGCATTCATATGGACCTTGTTCATATGTGTACCATTTACAGAAACGGTTGTATCGCCTGTCTATTGATCTTAGTTCTGGTACTCCTAGGTGTCCATTGAAATCGCTAGTAGGGGGGAATGTTTCAAAGTGTGGCTCTTCACTGGCTCATATGTGTAAATGTGTACAGTAAATAAGGGAATGATGTCACCAACATCTTGTGGTTATATCTTCTTCACCGGTCCCCCTCATGCCAGACTCGCACCCACTCCAAGACATCTGCACTGGATCACTCCACTCCCCTTCTGTTGTTTTTGCAACGTTGGTTAATTTCCTCTACGTCCAGAACTCATATTTGATGCCGTGTTAACAAAGGCGTAATGCTAATGACGCTTATACTTCTATTGTATCTCCAGACAAATAGACTTCTAAGAAAATCTTGCTTAGCAATGCGTTTCAAAGTCCCATCTGACTTCTTCCTCAGGGAGTTGTAGCTCTTTCTCAAAGAATTTATTGTCACTTTTCCGCTGAGGGGAATTTTTAGAAGCTTGAACGCTACATTACAATGCCAGTGATATATTACTATTGTTATCTGATGGAGTACTTGATCACACTGCTGAATTGCCCACCTTAGGACTATTACTAGTATTACTTCTGGTAGTAGAAATCTTCCTTACTACTAGTACTAGTACTGCTTCTGGTAGTGGAAATGTTCTCATCAATTTTACTAATGCCTTCTCTTTACATGGAAGAGATTAATCCGCATCACCTACTGTAATAGCTACAGCAACCATGGTCACACTCTTGTCCATGCACTCCTCCTAACCCTCCTTTTCCTTTACCCTTGACCGTAACAGATTTGGGGTACATAGCAAGCAATAGTACTGTTGACTGTTTTTATCATATACCACATGGCTAGTAGTGATATGCGGACTAATCGTTTTCTCTCTCTGTTGTTTGATCTGTGTTACTTTTACAGTCAGTCTCTGTCACTGTAATTGTTATTCATTGTATCTCACATAAAAAATATCTCCTGCTTGTCTCTATCATTCACCTTTTTTTTTAATTGTTTCTTCTGTGACCATCACTATATACAACTCACACACCCACACTCTCTGCAACCTCAAACAATGATATCCCCTCTTTGCCTGTGCACTAATTCATATTGTAAAAGTTATCTTTCTCTCTCCAAGAACTACTACAGGGATATTTTGAAAGTACTATAAGGATAGACTTGGGCTGGCTTCAAAATTCACAGGCTCTATGGTAGTAAACTAATAACACTCACAACAATCACTGGTACACCAATCAACATCACACCACAGTATATCATTCCCTACCTTACCCCTCTACTTCTTGTGGATATATTGGAATGCAGCTGTGCATAGATGATACACACTAGGGAAGGGTGAAAAATTTCACCTCAAATTGAAATCAGCGAATAATGGCACTTCCTGCTTTGCAAATAATTTCCCACAAAAAGTGAAGATTTTTCCTCTTTTTTTTGCCTAGCTCATTCTATTGAAATCAATGGGAACTTTGAATTTACACACAACACATAATAAATATTATTTTATTTTCCAAAGGCATAGTATAAAAGGGGCATGAGGGTGCCTGTGTTGGTGGGGCTGGGGAAAGAATCAGTTGAACGGGGAATGTTTTTTGGTGCGGGGAGGTAACAATGGATGAGTTGGATTGGCAGAAGATATAGTTTCCCTAGAAGGTGATGGAGATGGTGAGCTAGTTGTTTCACTTGTCATGGAACTTCCATTCTCTGCCTGAGTTTCTCTATTCTTCCTCCTCTTTGATCTTTGCCTCACCTCTTGTTGACTTTCTGGAGAGTCAGGGGGCACAGTAACAGCAGTGCTTGATTTCTTTGGTGGGTGTTTGTCTAACATATTTTACATAAATATAATGGTGTCTGTTTTTCATGTGTGATATCAGGGTGCTTGTGCCAAGGTGTTATCACGGTGCCCGTGATTTGCTGCAGTTACTTGTCTGTCACCAGTAGGGGGCTTCTATTGGCTGTCTGCAGATAGCCCGCCTCTTATTGACTATTTAAACCTGGATTGGGCACCCTTTGAGTGCCCTTTCGTGTTGTTTCTGACCTTCTTGCTATCACTATGCTAGTGATAGCTGGGCCTCTGTTCCAGTGTTCCTGAGTTCCTGATCTCATGTGTTCCTGAGTTCCTGATCTCTACTGTTCCAGTGTTTCCTGCATACTGAAGTACTTCCAGTCCTGGTTCCGGCCTAGTCTCTGGTGTTGCAGTTCCTGCTGAACTTCTTCTCTGCTGTTTCCTGACCTGACTGATCGTTGCTGGTTCCTGTCATCGCATCGCCTGTCTCCTGTATCCTGGCGACCTCCTGCCTGGTCGCGTCGGCGACTCGCTTGTTACACCAGTATGCGGACGCTGGTTTGCTCCTAAGCCTTGCGGCTATACAAACTCGCTTGTTACACCAGTGTGCGGTCACTGGTTTACTCCACAGCCTATCGGCTGTACCATCCTGTGTTGGTCCCAGCGTGCGGACGCTGGTTTGCTCCAAAGCCTTGCGGCTATACAAACTCCCTTGTTACACCAGTGTGCGGTCACTGGTTTGCTCCACAGCCTATCGGCTGTACCATCCTGTGTTGGTCCCAGCGTGCGGACGCTGGCTTGCTCCAAAGCCTTGCGGCTATACAAACTCGCTTGTTACACCAGTGTGCGGTCACTGGTTTGCTCCAAAGTCTATCGGCTATACAATCCTGTGTTAGTCCCAGCGTGCGGGCGCTGGTTTGCTCCAAAGCCTTGCGGCTATACTATTCGCTTGTTACACCAGTGTGCGGTCACTGGTTTGCTCCAAAGCCTATCGGCTATACATCCTGTGTTAGTCCCAGCGTGCGGGCGCTGGTTTGCTCCAAAGCCTTGCGGCTATACTAACTCACTTGTTACACCAGTGTGCGGTCACTGGTTTGCTCCAAAGCCTATCGGCTGTACTATCCTGTGTTGGTCCCAGCGTGCAGATGCTGGTTTGCTCCAAAGCCTTGCGGCTATACAAACTCGCTTGGTACACCAGTGTGCGGTCACTGGTTTGCTCCTAAGCCTATCAGCTATACAATTCTGTGTTTGTCCCAGCGTGCGGACGCTGGTTTGCTCCAAAGCCTTGCGGCTACACAAACTCACTTGTTACACCAGTATGCGGATGCTGGTTTGCTCCTAGCCTTACGGCTATACTAACTCGCTTGTTACACCAGTGTGCAGTCACTGGTTTGCTCCTAAGCCTATCGGCTATACTATTCAGTGTTGGTCCCAGCGTGCGGACGCTGGTTTGCTCCAAAGCCTTGCGGCTTTACGTTTCTGTCAATTTGCCATTACCATCTGACTGCTGCTACTATCTCAGGGCTGCCCTGCCCGGTATTGGTAAGGCCGGTAGAACCTTTTGCCACATTCCACCTGAGGTTGCCTTACCCGGTATTGGCAGGGCCGGTAGAGCCTACATTATGAATCTATTGAGGCTGCCTTGCCCGGTAAATTGGTAAGGCCGGTAGAAACGTTATGCGATTCCATCTGCAGGTTGCCTTACCCGGTATTGGCAAGGCCGGTAGAGCCTAACATTCTATTACATCAGACTGTCCTGTCCGGTATATTGACAGGACCGGTAGAGTCTGCCTTCTGTCTTGTTATATTCTGTATATATCTGTATGTATGTGATTACCATCCTACGTTATCAATTTATTATTTCAATAAAATTGATTTTTACCTAAAACTTGTGTCTGAGAGTCATAATAAACCGTGACAGTACGAAAGGGCCATGACCTCAGACAGCAAAGGTGAAGGTAATGCACAGAATATCCATTGGAGGATGGATGTGAACGAGCAACGTTTGGATCAGTTGGCAGTTGCAATTCAAACAATCCTTGAACGCACGGTACTTGCTGACAAATCTAGCTCTAGCCCGGTGGTCTCGCCAAGTCAGACACCGGAGAGTGATACCAGACCCCTAGGGGGCACTGTTAAAGGTTTAACGGCCTCTGCACCCTTGCCGCTAAGATACGATGGTGACCCTAGTCTCTGCAGAGGGTTCATCAACCAACTCGAGATTTTTATGGAATTGACGGCACACGCATTTCCCAATGATCGTAGTAAGGTGGGGTTTACAATATCTTTGCTCACTGGTAGAGCTTTGGCTTGGGCTAACCCCTTGTGGGAGAATGCTAAACCTTGTACTAAAAACTTTAGAGAATTTGTGCAATCCTTTCGAAGAGTGTTTGAGCCTCCTGGTAGAACCACCTCTGCTGCCAAACGCCTTATGGAGATACATCAGGGCAGGCGTACAGTAGGCGACTACGCCATTGAATTCCGCACATTGGCAGCAGAGGTAGGTTGGAATAACGAGGCATTATTGGCAGCTTTTTCTCAAGGCCTGAATGACCACATTAAGGACGAAATCGCTGTTAAAGATCTACCTATTGATCTAGATGACTACATTGAATATGTTATGATAATTGACTCCAGAATACGTGAGAGATCAATTGCCAGAGATCGTAAGTTACGGTCAAAGAATAATGAGCCTAGTGGCATGTTTTGCCCACCCATCCCTCCCTTGGCATTGAAGTCTAGTGAACCTGTACGGGAGACAAGTGTACCTATGCAAATAGGCTTCACTAGACTAACCAAGGCTGAGAGACTTTATCGCAGAAGACAAGGGTTGTGTTTATACTGCGTTAAAAAAGGGCATTTGCTAAATTCCTGTCCGGTACGTCCGGGAAACGCACACACCTAGGGTACCTTGGGGGACAGGCCCTAGGTGGTGTACAATCGTCCCCAGTGTCGGGCACAATGAAACCCACCATACAGGTGGTATTATCTTGGGCACAACGCTCTGTGGAGGTTTTGGCCTTGGTTGACTCTGGTGCAGCAGGGTATTTTATGGATGATACCTTTGCTGAATTGCACGGAGTTCCACGCATTGAAAGAGAAAATCCCTTGACTATTGAAGCGATTGATGGCAGACCCTTAGAACCGCCTCAGGTTATGTTTGAAACTATGCCTCTGTCTATGACTATTGGGACACTTCACAGAGAAGAGCAGCAGTTTCAACTGATTAATTCTCCGCACCATGCGGTAATATTGGGCTTTCCATGGTTACAGTTACATAACCCACAATTTGATTGGAAAAAGTGTGAAATTGCTGCTTGGTCCCAGTTTTGTATGGACAAGTGCGTCATCCAGCCTGTTAAAGTCCTGTGCACCTCCTCGGCTATACCGGAGGTGTACCAACAGTTTGGCAATGTTTTTAGCAAAGGAGAGGCCAGTTTGCTACCTCAGCATAGACCTTATGATTGTTGCATCGAATTGCAGCCTGGGGCAGTACCTCCGAAAGGACGCACTTATCCATTATCTTGTGATGAAAATAAGGCTATGGAGGATTACATTTCTGATGCCCTTGATAGAGGGATCATACGAAAATCTACCTCTCCAGCTGGGGCTGGGTTCTTTTTTGTAAAAAAGAAGAATGGCGAATTAAGACCATGCATTGACTACCGGGGCTTGAATAAACTAATGGCAAAAAACGCCTACCCAATACCACTCATCACCGAGCTTTTTGACAGGCTTAAGGGCGCTTCGATTTTTACCAAGTTGGACCTACGGGCCGCTTACAATCTGGTGCGCATTCGAGCAGGTGATGAGTGGAAAACTGCCTTTAATACTCGAGCTGGGCACTACGAGTATCTTGTAATGCCATTTGGGCTATGTAATGCCCCCGCAGTTTTCCAGGAACTGATAAACGATGTTCTGAGAGATATGTTACAGACATGTGTTGTGGTTTATCTGGACGATATATTGATTTACTCTCAAGACATGGCACAGCACATCAAAGATGTATCCGCAGTATTGCTACGACTCCGTGAGAACAAATTATTTTGTAAACTGGAAAAATGTGACTTTCATAGAACCAGTGTGCCATTCTTGGGGTTCATAACTGGCAATGATGTCATTGCCATGGACAAGGATAAGTTGTCAGCTGTCTTACAATGGCCAAAACCCAAGGCCTTAAAGCCATACAGCGTTTCCTGGGTTTCGCTAATTATTATAGGCGGTTTATTAAGAACTTTTCTTCCATTGTTAAACCTTTGTCCGATCTTACACACAAGGGCGCTAATCCTTCTTGCTGGCCGGTATCTGCTGAGAATGACTTTGAGAATTTGAAGCTGGCATTTGCTGCGGCTCCTGTGTTATCCCACCCCAATCCTCTACTTCCATTTACGTTAGAGGTGGATGCCTCAGATATTGGGGTTGGGGCAGTACTTTCGCAACGACACGAGAAAGGTGGTACTCTCAGACCTTGTGGGTTTTTCTCTAAGAAGTTGACTGTCACTCAAGGTCACTATGAGATAGGTGACAAAGAATTATTGGCCATTATCCTCGCTCTTAAGGAGTGGCGTCATTTGCTTGAAGGTACCAAGACTCCCGTATTAATCCTAACAGATCATAAAAATCTGACTTATCTCTCGGAGGCCAAGAGATTGTCCTCCCGTCAGGCCAGGTGGGCACTGTTCCTGTCTCGATTTAATTTCATTGTATCATACTTACCGGGGTCAAAGAATATCAGGGCGGATGCACTGTCAAGACAATTTGAGGCCGACAGTGACAGAGTGGAAGCACCAGCACCCATCATCCAACCTGATAGAATACTGGCTACTATACGCACGAGTATCACTTCTCCTTTAGG
Organism: Rhinophrynus dorsalis; assembly: GCA_037306005.1. Lineage (NCBI taxonomy): Eukaryota > Metazoa > Chordata > Amphibia > Anura > Rhinophrynidae > Rhinophrynus > Rhinophrynus dorsalis. The sequence continues at coordinate 180,010,216 of CM074723.1, forward strand.
GGAGGAGATCCTGGCCTCTCAGGGGTCCGCTCCCCATGAAACTCCAGTGGGCAAATGTTTTGTCGATGAACCATTTCGTACTAGGCTGCTTGAAACCTACCATTCCTCTAAGGCTGCGGGACATATTGGTAGAGACCAATTGTTATGGTCCCTTTCTCAGTTATTTTGGTGGCCCTCCATGAGAAACGATTGTGCCGAATTTACGAATGCCTGTGCCACCTGTGCCCGCGCTAAGACCCCGAGACATCTCCCTGTGGGCTTGCTTCAACCGGTGCCTAATGGCGAACGCCCCTGGTCTCATGTTTCCATTGATTTTATGGGAGAGTTGCCTATGTCCAAGGGGTACTCCTTTATATTCATGGTGGTGGACAGGTTTTCTAAAATGGCTCATTTCGTGCCCCTCCGTGGTCTTCCTTCAGCGAAGGAATTGGCAATGGTGTTCACCAGAGCAGTATTCCGGTTGCATGGAGTGCCTAGGGTACTGGTGTCTGACAGGGGGAGCCAGTTTGTGTCTAGATTTTGGAGGGCATTTTGCCAACAGATGGGCATACAGCTGTCCTTCTCCTCTGCCTACCATCCCCAGACCAATGGAGCCGCTGAACGAGCTAATCAGGGCTTGGAACTATTTCTCCGTTGTTTCGTTACTGACCATCATGATAATTGGTCCGACTTGTTGCCTTGGGCAGAGTTCGCCAGGAACTGTGCGGTCAATTCTTCATCTGGGAGCTCTCCGTTTCTGATTAATTATGGGTTCCAGCCCTGTTTGCTTCCAGACTCATTTCAGACGCAACAGATTCCAGCTCTGGATGAGCATATCGAGCAACTCCGTTCCACATGGGCACAAGTTCAGAGGGCACTTGGTCAGTCATTTCAGCGTCATCAGCGCCATGCTAATCGCAGAAGGCTTCCAGCGGTTTCCTTTCAGGTTGGGGATAGAGTATGGCTTTCCTCCAGAAATCTCAAGCTGCAGGTTCCGTCTAATAAGTTGGCTCCTCGGTTTATTGGTCCATACAGAGTTATTCGCAAAATTAACCCTGTCTCCTATGCACTAGACCTACCTGCATCCATGCGTATCCATAATGTGTTCCATGTGTCCCTTCTTAAGCCTCTGGTTTGCAATCGCTATACTACCACACCTGTGGTGCCAGGACCTGTTGAGGTCGAGGGCCAGGAGGAGTACGAGGTTCAGAGCATTATTGATTCCCGTAGGCTTAGAGGAAGGGTACAGTACCTGGTACATTGGAAAGGGTACGGTCCTGAGGATCGATCATGGGTGGATAGTACGGACCTTCATGCACCTAGGTTAACTAGGGCCTTTCATGCCAATTACCCGCAGAAACCTAAACCCTATTCTAGGAGAGGGGGTCTTTGAAAGGGGGGTACTATCACGGTGCCCGTGATTTGCTGCAGTTACTTGTCTGTCACCAGTAGGGGGCTTCTATTGGCTGTCTGCAGATAGCCCGCCTCTTATTGACTATTTAAACCTGGATTGGGCACCCTTTGAGTGCCCTTTCGTGTTGTTTCTGACCTTCTTGCTATCACTATGCTAGTGATAGCTGGGCCTCTGTTCCAGTGTTCCTGAGTTCCTGATCTCATGTGTTCCTGAGTTCCTGATCTCTACTGTTCCAGTGTTTCCTGCATGCTGAAGTACTTCCAGTCCTGGTTCCGGCCTAGTCTCTGGTGTTGCAGTTCCTGCTGAACTTCTTCTCTGCTGTTTCCTGACCTGACTGATCGTTGCTGGTTCCTGTCATCGCATCTCCTGTCTCCTGTATCCTGGCGACCTCCTGCCTGGTCACGTCGGCGACTCGCTTGTTACACCAGTATGCGGACGCTGGTTTGCTCCTAAGCCTTGCGGCTATACAAACTCGCTTGTTACACCAGTGTGCGGTCACTGGTTTACTCCACAGCCTATCGGCTGTACCATCCTGTGTTGGTCCCAGCGTGCGGACGCTGGTTTGCTCCAAAGCCTTGCGGCTATACAAACTCCCTTGTTACACCAGTGTGCGGTCACTGGTTTGCTCCACAGCCTATCGGCTGTACCATCCTGTGTTGGTCCCAGCGTGCGGACGCTGGCTTGCTCCAAAGCCTTGCGGCTATACAAACTCGCTTGTTACACCAGTGTGCGGTCACTGGTTTGCTCCAAAGTCTATCGGCTATACAATCCTGTGTTAGTCCCAGCGTGCGGGCGCTGGTTTGCTCCAAAGCCTTGCGGCTATACTATTCGCTTGTTACACCAGTGTGCGGTCACTGGTTTGCTCCAAAGCCTATCGGCTATACATCCTGTGTTAGTCCCAGCGTGCGGGCGCTGGTTTGCTCCAAAGCCTTGCGGCTATACTAACTCACTTGTTACACCAGTGTGCGGTCACTGGTTTGCTCCAAAGCCTATCGGCTGTACTATCCTGTGTTGGTCCCAGCGTGCAGATGCTGGTTTGCTCCAAAGCCTTGCGGCTATACAAACTCGCTTGGTACACCAGTGTGCGGTCACTGGTTTGCTCCTAAGCCTATCAGCTATACAATTCTGTGTTTGTTCCAGCGTGCGGACGCTGGTTTGCTCCAAAGCCTTGCGGCTACACAAACTCACTTGTTACACCAGTATGCGGATGCTGGTTTGCTCCTAGCCTTACGGCTATACTAACTCGCTTGTTACACCAGTGTGCGGTCACTGGTTTGCTCCTAAGCCTATCGGCTATACTATTCAGTGTTGGTCCCAGCGTGCGGACGCTGGTTTGCTCCAAAGCCTTGTGGCTTTACGTTTCTGTCAATTTGTCATTACCATCTGACTGCTGCTACTATCTCAGGGCTGCCCTGCCCGGTATTGGTAAGGCCGGTAGAACCTTTTGCCACATTCCATCTGAGGTTGCCTTACCCGGTATTGGCAGGGCCGGTAGAGCCTACATTATGAATCTATTGAGGCTGCCTTGCCCGGTAAATTGGTAAGGCCGGTAGAAACGTTATGCGATTCCATCTGCAGGTTGCCTTACCCGGTATTGGCAAGGCCGGTAGAGCCTAACATTCTATTACATCAGACTGTCCTGTCCGGTATATTGACAGGACCGGTAGAGTCTGCCTTCTGTCTTGTTATATTCTGTATATATCTGTATGTATGTGATTACCATCCTACGTTATCAATTTATTATTTCAATAAAATTGATTTTTACCTAAAACTTGTGTCTGAGAGTCATAATAAACCGTGACAGGTGTGTTCCCTCATTTCCTCTTCTCACTGACTTGTCACAAATTGTGCACAGTACCATTGCTGATGACTGCACTGTGCCTGCCCTAAGAGAAAAACAGTCCCACACCCATGACTTCAGGGGGGGAGGGAACAGGTGAGGAAAAATAACCTCTTTTTTCTTGTCCTCCAAATTCCTCTTCTCTGTGTGGCAGCAGATAATATTGCTGCCGTTGTTGCTGCTGCCTTAGATTCAGCACTGAAACTAGGACCAGGAGGATTGCTGGTGCTGGCAACTGGAACCTGTTCTAGTCCCACATCACTTGTTGACTCCATTCCCATTATGTCCACGGTGGTCTGTGGCACACTAGCTTGCTCCACAGCATCCTGCTGCTCTTGCATCTCAGCAGCAGAAGGAATTAGAGCAGCTTCAAATTCCTCAAATTCCAAAATCTCACTGCTAGTGGTGGTGATGCCCACCTTCTTCCCTGTCTCCCACTCCTTCTCAGTTTCTGCTAAAAAGGCAAATCAATGTCTCTTCCACCCCAGCTTCTCCAGTATCATCATCACCACCAAAAGTCCCTATGTGTTGATGCCGCTCTATTACAGACATCTCACTGCTGCTTGGAGGAGGTGACGAGCAATGTGGCAGAGGGTTCCCTAAAGTCACACTTGGCATTTCTTTTTGACCTGAAGAAGGCAGACAGGCAGCAGTAGCAGCAGGCACATGCAGGTGATCTGGGCGAAAAATGCAAACATTTAAAACGCTGTTTTAAAAGAGTATTTTCCCATTAAAAAGCAGACAATAATGTGGATTTCGTGGGATTTCTCCTGGGATCACGGTGTCAGCTTTTGCCCACCCCTAGTACAGACAACAGGTCAAATTGGACTTCTTGTCTAGCTTGTCTTGATGTTCATGTCAGTCAGATGTATTGTCTGGTGTCCATGTTGTATCACTCAGTCTCAGGCTATCTGGCTATTTCTCACTCACTGTAATCCTTTTTTTTTTGTTTGTTTTTTGGTGGTAAAAGCTCCCTTTATTTGAATGAATGAATGAATGAATGAATGAATGAATGAATGAATGAATATGTTTATATATCACCACAAGTGTACTCAGCACTTTACAATTTAATGGTTTATTTGAAATAGGGTAACAAGTGCTTTACAAAGTGAAACACTGGAAGTGAGGTCCCTGTCTGAAAGCTTATGAACTAAAGTGGTAATGGGAGACATACAGAGTACATAAGGGTCAAGTGCTAAATACAGTGCTAGAGTTCTGGTGAGGTTAGCGGACATAAATAAAGTAAATAATTTATAAGTCTTAGTTATATAAAGTCACTGCCTTCTAGCACGTTTACATTTTGTTGGGGAGGAGTAGTTTTAAGTATGACTTTAAGACCATAAGAGAGGTGCAGTGGAGCATCTCATAGATAAATCTTTATTTATATATTTTGCTAAAGTATCTAGAAGTCACAGTATGCTGCATTCTCTCATGCTCCTAAGCACAGACAACCTATGGGACACTGACACCCCTTTTTTACTAGTATCTTGAGAATACTCTCAGCATTGGGGGGAAATTTAGCACTACCATTGACTTCAATACAATACACTTTACATTTTTCGATTCATTTCCGTCTCAGCCCAAAGTGGAGTGTTTTACCTGTTTCTTTTTTGAGGTGGGGAGTTTCACCAATACATAATCAGTAGCATTTTAGCAACAGTTTGGGGGGCTTGTGTCACTTTAATGGTTTGATGCAGCAGTTGGGGTAATTTCTAAATTCCACTATGGCAACAATTCTAAAATGGATCTCATCAAATTTAATGACAAAAGGTTTAGCACTACTATTGGAGGTGGAAAGATCATCATCATTTTTACACAAGCTGCAGCAACCATGGACACAGTCAAACTTTGTAGTATACATTTATTACCACCATCATGTCCTTGCACTCCTCCAATTAATCCACTATCCCTCCCTCTAGCATGTTTAATGGACAAAATTATAGTAGTGTTGACTTATTGTAAAGTACATCACAGAGCTGTTAGCATGTGAAGTGTAATGTGTAATAAAGTATGTATAATGTAAAAATACTGTATTTATACCAATATATAATAAATATCTGATTCAAGTACTTTTCACAGTCACTCTCAGTCACAGATCAGGTGAAGGATCTCATGACTGTTTCTGTGACCTATAGAAAGTGTTTTTATTTTTAACCTGACCTTTCCTGTCACTGTCTACAAATCATACCCACATTCCCTATGAGCGCCATCAACTCTAGCATCTCTCTCTTTTCCAATTGCCTCTACACTAGTATCTAGTGACAGCATTTCTACAACTCTCTCTTTTGCTTACAGTGACTACAGTGTTGAATTTTACAGTACAGGAGAGACCTATTAGCTTCAGTATCAGCAGCTTGAAGTAAAGAATAAAGAGCACAACAGCTGCTGCTGCAGCACCACCCTAATCACACCACAGTATATTCTTGTCTCTCATATCCTTACAGATGTAGGAGTAAGTGTGTTCAAAGTATGTCAACCTGTAAATGTCCATCTTGAATACATGATAAATACTTGTCTGTGAAGTATCTGTTACTCAATCTCAAGTAGGGTCTCTGGCTTAACTAGCTCGGGTAGGAAGGGTCACTTGCCTGTCTCAGTGTCAGTTACAATTCAAAATGTGTATTTTATTTGTGTATTTTGCTTATTTATTTAACTTGCTCCCTTCACACCCACATCCAGATAATAACTGGTAGTGGCTACAACAATACTCTTATTAAGCAACTCCAGATCCCTCTCTTTGCCTGTCTGCATACACCAGCTAGCATTAAAGTTCAGCTACTTTCTCTCTCCCAAGCAAAGACTTAAAACATACAGTAAACTGACAACCTCTTTTATAATTTAGCACACCAGTAATAACTGGAGAAAACTCTCTACAACTGGGAGGAATAAATTATAATTGATTATCATTGATTTCAATATAATGAAAAAGGTAGGAAAAAGCAGCAAAATTGCACTTTTCCCTGGAATTCACACACATTCTGTTTTTAGCATATTTCAGTTTTCAAGTGAAAAGTTGTACCTATCTCTAGCTGAAAATACTTAATATTTCAAATTATACAATCCGATTTTATTGTCAGGTGTTATTGTTCATTTAAATCTGAATGGTCATGTTATGAACTATTTCTGCTAAACTGATATTTACTTACTATTGGAAATCATATCCATTTATGAAAACATGATTCTTTTTGCAGGACTCCAGGACCCCAGATGTTGAGTCCTCATAGAAAGAATCATGTTCACCTCTATGGACAATGTATTCAAATAAGTTGGGTTTTATTATTATTGTCTTATAGTGGACCAATATGCTTTTCATTTAGTAGAACACAAAAATATATTTTTTTCTGCATCTCCTTGCTATGCAGTCTATAACTGCCAGGGCAGTTGATCAACAGCATGCTAAAAGACCAGATACATACTTTCATGACTTCAATAGATTTTCAAAAACCCTGTTGATTGGCTTTGACATGGCAGTATAATAAACTGATTCAATTTGCAAATACAATCCATATTTTATCTATTAAATTACATAGCAATAATTTCTATAATGCTGAAGACATAATTTTTATTGGCAATCACTCTCCATTGTCATAGGAAATCATATGTTCCCTACTAACAGCATGGTCGGTTAAGATTACTGAACAGTAAATGATTGACTATCTTGGCTCAGTCATATTTTCATCCAGGATTTAGGGCAAATTATGAAATAAATGATTAAAGTACTGATATTGAAGCATAGACTGAATGTCACACCAGGTGACTATATAATTCTCATATACACTATATTATGAATGAATTGTTTCAATATACTATACAGTCATGTATCTCTGAAGGGCAGATGACCCAAATGCATGCAAATCAAATTAGGTTTCCTCTCAGAGACTTTAATACCATAAATGAGAAAGAGCATTCATCACAAATAACTAGGGATTGTGTACTAAAGTGCTTGAAGAAAATCAATATACTTTCAGCTGCTTTAGGCCTATAAATGTAAATGAGAACAGATATAAAGCTGATATACACTAAAGAAAGGTTATTGAGAGAGCAACACATAACACTAAGAAATCAATTGAATAAACTTGAAAAATGATTCAGATAGAGTAGATATGAACATAGAAAATCAATCATATAATTTAAAGAATAAACAACTTGAACCTCACAAATCTCCCTTATGGTTTTAGAGTGCAGAATTTTAATTTAGCACTGATATAATGCTAAACTATGAGAATCTGAAGACGGTGAAGATTATGAGGAAAATCAATTCATTCTTGTTCTATGGGCCTGGGATATTTGATATTTACAGCAAGGCAGCATGAATCCTTGTATAAATTTTCATTTTAAGAGATAAAGGGCCTCTACATTTTGTCTTGTTATTGCTAATAGAACCTGTCGACTTTTATTCTGTCCTCTTTCTGCAAAAACGTAGCTGTCTTTGTGTTGGTGTGTTTCAGAGGCAATTTTCTCTTTTATTTTCTTGATATCCAAGTCTAGCATTCTTCTTCTCTTCTTTGAGAGGCAATTGAGGTGGAATAATTGTATCAGGATTGAAGAAATATTGCTTGCAATCTGAAAGGTAACCACCCCCCCCCAAAAAAAAAAAAAAAAAAAAAATATATATATATATATATATATATATATACAAGATGACAATCCTGCGCTACTCTATATATAAAAAAAACTGATGTGTGCCCTGTAATGGGCATTTATAATAATTCTTATTAAATAAGTGAAATTTTGTGTCACAGATTGGCCAAGTTGTGGGTAAGCTTGCTACCAACGTCAAGGCATTTCACTTTCGGCAAGTCCTACTATAATAAACCTGAAAACCCTATATAGAAAATGTATATATTGTATATATAGTACTGTGCAAAAGTCTTAGCCAGGTGTGAAAAAATGTTGTAATCTAAGAATGCTTTCAAAAATAGACGTGTTAATAGTTAATATTTATCAATTAACAAAATGCATAGTAAGTGAACAGAAGAAAATCTAAATCAAATCAATATTTGGTGTGACCACCCTTTGCCTTCAAAAGAGCATCAATTCTTCTAGGTACACTTGCACAAAGTCAGGGATTTTGTAGGAATATAGTCAGATGTATGATTAAACAATTACACCAAACAGGTGCTAATGATCATCAATTTAATATGTAGCTTGAAACACAACCATTAACTAAAACAGAAAGAGCTGTGTAGGAAGAAGAAAACAGGGTGAGGAACAGCCAAACTCTGCTAACAAGGTGAGGTTTGCTGAAGACAGTTTAATTAAGTCATACACCATGGAAAGAATGAACACAGCAACAAAACACAAGGTAGATATATTACATCAGCAAGGTCTCTCCCAGGCAGAAATTTCAAAGCAGACAGGAGTTTTTAGATGTGCTGTCCACGCTCTTTTGAAGAAGCACAAAGACATGGGCAGCTTTGAGTGCCACAGATACAGTGGTCAGCCAAGGAAACAGTGCAGCAGATGAAAAACACATCATGCTTACTTCCCTTCACAAAGTCCAGCAGTGCCATCAGGTTAGAATTGGCAGAAACAGTGGGACCCTGGTACACCCATCTACTGTCCAGAAAAGTCTGGTCAAAAGTGGTCTTCAAGGAAGACCTGAGGCCAAAAAGCCATACCTCCGATACAAGGTAAAGCTACTCAACTATGTACAAAAACACAGTTTGCTCACTGAAGGGCTGGAGAGTTGTACAAGAATGAGTGTCTGCAGACAAGAATGAAGCATGGTGGAGGTTCCTTGCAAGTTTTGGAATGCATTTCTGCAAATGGAGTTTGGGATTTGGTCAGAATTAATGATATTCTCAATTCTTAAAAGTACAGGCAGATACTTATCCATCATGCAATACCATCGGGGAGGCATCTGATTGGCCCCAAATTTATTCTGCAGAATGACAATTTCCCCAAACATACAGCAAAAGTCATTAAGAGCTATCTTCAGCCTAAAAAAGAACAATGAATCCTGGAAGTGATAGTATGGCCCCCACAGAGCCCTGATCTCAACATCATCGTGTCTGTCTGGGATTACATGAAGAGAGAGAAGGAACTTGCCACTAGCTTTAGTGATGAATCTGAGGCAGAAGCAGCACCTCAAATAGCCCGCACCCCTTCAGGTATATGTGGAGAAAAGAGGGTGGCCAATAATGCAATTCCTCTAAAACCATGGATGTGTTGGAATACTATTTTTCCCTTGACACTACAGCAGGAAGGAACTGTGTCTTTCATAAGCAACTTCAATGTGGACAGTGTGTGTAGGAAATAGAGGAATAGTGGTAACAATGGACACATCTGTACTCACATCAGACAACTGCACAATTGATAGCAAACACTAAATCAATTATCCACCCAGAAACCAAGTACTGCTGCTGTGATCATACCCCCTTGTCCACTCTGCTGAGGACTTGTGAAAACTTAATAATAATAATGAATCCTTTCTGCCACCAACTTAGTGTATTCTGCAGGATAGAATAGCCTCAGATGCTGCCATGTGTGGTCAGCACATTAAATAATTTACAGTGGGTAGACACACTTCCACATCCTCCCACTTACAGAATCGCTATTAGCTGGTGGTGGATGTAGCAATGGCAGAGGTGGATCACCAGAAGACACTGGTATATCTTCCCACACCTGGACCATACCCTTCAAACTTTCAGTCTCTGGCTGGGTTTCTCTTTTCTTCCTCCTCTTCAATTTCTGCCTCAACTCTTGGTACCCTTGGGGAGAGACAGCGGTACAGCAACAGTGGCTCCCAATTTCCTTTATGGGTTTTGGCTTTAAACATGCTTCACATAAATGTCATGGTGTCTGTATTTCATGTGTGCGATCAGGGTAGTTGTGCCAAGGTGTATTCCTTCCTTTCCCCTTTTTGCTGATTTTTCACATATAGTGCTGATGACTGCACTGTGCTTGCCCCAAAAGAAAAATAGTCCCACACCCATGAGCCCAGGGGTAAGAATAATGGTGGAGAAGAATGGCCTCTTTGTTCCTCTCCACAGTGGGGAAGGGCATCACCACCACCACCAGCAGCAGCAGCAGCAGTGAGTTTTTGGAATTTGCGGAATTTGCAGCTGTTCTAATTCCTGCTGCAGCTGAGTTGCAAGGGCAGCAAGATGCCGCAAAGCTTGTGGAGCGAACCAGCGTCCGCACGCTGGGAGCCAACAGACAGTATAGTATAGCCGCAAGACTTGTGGAGTGAATCAGCGTCCGCACGCTGGGACCAACAGACAGTATAGTATAGCCGCAAGGCTTGTGGAGCGAACCAGCATCCGCACGCTGGGACCAACAGGCAATATAGTATAGCCGCAAGGCTTGTGGAGCGAACCAGCGTCCACACGCTGAGCCAACAGACAGTATAGTATAGCCGCAAGGCTTGTGGAGCGAATCAGCGTCCACACGCTGAGACCAACAAACAGTAAAGTATAGCCGCAAGGCTTGTGGAGCGAACCAGCGTCCGCACTCTGGGACCAACAGACAGTATAGTGTAGCCGCAAGGTTTGTGGAGCGAACCAGCGTCTGAACGCTGAGACCAACAAACAGTATGGTATAGCCACAAGGCTTGTGGAGCGAACCAGTGTCCGCACGCTGGAACCAGCAGAGAATGTCGCCAAAGCGACCGAAGCAGAAAGTCACCACCGACGCAGGAACCGGGCCCAGGAGACAAACAGGAACCAGCAAGGACGATAAACCGGATCAGGAACGGCAACGAAGAATGGCAGCAGAAACAGCAACCTCTGAAGACTCAACTGGAACAGGCACTGGAACCAGCACTGCAGACAGGAGACTCAGGGACAGAATGAAGTCAGGAACTCAGGAACTCAGGAACACAGCAACAAGGCCCAATAAGCTTCTGTAGCATAGTGGAAGTGGATGCAATCAGAGACACCACGAAAGGGCAACCAGAGGGTGCCCAGACACAGTTTAAAAAGGCAATGTGAGGCAGGCTAAAGGCAGACAGCCAATGGGAGCCCCCTACCGGTAATAGACATAGAAATGCAGCAATCACGGGCACCGTGATAGTACCCCCCTTTCAAAGACCCCCTCTCCTAGAACAGGGTCTGGGTTTCTGAGGGTATTTAGCATGAAAGGTCTGTAATAACCTGGGTGAAAGAAGGTCCTTACTATCCACCCAAGATCAGTCTTCAGGATCATAACCTTTCCAATGCACCAAATACTGTACCCTTCCTCTAAGCCTTCGGGAATCAATAATACTCTGCACCTCATACTCCTCCTGACCCTCGATCTCGATAGGCCCTGGCACCACAGATGTAGTAGTATAACGGTTGCATATGAGAGGTTTAAGGAGAGACACATGGAACACATTATGAATGCGCATGGATGCAGGTATGTCCAAAGCATAGGAAACAGGATTAATTTTGCGGATAATTCTGTAAGGACAGATGAACCGAGGAGCCAACTTATTAGGTGGAACTTGAAGCTTAAGGTTCCTGGAGGAAAGCCATACTCTATCCCCAACCTGAAAGGAAACTGCTGGAAGCCTTCTGCGATTAGCACGGCGCTGATGGCGCTGGAATGACTGACCAAGTGCCCTCTGAACTTGTGCCCATGTGGAACGGAGTTGCTCAATATGCTCATCCAGAGCTGGAATCTGTTGTGTCTGAAAGGAATCCGGGAGCAAACAGGGTTGAAACCCATAATTAATCAGAAACGGAGAGCTCCCGGATGAGGAGACCGCACAGTTCCTGATGAACTCTGCCCAAGGCAACAAGTCGGCCATGATGGTCAGTAACGAAACAGCGTAGAAACTGTTCCAAACCTTGATTGGCACGCTCAGCGGCTCCGTTGGTCTGGGGGTGATAAGCAGAGGAAAAGGATAGCTGTATGCCCATCTGTTCGCAGAATGCCCTCCAAAACCTGAACACAAACTGGCTCCCCCCATGCAACCGGAACACTTCTCTAGCAAACACCATTGCCAATTGTTTAGCCGAGGGAAGGCCACGGAGGGGCATGAAATTAGCCATTTTTGAAAACCTGTCCACCACCATCAATATGAAGGAATACCCTCTAGACATGAGCAATTCTCCCATGAAGTCAATGGAAACATGAGACCAGGGGCGTTCACCATTAGGCACCGGCTGAAGAAAGCCCACCGGAAGATGTCTAGGGGTTTTAGCACGGGCACAGGTGGCACAGGCATTAGTAAAATCGGCACAATCAGTTCTCATAGAAGGACACCAAAATAACTGAGAAAGGGACCATAACAATTGGTCTCTGCCAATATGTCCCGCAGCCTTAGAGGAATAGTAAGTTTCAAGTAATCGAGTACGAAATGGTTCAGCGACATAACATTTGCCCACCGGGGTTTCATGGGGAGCGGAGGCCTGGGAGGCCAAGATCTCTTCCCCTAATGGTGAAGTGATATTGGTACGTACAGTAGCCAATATTCGATCGGGTTGAATGATAGGTGCTGGTGCCTCTTCTCTGTCAATCTCGGCCTCAAATTGTCTTGACAGTGCGTCAGCCCTAACATTCTTAGATCCCGGTAAATATGATACAATGAAATTGAATCGGGATAGGAACAGTGCCCATCTGGCCTGGCGAGAGGACAATCTCTTGGCCTCAGAGAGATAAGTCAGATTTTTATGATCCGTCAGGATTAAAACAGGATTTTTTGTGCCTTCAAGTAAATGACGCCATTCCTTAAGAGCGAGGATAATGGCCAATAATTCTCTGTCCCCATCTCATAGTGGCTTTGAGCTCCGGTCAACTTTTTAGAGAAAAACCCACAGGGTCTGAGTGTTCCACCTTTAATGTGTCGTTGAGAAAGCACTGCCCTGACCCCAATATCTGAGGCATCAACCTCTAACGTAAACGGAAGTAATGGGTTGGGGTGGGATAACACAGGAGCATCAGCAAAAGCCAACTTCAATTTTTAAAGACCTCCTCAGCAACCGCTGGTCAAAGGGATGGATTAGCGCCCTTATGCGTAAGGTCAGACAATGGTTTAACAATGGAAGAGAAGTTCTTAATAAACTTCCTATAATAATTAGCGAAGCCAATTACGAACCTCAAGAATGGCACACTAGTTCTGTGAAACTCACACTTCTCCAGTTTACAATATAATTTATTTTTACGTAAACGTAACAATACTTCAGACACATCTTTAATGTGTTGCGACAAATTTTTGGAGTGAATAAGTATATCATCAAGGTACACCGCGACACATGACTGTAACATATCTCTGAGAACATCATTGATCAGTTCCAGAAATACTGCGGGTGCATTACACAGACCAAATGGCATGACTAGATATTCATAGTGCCCAGATCTAGTGTTAAAGGCAGTTTTCCACTCATCACCGGCTCAGATTCGAATCAAATTGTATGCAGCCCGTAGGTCCAATTTGGTGAAAATCGAGGAACCCTTGAGTCTGTCAAAAAGCTCGGTGAAGAGTGGTATCAGATAAGCGTTCTTAGCCATAAGCTTATTTAAACCACGGTAATCGATACATGGTCTCAATTCGCCATTTTTCTTTTTTACAAAAAAGAACCCGGCCCCAGCCAGAGAGGTAGCTTTCCTTATGATCCCTCTTCAAAGGCATCAGAAATATAATCTTCCATAGCTTGGTTTTCCTCACAAGACAATGGGTATGTGCGTCCCCTAGGGGGTACCACTCCAGGAGGCAGTTCAATGCTACAGTCATATGGTCTGTGCTGAGGTAAGGTGCCAACCTCTCCCTTGATGAAAACATCACCAAACTGCTGGTATTCATTTGGTATTGCAGGTGAGGTGCACAAGACTTTAATTGGATGGATGATGCACTTGTCCATACAAAACGGAGACCAAGCAGAGATTTCGCACTTATGCCAAGGAAATCCCAATATTACAGCATGGTGAGGAGAATTAATAAGTTGGAACTGCTGCTCTTCTCTATGAAGAGCCCCAATAGTCATGGATAATGGCATGGTTTCAAATGTAACTTGAGCAGGTTCTAAGGGTCTGCCATTAATTGCTTCAATAGCAAGAGGGGTTTATCTTTCAATGCGTGGAACCCCATGCAATTCAGCAAAGGTATTATCCATAAAATACCCTGCTGCACCAGAATCAACCAGAGCCAAAACCTCCATTGAGCGTTGTGCCCAGGACAGTACCACCTGTATGGTGGGTTTCAGTGTGCCCAACACTGGGGACGATTGGACACCACCTAGGGCCTGTCCCCCAAGGTACCCTAGGTTTCCCGGGCGTACCAGACAAGATCTTAGTAAATGCCCATTCTTACCGCAGTACAAACACAACCCTTGTTTCCTGCGATATAGTCTTTCCTCCTTGGTTAGCCTAGTAAAACCTACTTGCATCGGTTCACCTGGTTCCTGTACTGGTTCACTAGGCTTGGATACCACGGGAGGGATGGGTGGGCAAAATATGCTACTAGCTCCATTGTTTTTAGACCGGGTCCTGCGATCTCTAGCAGCTAGTCTCTCACATATTCTGGAATCAATTAGTATGACATATTCAATATAGTCATCTAGATCAGTAGGTAATTCTTTTGCTGCAATCTCATCTTTAATCTGGTCACTCAGACCCTGAGCAAAGGCTGCCAATAATGCCTCGTTATTCCACTCTACCTTTGCTGCCAAAGTGTGAAATTCAATGGCATAATCGCCCACCGTACGCCTGCCCTGTTGTATCTCCATAAGGCTTTTAGCAGCATAGGTGGTTCTACCAGGAGGCTCAAACACTCTCTGAAATGATTGTACAAATTCTCTGAAACTCTTAGTGCAAGGTTTAGCATTCTCCCACAATGGATTAGCCCAAGCCAAAGCTCTGCCAGTCAGCAGTGATATCATGAACCCAATCTTACTGCGATCATTGGGAAACACATGTGCCATCAGTTCCATAAATATTTCAAGTTGGTTGATGAACAAAGATTAGGGTCACCGTCATATCTGTGTGGCAAGCGTGCAGAAGCCGTTAACCCCTTGACTGCAGCCCCTAAGGGCCTTGTATCATTCTCCGGTGTCTGACTGGGCGAGACCACTGGGCTAGATCCAGACTTGTCAGCAAGTACAGTGCATTCAAGGATAGTTTGAATTGCAACTGCCAATTGATCCAAACGTTGCTCATGCATATCCATCCTCCAATGGATATTCTGTGTATTACCATCACTCTTGTTGTCTGAGGTCATGGCCCTTTCGTACTGTCATGGTTTGTTAAGACTCTCAGACGCAAGGTTAGGTAAAAACACAACTTTATTGAAAAGATTAAGATAATCCCATAGGATTTGAAACACATACATACAATACATAGAATAACAGATATATGGACTATAGTAATACAGACTCTACCGGTCTTGCCAATATACCGGGCAAGACAGCCTGAGCGAATAAGGAATAAAAGGCTCTACCAGCCTTGCCAATATACCGGGCAAGGCAGCCTAACGGAAACCCAAGTAGTAGGCTCTACCGGCCTTGCCAATATACTGGGCAAGGCAGCCTAACGGAAACCCAAGTAGTAGGCTCTACCGGCCTTGCCAATATACCGGGCAAGGCAGCCTAACGGAAATCAAAGATTTTGGCTCTACCGGCCTTGCCAATACCGGGTAAGGCAACCTCAGGATGGAACAACGTAAAAGGTTCTACCGGCCTTACCAATATACCTAGCAAGGCAGCCAAAAGAATACCAATTTAGGCTCTACCGGCCTTGCCAATACCGGGTAAGGCAACCTCAGGATGGAATATGTAAGGTTCTATCGGCCTTACCAATATACCGGGCAAGGCAGCCCAAAAGCACAGGTGTCAACCACAGTGATCTTAATAACTGTCAGATGGCAATGACAGTCTAGTAGTAAATGATAGCCTGCATGATCCAGTGGTATCACCTTGTAGTCTGTATACTGCAGCACCCGTGTACAGCAGGAGTAACAGCTGTCTAGGACTGGACAGCGCACAGTGAATAATCAGACTACCTGTGTAAAGAAACAAGGAAGTAAACCAGCGCCCTCACGTTGGGACCCAACAAGCAGGACATAGATTAACCCACATGTCATGGAACGAACCAACGCCCGCGCATTGGTATCCTACAAACTATAGTGGGACCAACAGACAGTATACTATAGCCGAAAGGCTTGTGGAGCGAACCAGCGTCCGCACGCTGAGACCAACAAACAGTAAAGTATAGCTGAAAGGCTTGTGGAGCGAACCAG
This sequence comes from Rhinophrynus dorsalis, assembly GCA_037306005.1. Lineage (NCBI taxonomy): Eukaryota > Metazoa > Chordata > Amphibia > Anura > Rhinophrynidae > Rhinophrynus > Rhinophrynus dorsalis. The sequence continues at coordinate 180,026,608 of CM074723.1, forward strand.
CATCCGCACGCTGGGACCCACAGACAGTATAGTGTAGCCGCAAGGCTTGTGGAGTGAACCAGCGTCCGCACGCTGGGACCAACTGACAGTATAGTGTAGCTGCAAGGCTTGTGGAGCGAACCAGCGTCCGCACCCTGGGGCCAACAGACCGAATAGGATAGCCGCAAGGCTTGTGGAGCGAATCAGCGTCCGCACGCTGAGTCCAACAAACAGTATGGTATAGCCGCAAGGCTTGTGGAGCGAACCAGCGTCCGAACGCTGAGACCAACAAACAGTATGGTATAGCCACAAAGCTTGTGGAGCGAACCAGCGTCCGCATGCTAGAACCAGCAGAGAACGTCGCCAAAGTGACCGAAGCAGAAAGTCGCCACCGACGCAGGAACCGGGCCCAGGAGACGAACAGGAACCAGCAAGGATGATAAACCGGATCAGGAACGGCAACGAAGAATGGCAGCAGGAACAGCAACCTCTGAAGACTCAACCGGAATAGGCACTGGAACCAGCACTGCAGACAGGAGGCTCAGGGACAGAATGAAGTCAGGAACTCAGGAACACAGCAACTAGGCCCAATAAGCTTCTGTAGAATAGTGGAAGTGGATGCAATCAGAAACACCACGAAAGGGCAACCAAAAGGTGCCCAGACACAGTTTAAATAGGCAATGTGAGGCGGGCTAAAGGCAGACAGCCAATGGGAGCCCCCTACCCGCAATAGACATAGAAATGCAACAGTCACGGGCACCGTGATATCAAGCTTGCCTTTGATCAAATTGTTTGGCTTGTACGTTCCTGTGGGAGGAGCGAGACGGGATTCGAGTGATAACGAACAGAGACGGTATGAATATCTCTGTATATCTATGCAGCTGTGTGTAAACATAAGTCTACTACACAACATATTTCAAATGTGAGTAGAATTGCATATGTTTTTTTACATATTGGCAAACCTCAGTGATAAGGCACTATTGTCCTCCCTTGTTTCTTTGTTTCTTTTCTATGTTTCTTGGCTCCATGAGTGCGGTGATTCTAGGAAGAGTAGCCTAAATATTGTACCATGACATCAAAGATGCTGTTTAGGGGAGCAGCTACTATTCCCAGAGCTCATATTGCTGGTGTGTACAAATGTATATTTCCAGCCATCACTATAATTGACTATCATTTCAACTGTGGTGGTGTGGTGTTCCATTGAATAGAGGATATTTCATAAGATGCGCCTTCTTTCTTTTGTGTTTCTGCACATCCATGACCCATGTCACTGCTGTTGTTCATTCCATTTCCATTGAGCTGCCTAACCATACTGCAGCTTAAACAATTAAGCAGCAGCAGCAAGAACAGCAGTTGCAAATTCTGCAATTACGTCAGGGCATTTGACAATGACCAGTGGCCACTGACCAACACTACATGACCTGCTGGCACTAGAGCTTTTTTTATCAGGGCTTGAGCTTTAAAAAAAACAAAACAAAACAAAATAAAAAACATAGGCCTCCCAAAATATAAACAATTTTGGGGGGTTTGTTTCTAACAAGCCTAAGTCCTACAAATCAATGTTTCCTTAGGTCTTGTGCCAAACAAGCCTAAGTCCTGTCCTACAAATCAATGTTTCTTCAGGACTTGTGGCTCTAATAACTAAGTCCTACAAATCAATATTTCTTCATGGCTTGGGCCTCTAAAAACAAATCTTACAAATCATCCTTTACAAAAGACTCTCTCACAATTACTACATGTATCAGTCAACATACCCCCCAAAACAAATTCCCCTTTCAACTGATTATTTCCCTAGACTCCACCCACCAACACAGGCATCCTCATCAGACCCCTTTTATACCATGTCTTATGGGGTTTTTTAATGGCATTTAGTTTTTATTTTTTATTAACTGTCCCTCTTATACCAGTAAACACCTCCCAATAAAACATTCCCTGTTCAACTGATTATTTCCCCAGACTCCATCAACACACAGGGATACCCCTTTTATCTATGCCTTTGGGAAATAAAATAACATATGCTATGTGTTGTGTGCAAATTCAATGTTCCCATTGATTTCAATTGAATGAGCTAGGCAATACAGTGGAAAAGCTACACATTTCTCAGTGCTCAAATTGTTAAATGCAGGGTGTCATATCCTTTAAAAATAATATTTAGCCATTCTGTTATGAAATAAATAAGTAATGTCTTTTGTTCAAGTAATAAAATACTGAAAGATATTTCCGCTGCCACCGCCTGCCACATCCGCTGGGGGAGCTTCTAGTGGGGGTTATGACAAAACCAGCTAGAAGCTGATTTGCTGGGAGTTTTGAACAGAGACTGGCTGTATAAAAAATCCAGTCTCTGTTCAAATTTCCTTCAATGGCAATGGCCTAGAAGGTATGGAGGGTGGGGTCTGTGCCACTAGATATTGCTGACAGCGGAGGCAGCAGCAGCGGAAATATTTTTCAGCATTGGAATGACTTTTATTACTTGAACAACAGACATGACGTATTTATTTCATAACATAATGGATGAATATAATTTTTAAAGGATATGCCACACTGCATTTGACCTTTTGAGTGCCAGAGGTGGTACCCCTCCAGCACTCATAGGGTTAACCACGGCATATAGTGGGGCATTTTTTATTTAAAAATTGCAGTGACATTTTATTTTATTTCATAGATAAGAAGAAAGAAGATTAGAAAGAAGAAAAGAATAAAGATTGAAGGAGAAGATAGACAGTGGATGACAGCTAGGTGTTACACATATCTGGGTGTTAGGCTAGTGTTAGTGGTAGCATTTTTGCACTTTACTGTTCGGTCTAGTGTTGGATTAGTGTTTGGGAGGGTGATGTGTTTGAGCTAAAAATCGGTGCTTGACAGTATGTTAGGCAAGGATCGTTAGCTTTTTTCCTTTGATGTTTCCATTATTCACGCTATTTAGAGAGCTATTTAGATAGCTATTTGGGAACTTAACACACAAAACAGATGTTTGGCCACAAGTCCCTTTCTTTGGCATAGAGTCCATTGTGGTTTCAGCTGCTAGGGTAATTGAATTGCTCCGCTAGCACTTTCTGTTAGAGGGCCACTTTTTGCTACAGGCCGTTAACCCAGCCTAAATATTTAATAAGTACATTAATACAATAATTTGATAACCCCTGTTCCCCTCTAAAGTTTTATTTGTATTTGACTGCTCACCTGTGTTTTACTACAACATATTCAGTTTAAACCATATCAGTGAGGTTGATGAGAGGATTTCCTATTTTAGCTTAAGTGACTGTAGCTCATTTATCTGTTAATTACACAGGAAGGTTTGCATGACTGAAGCTAATAATTTGTATATGCTCCCAGTGTCAGGGCTGAGACTGGATGTCTGAGATTGTAAAAGGATTATGATGATGTAGCTACGGTTCATGGATAAGTGGGCTAATGAAAGGGTCTAATCAAACACAATTAATTAAATGAAATTATGATTTTAACCCATCTTTTAGTGCATGCATAATTTAGAGTATTGATTTGCACCAAATAAACCGAACAATCAGGTTGACTTGTGACTGTCTAAAATAAATGGAGGTGCCTTTAGCCTTCATTTGATGCAAACCATAATTGATGTGTCTGAGTGTTTTTGGAATGGAACAAATGCCCAGTTACTAGTCATCAGGAGATTTTACCTGCATTAGTACACACTTTTACATTGATTAGTGTTATGTTCCTCAATTTATGTCTGTTCTGAAAAATTGTTGCCTGTGTCAGATTAATTAATGCAGTCTCAGGGAACATACATTAGATGTTAGGTGTGGATGAGTTCAGTGGAATTATTGGAGAGCTTCCATACTACCATTGTTTGTGATGAAAAACTGAATCAGACTTGTTTATCAAATGATTCCATTAGCTACTAGAATGGCTATGTTTTTATAATCTGAGTATCCACTCCATTTTTATTTTTACATTATTCTAGGTGTTTCAATTAATGTGATGTGGTTTTTATATAAACATAGCAACCACACTATAACATATTGTATGATAAGACCCCCACACTCCCAGCTAAGGCCATATTTACATCTCAGACACACACCAAGGAAAGGAATTATTGGAGCTCCAATGCCATAGTCATATCACCCCCTCCCATTACTCTACCCCTATCAAATTCACTGTTAATTGACCTAGAAAATACATTTAATGTGTAACATACAAAAATAAAACAGTGTTTAAATTAAATATACCTGTTGCCTACACAAGTGTTAGGCTCATTAAATATATATATTTAAACAGCCTCTAACTTGAGTTTTTTGTTTTCTAAACAGCGTAATTGATATAGAAAACTTTGACTATGTATGTCCAGAAAATCACTGTTCTCGACCTTCTTAGTAGAGATGGGCAAAATATTCTAATGTGTTCCAGAAATAAATGCAGTGAAAACTACATGGTTGTCTGGTTTTTCACTTGAAAATCCACCCTCAGCAAACTTATTAAAAATGTCTCCTTTTCACCTACACCAAAATGATTTCTTGATGTTTTTTAATAGAAGGCGCTATCATACAGTAACATTATGATTACCTGGATTAAAAAGAAAAGGAGGAGCAGGAAGGATCGTGATGTGTCCACTGACTACTGCCAGTGTGCCTCATGATAGGATAGGAGAAGGAGAAAATGATGGCAAGATGACAGCATGATGACCCTAAGTAACATTTGTCATCCACAAGCAGTCACACTAACACACACAGCAGTGGTGGGGATGAGGTTGGGGGTGGTAGTGATGGTGAAGCAGCTTCTGGGGCTAGCTTGAGTGTTGATCCTCTGAGTCCTAATGCTGAGGTTAAAAGGGAGTAGCCAGACTAGCAGTCAAGGGACCCCACAACATCCCCCTGACCCTGTGATTCCCCTTCCCCAGCATTATCCATTTCTGGGACATGATAATGATGAAGGCTCAACTGGCTAGCAATATTAGCTTCCGCACACATCAGCTGCCTCTGGTTGCTGCTAGTGCTGCCAGTCTGCCTTCTTCACCTGAAGAAGAGATGGCAAGTATTACAGTAGGGGACCCTCTCTCACATTTGTCATCATTGCCAACCAGTCAGACTCTCACAGAGCCGCAATAGAATGGGACTAGTTGTGGTGGTGATGAGGGTGGAGCAGCTAGGGTGGAGGAGACAATGAGGGCTTTTATAGCTGAAAGCAAAAAGGGATGGGTGACAGATATGCACATGGGAATGGACATCACCACCACAACCAACAGTGATATTGGTGAGTTTGCTGCTGCTGAGTTGCAAGGGCCAGATGTTGATCTGACTCAGCAGCAACAGCAGGCTGATGATGAGCAGGCTAGTGTGCCACAGACCACCGTGGCCACACTGGGAATGGGGTTGTCATGGTCCCAGCAAGGAAACACGGGACAAGTACTTCAAGGTGACACCGATTTTATTAAGGCAGCAAAAATACAGAAATATCACAAGACAGTATATAAATATACAAGATAAAAGAGAAGCGCACAACGGAGCAAGAGTCAACTACCAGGAATAGAAGCCTGCTACCATGTGATTCTCTAGATAACTGTATCCCAGCAATGGAACTAGGAGAGTCTGCAATACCACAGGTCCGCACCTGGGAGAAGCCAGACAGAGATGAGGGGAAACAAAGTCCCAGGTCCGCACCTGGGAGAGCCGACAAACTGGGAAGGCACAGGAAAGAGTCTGCCAGAGCCACAAGCCTGCACCAGATTGGTTATCTAACTGAATGGAAGGCCACACTCAAGGTAGTTAGACAGAGCCACAGGTCAGCGCTAGATTGGGTGGTCAGACAAGCCAGGGGTCATGCACAGAGCGGGTAGTCAGCCAGAGTCAGGAGTCACACACGGAACGGGTAGTCTGCCAGAGCCGAAGGTCTGCACCAGAATGGATGTCTGTCAAAGCCAAGATATCACGGTGCCCATGATTCTCTATGCAACATTCTTACATAGTTACATAGTAATTTAGGTTGAAAAAAGACTTGCGTCCATCCAGTTCAACCCTTTTCCTATTCCTGTTTACCATCGCTGACCCAAAAGAAGGCATCTGACTCCAAATGGCAATCAGACTTCTCCCTGGATCAACAAGCCCTAACTAAATATTAATCCCAATACGTCCGGGTTTGTGTTTGGCTGTCTCTTATTGGTGCTAGCTGGGTAGTCCCTCCCAGGGCTAGCCTTTATATACACCCTCCTGTCACTAAGCTGGTGAAGGGCCTTGTTGCGCTTTATATTGACTGATAAAGCTTTTCCATTTTATCCTACCAAATTGTCTGAGTGTTCAATAAAACCGTGACAGTACGAAAGGGCCATGACCTCAGACAAGGCTGGTGAGGGTAGTTCCCAGAATCTCCTTCGGAGATTGGACGCTCAGGAACAATGGTTAGACCAACTGTCTATGGCTATTCAGACCACTCTTGAACGCATTGCTTGTCTAGAGAGACCTGTACAATCTTTGGTGGCCACTCCAGTTCCGGCACCATTGGCACAGGCTAGTATACCCAGCTCTTCCTCTAGAGGGCTCTCCGCTACTGCTCCACTGCCTTTGAGATATGATGGGGAGCCAACACTTTGCCATGGGTTCTTGAACCAACTGGAGATTTTTCTTGAACTGGTGCCACAGGCGTTTCCCAGTGACAGAAGCAAGGTGGGATTTATGATCTCACTACTCACGGGCAAGGCCCTAGCCTGGGCAAATCCAATTTGGGAGACTGGTAAACCAATTACTAATAATTCTGCCGAATTTGTAAGGGCCTTCCGCAGTGTGTTCGAGGTTCTAGGGCGTGCCACCTCTGCTGCCAAGCGTCTTATGAGAATCCAGCAAGGCACAAGTGCTGTTTCTGAGTTTGCCATTGAATTTCATACACACGTAGCAGAGGTGGGCTGGAACGATGAGGTGCTTGTTGCTGCATTTGCCCAAGGCCTTGACTATAAAATTAAAGACGAGATTGCGGCCAAAGATCTACCTGTGGGTCTAGACGAATTTATTGAGTATAAGGGAGAGGAGTCTTAACAAGGATCGTAGGGCAAGATCCACTGACGAATCTGGCACCAGGGTTAATTTCCCACCCATGCCTCCCTCTCCTCCCACACCTCCGGGTCCTGTTATAGGGAGCATGGAACCAATGCAAGTGGGGTTTACACGATTGTCCAAGCAAGAGCGCTCTTTCTGTCGCAAACAGGGGCTATGCCTGTATTGTGGCAAGGCAGGTCATGTGCTAAAAACTTGTCCCGTGCGACCAGGAAACGAGCGCACTTAGGGTCATATGGGGGACAGATCCTAGGTGGCATATACCAGTCCCCAGAAGGGATATTAAGCAAACCTGTGATTGACATTGTGATCTCTTGGGCTTCTGAATCTGCTAAGACGCCTGCTCTAATTGATTCCGGCACAGTCGGTTACTTTATGGACAAGAACTTTGCGATGATGCATAACATTCCGCTAGTAAGCAGAGACTCTCCACTCAACATTGAGGCCATTGATGGAAGGCCGTTAGTACCACCTCAAGTCACGCAGGAGACATGCCCTTTATCAGTGAGCATTGGAGCACTTCACAAAGAGACCCTACAATTCCAGATTATCCAGTCCCCCCATTTTGAGGTCATTTTGGGGTTTCCATGGCTGCATAAGCATAATCCCAGACTGGACTGGAGAACTTGTGAAGTATTGTCATGGTCTGAACACTGTAAAGCCCACTGTCTGAGTCAGCCTACCAAAATCTTGTGTACCTCTCCCTCCTTACCGCTGGAATACCAATCATTCAGCGATGTGTTCAGTAAGGGTGAGGCTAGCACTTTGCTGGTACATCGTCCCTACGACTGTACTATTGATCTTGTGCCAGGCGCTATGCCCCCGAAGGGTAGGACATACCTATTGTCTGGTGACAAAAACAGGGCCATGGAGGAATATACCAGTGACGCCCTGGCTCGGGGTATTATATGAAAGTCTTCCTTGCCCGCGGGGGCTGGATTCTTTTTTGTTAAAAAGAAGGACGGTGAACTTAGACCCTGTATTGATTATAGGGGTCTTAACAAAATAATGATAAAGAACGCCTATCCCTTTCCACTCATCACTGAATTGTTTGATCGTTTAAAGGGCGCTTCCATTTTTACCAAACTGGACCTGAGGGCAGCGTGTAATTTAGTTCGGATTAAGGATGTTGATGAGTGGAAAACAGCTTTCAATACTCATAAGGGGCACTACGAATATTTAGTCTTGCCATTTGGTTTGTGCAATGCCCCGGCGGTATTTCAAGAATTGATTAATGATGTTCTACAAGAGTTTTTACAATTCTCTGTGGTCGTGTACCTAGACGACATTTTGATTTACTCTCCTGACCTGGAGATTCACCGGGGACAAGTCTCAGCAGTTTTGCAGAAATTAAGGGAGAACAAGCTGTATTGCAAACTCGAGAAGTGCAAGTTCCATAGGTCCAGTGTGGCCTTTTTGGGGTATGTGATCTCTAAAGAGGGCTTTGCAATGGAGAAGGACAAGCTTGCTGCTGTACAACAGTGGCCGCGGCCCACGGGCCTCAAACCCTTACAGTGATTTCTAGGATTCGCAAATTATTATAGGAAATGTATTTGCAACTATTCCAGTATTGTTAAGCCACTCACTGATATGACCCACAAGGGTGCCTCCACCTCAGAATGGTCCCCAGAGGCAATTAAGGCATTTGAGACATTAAAATTGGCGTTTTCTATTGCTCCAGTTCTGTCGCATCCTATTCCTGGGTTGCCATATACTTTAGAGGTGAATGCTTCTGAGACTGGAGTCGGGGCAGTCCTGCGCCAAAAACCAGGTCCTGATAAGACTTTGAGACCATGAGCATTCTTTTCAAGGAAGCTGACCAAAGTGCAGAGTCTTTATGATATTGGAGACCGGGAACTCCTAGTGATTATTCTGGCCTTATGTGAATGGCGACATTTGTTGGAGGGCACTAAGGTACCTATTTTGATTCTGACTGACCATAAAAACCTCATGTATCTCTTAGAGGCTAAAAGGCTTTCTCCGAGGCAAGCAAGATGGGCATTATTTTTGTCTCGTTTTAATTTCATTGTTTCTTACTTGCCTGGTACTAAGAATGTACGTGCTGATGCCTTATCCAGACAATTTGGCTCAGATCCAGAAGCTGACTCTATTCCGGTGCCTATCATTCCTCTGAACCATATACTTGCCACCCTACGAAACAGTATCACTTCTCCCTTAGGGGAGGAGATATTGGCATCCCAGGCCAATGCTCCTCCAGAGAAACCTGTGGGCAAGTGCTTTGTGGCCGAGCCTTTTTGGGCTAAACTAATGGATACCTACCACTCCTCCCAGGCGGCTGGTCATGTTGGGAAGAATCAATTGATTTGGTCATTGTCCCATATGTTTTGGTGGCCTGGCATGAGGGATGACTGTGAGGCATTTACAGCAGCCCATGCCACTTGTGCCCGTTCCAAGGTCCCCAGACATCTTCCTGTGGGTCTCTTACAGACTGTTCCTCATGGAGACCGGCCTTGGTCACACGTATCTATTGATTTCTTGGGAGAACTGCCGGCCTCTAAACGGTTTACTGTAATCCTAATGATAGTTGACAGGTTCTCAAAAATGGTTCATTTTGTGCCACTCCCTTGCTTGCCATCTGCTAAGGAGCTGGCAATTGTATTTGCCAGGGAGGTGTTCCGACTCCACAGGGTACCCAAGGTGCTGGTCTCGGATTGTGGTAGTCAATTCATCTTGAGATTCTGGAGGACCTTTTGTGACCAAATGGGGATTCAGTTGTCATTTTCCGCGGCATATCATCCCCAGACCAATTGGGCCGCTGAGCGTGCCAACCAGGGATTGGAGCAGTTCTTGCGTTGTTTCATTTCCAATCATCACTACAATTAGGCTGACTTGTTGCCGTGGGCAGAGTTTGCCAGGAACTGTATGGTGTGCAGCACATCTGGGAGCTCACCCTTCCTGATCAATTACGGGTTTCAACCATGCTTGCTCCCAGATAACTTTCAGACACAGCAGATTCCGGCTCTGGATGAGCATATTAGGCAGCTCCGCTCCACATGGGCACAGGTCCAGAATACCCTACGTGAGTCTTTTGCACAAGCCCAGTAGCATGCCAACAACAGACACCTGCCGGCTCCTGTATTCCAGGTGGGGGACCGGGTTTGGTTATCCTCAAAGAATCTCAGGTTGAAAGTTCCTTGTCTCAAGTTTGCTTGAATAGAGAAACCCAGCCTGAGCCTGAAAGTTCCATGGTGAGTGAGACACATACCTCACCATCAGTTGCTTGAACTAGGGTCCAGGTGCGGGAAGACATAGCAAAGGCTTCTGGTGAACCACCTCTGTCATCGTTAAGTCCAAAACCACCAACAACAACAACTGATAGTGAATGAGTGAGGATGAGGCAGTTCATGTCCACCTATTGCACAATTTGTGGTGCATTGGCCACACATGGTAATGTGGTGGAGTATAACTGCAATCATGGAATCAAGCAGCATCTGAGGAGATTCCATCCCACAGAATACACTAAGCTGCTGGCAGGGAGGATTAATCATCATTATTATTAAGTCTGCCATTTATCACATGTCCTTAGCTGAGTGTACAAGGGACATAGTGACAGCAGTACTTGGTTTCTGGGTGTATGAATTGACATTGCAGACTTTATACGCATCAAGGTGTTTGCTTGTAGTTGTGCCAGTTGTTTGATGTGAATGCAGATGTGTCCATTGCTCCCATTCCTTCTCCTATTTCACAAATTTCCTACATGCAATGTGCACATTGCAGTTGCAGGTAAAAGGCGAAGTTCCTGCTCTCAAGGGAATAATGTGTATCCAACAAAACACCCATGATTTTGTAGGAGGTGTAGAAAGAGAAGCATTATTTATTGGCCAACTTTTTTCTCCAGATATACATGAAGTGTGTGGTGTTGCTACTAGTACTGACTCAGATGCATCATTGGAACAAGTGGCAAGTTTAACCATCATCACCTGTCTCATGTCACTTTTGCTAATCCCATTCCCTTGGAGCTGCCTAAACTTCTTGCTAGCTACGTAGACTAATCAGAAACCGCAGCATGATCAGAAGTGACAAATGCCTCAATGACATCATGGCATTTGCCAATGGTCATTGGCCAGTGGCCATCAAAAATACTGCTGGCATTAGGCCTTGGTCTCAGGGCTTGTTCTGCGCAAACCAGATGCCTATAAAAATATTTTTGACGCTTGTTCCTACCATGTCTAAGTCCTATAAATCACTGTTTCTTCAGGACTTGTGCCAACAAATCACTGGTACCACAGCGAGTGTGCCTCTAACAAACCTGAGCCCAGCAAATCACTGGTTACTCAGGGCTTGTGTCTCTAACAAGCATAAGTCCAACAAAACATGTTCCTCAGGGCTTGTGCCTCTGACAATCCAAATCCCTATGGATCAATGTTTCCTCAGGTCTTGTGCCCAAAAAAAAATAAGTCCTACAGATTAATGTTTCCTCATGGCTTGTGCCTAACAAGACTAAGCCCTACAAATCAATGTTTTCTTAAGGCTTGGGCTTCGGCTTTACTAAGTCTAAGACTAAATAAATCAATGTCCTAAGGGCTTAGGCCTTGTTGTTCCTCAGGTCTTGTGCCTAAAAAAAGTAAATCCTACAGATTAATGTTTCCTCATGGCTTATGCCTAAAACGTTTAAGTCCTACAAATTAATGTTTCATCAAGACTTGTACCTAACAAGTCTGAGTCATGCAAATCAATATCTTTTTTTAGGGCTTGTGTTTGGCTAACCGGAGTCCTGCACAGTGCACAGCACACACACAAATATCTTTCAGCAATTTTAAGCCTGCTGTTTTGCTTCCTTCTAGCCATTGTTTATAAAGAGAAATAAAGAAATAATTTAAAAAAAAGGTTAGGAGGAGGATAGGGATCACCATCATTTATTGCACATGCTGCAGCAAACATGGCTGCAGTCAGTTTTTGGACTGCCACTTTACACTCACATCTCTGCACTGCTCCTAATCCTTTCCCTTTCCCTCTACCCCTTGTATGTTTCCTGGGCATTACTATACTACTGTATGTTTGTTTGTTTGTTTGTTTTTTTGGGGGGGTTTTGCTGTAAAGTACATCTTGGTCTTGCCTTGGTCCTGTCTTGCCTCTACGCGAGAAGTGCCATTTTTTTCCTATTTCTGTCTTGAGATGAAAACGTTTGCCCATTCCCACTTCTTTGGTTATTAAAACCTATCAGTTTCCATCAGAGAGGTGTGATGAGAATAATCATACATATCCTTTAAAGATGGAGTCTCCCACTGAGAGGATGACCTGGAAAGGTGACAGGTACTCCATAATTGCCCATTATAAGGATATAAATAGATTGATAATTTTGTACCCTGGAGGCCAGACATGTATTCACAATTTTTAATATCCATCTGTTTATTAGCATAGTAATATAATAAATTATGTTGAAAAAGACACAAGTGCATCAAGTTCAACCCACAAAAATGAGAATCATATAAGCTTTCCTGCTACCAAATGAATAATAATCTTTACCAGAACTTCCTAATTTACCTACTGGCACTTGGGCACTTGTCAGTTGCCCTTTCGTGGTGTTCCTGATCCTGCGCCTCATTGCTGAGTTCCAGTGTCTCCTGTGTACCGACCCGGCTTGTGTGACTCCTCTTCTGAACCTGCTCCGTGATTGACCCGGTTCTGGCTGACGACCCTGCTCCGTGATTAACCCGGTTCTGGCTGACGACCCTGCTCTGTGATTGACCCGGTTCTGGCTGACGATCCTGCTCCGTGATTGCTCCGTTCTCCGGCTGATGTTCCTGCTGCTGTATCTATCCGGTTTAGGTTGTTGCTCCTGTCCGGTGTGTTGTTCCAGTGTTCCAGTGTTACTCCGGTCGCACCGGCGACATTCTGAACTGTTTAGTATCTCGCTGATCCTCTCTCGCTCTTCTAGCTGTAGCCTGAGGTTGCTTTGCCATCCGCTATCTGCTGAGCTGTGCTCTCCTGTATGTACCAGATTAACCCGTGCAGTGCCAGTAGTCTCCGGTTACGTGCCTCTTATATTGCTTGCCAAGCCTCTGTTTACCCTTTGAGCCGCTACTCTCTGAGCCTTCAATACACGCCATACTATTCCTTGCAGAGCTCTGCCTGTCCGGTGTTCGGGGTGCACCGTGACCATGCCGGCTGGCGCCGGTAGTCTGTCCGCTCTTGCAGTAAGGATTCCGTGCGACACCGGAAGGGTGTCCTGGCTCTGGCTCACATACGCTCAGGGTGTACATTATCTCCTGCACTTCCCAGTGCTTTGGCTCATAGTAGCTTGTGCAGCAACCGTCTATCTTGGCATCCTAAGGGTGTCTTGGCACAATCCAGTTGGCATACGCAGGGTTACTACCTATTCTCGTTAAGGGTGATTCCTAGTCTGGTTACTTCAGCTCTGGCAGTAGCATTCCTCCTAGCCCACGGTGGTGGTATTGGCTCAGCTCAGTGCAATAGGGGTGCTCCCTGTTTCTACCTAGAGAGTGATTCAGTGTAGACACTTTACTCCTTTCTCTACATTCAGAGACTGTTATCCAGAGACTGTTATCATATCCTGGGCGTTGGCCAATCTAAGACTGAGTTACTCCAGTTGCTCCTGTTAACCCTGTGGGGTTATTCCCAGTCTATATTTGTATATATATTCCTAACTTGTATTGCACTTACTTTGTCTGTATTTGTCAATACTGTTTTTACCTGTGCTGGCCCCTAGGGGCACTGTTTATCATCCTGATTCAATAAAACTGTGTCTTTACTTCATACCCTGGTCTGAGTGTCAGAAAACCGTAACACCATCCTGGACACAGTGGGAATGGTATCAACAAGTAATGTGGGACTAGGGCAATTTCCAATTACCAGCAGCAGCAGCAGCAATACTCCTGGTCTTAGTTGCAGTGTTTGTTCTGAGGCAGTAGCAGCAACAGCAGCAACTTTATCCTCTGCCTCAAACAGTAAAGGGGAATATGGAGAAGAAGGAGAAAGAGGCCATTCTCCTCCACCTGTTCCCTACCCCTGAAGTCATGGGTGTGGGACTATTTTTTTCTTGGGTCAGGCACACCGCAGTTATCACCAATGGCACTGAGCACAATTTGTGACAAGTCAGTGATAAGTGGAAAGGAGGGAAATCACCTTGGCACAACTGACCTGATAATACACATGAAAAACAGAGACCGTGACATTAATGTCAAACATGTTAAAGACAAACACCATCCAAGAAAATTGAGCACTGCTGTTGCAGTACCTCCTGACTCTCCAGAAAGACAACAAGAGGCGAGGCAGAAATCAAAGAGGAGGAACAATAGAGAAACCCAGGCAGAGAATGGAAGTTCAATGACAAGCGGAACAACTAGCTCACCATCATCTTCTTCCTCTAGGGTAACTACATTATCTGCCAATCCAGCTCATTCATCATTACCTCCCCCACCAAATAATAGCTACTCTGTAGATGTTAGGATTTGCCAGTTCCTGTCCACCCAATGCATACTGTGTGGTGCACTGACCACACCTGGCAGTGTGGTGGAGGAGAATCGCAAGCAGTGCATCAAGCAGCATCTGAGGACAATCCATCCAACACAATATGCTAAGCTAGTGACAGGGAGGGTTCATCATTACTATTAAACAGTCAGCAAGTTGTCATATGTCCTTAGCGGGGTGTGGACAAGGGGTATAGTGACAACAGCAGTACTTGGTTTCTGATGTCATGGTGTTTGGCTACAGTTGTGCCAGGTGTTATTTACCACACCGTCACGGTTTTTGATGAACACTCAGACAGAACAGTAAGGTTAAAATGACTTTATTGAGTAAAGTGCATACAAGTAATGAGGCCACAGGCCCACAATACGAAACCACACTATATAGAGGATATATAGGCAGTAAGCAATGACTGTAAACAGAATGACTGAGATGGAACACAGGTAATAGAGGTGTCTTAGGCCTTCACTAGAGAACCTGGAGCGATCAGGCTACTGGACCCCGGCTGACAGCAGGACAGAGGATGGCAGTAAGTCCTGGAGATGGTAATAGGCACGAGACCCAGACACCTGGGTGGCACAGAGCCCAAAGAGGCAATGAGGCAACACTAACCACGGGACAGGGGTCCCAGAGTGACCAAGGCCACCACTTACAAAGGGTAAACCCTAGAGCTCTAGGGGTGGATAGAAGTGAACACTTGAAGGCCACAGGTGTCCCCTCATAGGACAGTGGAACAAGCACAAATGCTGGCTCTAGGCCCTCAGGCCACTAGACAGGAATATGAGCTCAATGTCTCTACACACCCAGTAGTGCGTGCCAATGCAAGTGCTGGCCCTCACCCAGGCACTGCATCACGAAGGAGCACATGGGTAGCTAAGATAGTGTTAGGCACTGAACGATTAACAGGAGACGCCCAGAGATACATAGGAACTCCCACAGGGAGTGAGCCCAGCAATTAGCGCGGAGGGATACAGAGAGATCAGAGTAACTCAGTCAGCACTTGTTGGCACTGTACCGGTACTTTGCATGTACACACTGCCGCAGGCAGTAGGAGTAAGTGGCGATAGCACGAATGCTATGCCTATGGTTGACAGAATAAGATTAGCGCCACACGGCACACCCCAACTAGGCAACTGGAAACCGTTGAATGTAATGCTGGCCAGTAGACAACGGAGGAGGCACAACCATACGTGAATGGCAACGGAACAATGGCTCAGCGGAACAGGTTACAAACCATCGGGAAGCACAGACTGGTCCGCTGCACAGGCAAGGCTCAATAGCCAGGCAGACTATGGCAACGGGAGTTCACAGCCAGATCAGTACAGCAACGGAGCGGGTTCTCAGCCAGATCAGTCGGGTAATGGAGCGGGATCTCAACCAGATCAGCTCAGCAACGGAGCGGTTCACAGCCGGATCAGTTGGTAATGGAGCAGGTTCTCATCCGGATCAGTTCAGCAATGGAGCGGGTTCTCAGCCAGATCAGTTGGTAACGGAGCAGGTTCTCAGTCAGATCAGTTCAGCAACGGAGCGGGTTCTCAGCCAGATCAGTCAGTAACGGAGCAGGTTCGCAGCCAGATCAGTTCAGCAATGGAGCGGGTTCTCAGCCGGATCAGTCGGTAACGGAGCAATACACGGGAAACACAGGAACGTCGTCAGGCAAGTCAGGTCATACACGAACAGCAACACAGTAGCAAAACGTCAGGCTCAGATACTCCACGAAAGGGTGCCTTAGAATAGATCTGACAGGATATAAAAAGGCAAGCCCTGGGTGGAGCAAAGATGACAGGCCAATGAGAAGGCAGCATGGAAATTAGGCACAGTAACAATGTCACCATCAGAGCAGGAACACGGGCACCGTTATACACACATACTGTGCACATTGCAGTTACTGAGGCACAGTTCCTGCTCTCAAGGGAAAAATTTATATTCTAGTAATAACACACCCATGATTTTGGAGGAGGGGCAGGTGGAGAAGAATTATTGGCCAACTTCTTCTTTTCTCCACATATACTGGGGGCTACTTATTGTGCTGACACTGCCTCAGGTGCATCACTGGAGCTAGTTATCATGGCTAGATGTTGTTGAAAAGTGGGAAAAATTTACTGCATGACTTTGCGATTTTTCTCTTTTATCGCAAAAGTTTTCTCCTATGCCTTTTTTTTTTTTTTAATTTGCCTATATTTCCTATGAGTACTACATATCCCACTACAATATTACTTCTTCTGAGGGCTCTAGTAGAGAAATAAGTAAATGAAAGTCAAAGTTGTGAGGAACAGGAACATTTGCCTGAAAAATGTGTTATCATGCAGAGTACATTTGTCCTTTGCCCACAACACTAACTTCCCACTTAAGTGACACTGCACATATTTATGATGATGATGTGAAATAATAACAAAAACAAAGTACAACTTACAATATGGAAGATGTGTATTGTTCTGGTGGTGGTGGGGACTGGCTGGTATGGTTTAATATGTGTATTTATGTAGTTTTTACCATTGTCATGTTTGTGTCAAATCATTATCCTCCTTATCAGATTATTGAGACATATTACTTTTCGGTTATTGCAGTGGTGGCAACCCTTCTTCACGTCCCTTCTCCACCACCTCATCTGTGCTGTTTTTAATATAATTGTCCTGGCTTTCTCTATTATGTGTGGTCTCTGCTACCTGATACTCAGATGGTATGAGATGTTGGTTCATTTTTAAGAATGTTAGTCGCCAAACATTGCTGATTGATAGCCACATCCTGCAGTCATTGACAATGTAACAAGCTGCACTGAAAATCCTCTCAGACTCAACTCTTGCTGGAGGACAACTAAGGGTTTCCACTGCAGTATGTGTCAATACTGGCCACACACACTACTTTGTTTGCCAATAGTTCATGGGGTCATTGTTTCTGCCTAGAACGTAGCTATCCTGCAAGCATGCTGAAACCATCTCACATGTAGTGGGACCACTTCTAGGAGCTACACAGGTGTTCCTGTGTGTCAGTTACCAACCCATACTCAGGGAACAAGTCCCAAAGAGATGTGCCTCCACCACCACCACTACCAATGTTGGGTTTTAGCCACTCCTGCTGAGACCCATGAATTGCCCTGTGTTCCAAATGGGATATTCCAGATTATGATGTAGCTGCTTCATCTGGTTGAAATGCTTTGCTGCCTTCCTTTTCACTATACTGTCTAGATTTTTGTTGTGCCCTCACTTTCTCCCTCTCATCCTACACAATGCAACCCTCCACTTGATCAATAATCATATCTCGTTATTCCTTGACAGAATCCGATTCCTCAGAGAGTTGTTACTGATCATCATGAATCCTTGTTGTGACAAACTGCTGATGGCCCTTTGGCAGAAATTCAGAAATTTTGTGTTTGAAGCGGGGGTCCAGAAAAGTGGCAAGAATGTATTCCTCATTGCTTTTAATAGACACTATGATAGGATCTTGTTCAAAGTACACTAACATATCCTTTACCAGCTGGTGCATGTCTGTGTTGTCATTATGGTAAGAATCCTCAGCCATGCTCCTCATTATTATGAGCAGTAGAATTTCACTAAATCCTGCCCCAATGCGGCTCACCAGCATGGTTGTCTCCTCAAAGGTTTTCAGCAGCTCACATACATTGCACAAAAGTTGCCACTGGCCAGGTGACAAAGAGGCTCCCCCTGAAGCCTTCCAGTTTTGCATGGCATACCCGCTAATGGTCTTATTCTGCTCGTACAAATGCTCTACCATGTACATCATTGAATTCCACCTAATAGGGACCTCCATTTTCAGCTGGTGAGAGGGCAGGTTGTTACGCTCTTGCATGGAATATAGAGCGTTCTGTGCACTGTAGGAGTGACTAAAATGGGGACAGATTTTATGGGCAATAGTAAGAATCTCTCTGAGGGTTTTGGATTCTTCCAGGAATCTGGTCACAACTAAATTTGGCACATATGCAAAGCAGGGCACATGCACCATACCACCTATTCTCAAAGCAGCAATTATGTTGGAACCGTTATCAGCAGACACAAAACCGCTTTTAAGGAGTGGGGTAAAAGCCATTCCTCTATCACCTTATCTAGCTTACTTAAAAGATCTACAACTTTGTGGCACTCTCTCTCAAAACTCTGCATGCACAAGGTAACGTGATGATGGTATGGGCTATCCTACTGCTGCTGCTGCTTCCTTTTAATCACACTGCCAGAACCAGAAGCACGATTACTGGCTGCCACCTGATGCTGTTAGCTAGTCTTGTCCACTGTTGGTGCTGGGAGGGAAACCCAGTGAGCAGTCACATTCATTTAGTCTGTGCTCTACCTACTTGTCCATATATCTATTGTCAGGGGGATTTTTTTGCCATACAAACTTTTCAGCCCTTTGACCACCACACTAATCACTTGCTTGTACAATTCCGGCACAGCTGTCCTGGAAAAAAAAATGAGTTTAGGGATATGTGTGGAGCTATGCATGACATCAGTTCTCTGAATCCTCAGTTTTCTACAAAAGAATATAGCAGCATGTCCACTGCCAACATCTTGGCAACCTTGCCATTCCATTGGCATACTTTGGGATTGTTTTTGTGAAGTTTTTGACTCCTTCCCAGAAACTCAATCAGTGTGGGTTGGCAGGACATGGCAGAAGAAGCCTGGAACTTTATTGCTTTAATAACATGCCTAGAGGAGGTGGTGGCAGTAGATGCAGCGTGTGTGGGCAGTCTATGACTCTTGCCATCTCTTACAGCAAAGCCAGAGTCATCCTCTGCAGCAGGAGTCATAGGTGTTATTTGGAGTGAACTAACTGTTGGCAGTAGCACACTCTCTGCCACATAAATAACTTCACTACTTTTTTTTTTTGCACTAGAGCCATGTGACCTTTTTAGAGGGATTCTGCTGCTGCTAGTTATGGCACCTTTGGCCTGCTGATGGTGTGTATCCCAGTCAGACCTGTGGTTGTGCTTCAGGTGGGATCTCATAGTGGAAGTGCCTAGGTGTAAGCCTGCTTTCCCTCTACTCATGTGCTTTTTGCACAGACAACAGATAGCAACATGCTTTGCTTGAGGATCCTGAATGAAGTATCTCCATACTGTAGATTTCATGGACTGAGGGGTTCCTGAGGTGCTGCTGCTACTACTACTACTACTGAGGCTAGATATTGATGCAATTCTAATGCCACTACTATTAGGTATTAAAGTTACAGCACTTATAGCAGCAGCAGAGGAAATCATCAAATCTAACATTGTGGATGTTCATATCCTGGGTTGCTTTTGTTGTTGCTGCTGCTGGGTACTCAACACAGGTGCGTGTGGATGAGTGGGACTTGGACTTTGAAGAGGCGATGATGCTGCTGATGATGACTGATAGGGTGACTGTGTGCTTTTTGATGTCTTTGCTTGTTCAGGGTCAAACTTTCCAATGGTTTACTCAAACCGTTTATAGACAGGCACAATTATGCTTTTCAGTGGTGGAAGTTTCAGCCTTTGCCTTTCTACTAACGTTATAGCCATGTCATCATCCTCACTCTCAACTTCATCTGTATCTGAACAAGAGAAGGATGCCGGAATGATATATTCATGATCTGCATCATCATCATCAGTCATCATTTGGTCATCTTCAGCAGCATCAGCATCAACTGACAGTTCTTGCCCACTACTACCCTTAAATTGCTCTAAGGTTTTAGAGGTCTCAAACAATTTAATTTTTACTTTTACTGTAACAAACTTCACTATTACTTTCAGGACAGTTGTTTTGGTGCCTGTTTGTCTCACTTTCTGATGTAGCAGGTGGTTCAGCTGCTACACCTTTCTCTATTATGCTATTACCATCAACAACACTTGAATGCGATTTGTCATCTTCACTCTTCTTCTTATATGGTTCTTTATTTCTACTGGCACTGGTGGTGCTGGAGGCTTTGCTGGGACCTTGATAAACTGCAATCTCCCTTGGAGGAGGGGCATAATCATCATTTATTGCACACTCTTCAGCAACCATTGCTGCAGTTTTTTTAACTACTACTTTAATCATACGTTCCTGCAATTTCCCACCCTTCCCCCTCCCCTGCTCCTTGTGCATTTGCTGGATATTACTCAACTACTGTGTGTGTGTTTTTACTCTACAGTACACAACACAACTGAAGGTATATGATGTCTTTCCTTAGGCCAGTCAGCTGTCTGTCACCTAATATATTTAGCTCTTTGTTTATTTCCCATTTTTTATTTTTTTATTATTATTTTTTTTAAGTTGTCCACCCTGTCTTATCACAGTCTGTCCAAAAAAAAAATAACAGAAAAACATATTAACAACTTCTTTCCCCAGACTTCCCCACCCAGCACAGAGACAATGGCAGCAAGATCAGCAAGCAAATAGGTCCCCAGCTGCCTTTGTCTTACCAGTCAGTCACTTGGAATTTTGGGGTATTTGAGGTCAACCTCCTTCCTCCCTTCTTCTCCCCAGAATGCCCCACTGACTCTACTAATACAGGGAACAAATGCCCTACCTAAAAGATTCTCTAAACTAAACTTCAATTTCCATATCTTCTCTAGCTCAAAAAACTTGACACTCTCTCATCTCACAAACACAGAATTGCATGCTGTGAGAGCCTGACACCCTTTTATGTAGAAAACTAGAGAAAAAGTTCATGTGTTGGAGAAAATTTTTTCTTACCATTGATTTCAATGAACAGTGAGCTAGGTAAAAAAGCAGTAAAAAACAAAAAAACTGCACTTTTCGTGGGAAATTATTCTCCAAGCAGGAACTGCCATTATTCGCCTATTTCAGTTTGAGTTGAATATTCTCACCCATCCCAAGTTTTGGCAAGTGCAACTTTCATCATCTATTACCCATGTTACTGCTGTTGTTGATCCTATTCCCTTTGAGCTGTCTAATCATCCTACTGTTTATATAACTCAGCAGCACCAAGAACTGCAGTCACAAATTCTACATCTACACCAGGGCATTTGACACTGCTCAACATGACATGACCTGCTTACACTGTGTTCCTGGGGTTTGTGGCACACTACCTTGCTCCTCAACATCCTGCTGCCCTTGCAACTCAGCAGCAGCAGGAATTAGAGCAGTTGTAAATTCTATAAGTTTACTACTAGTGGTGGTGGTGATGCCACTCATCACCCCATTCCTTCTCAGTTTCTGCTAAAAAGGCCACCAATTTCTCTTCTACAACATCTTCTCCACCATCATCACTACTACCACTAGTCCCTCTGTGCCACCGCTGCTCTATTACAGAAATCTCACTGCTGGTTGGATGAGGTGACAAGCAATGTGACAGAGGGTCCCCTAATGTCACATTTGCCATTTCTTGTTGGCCTGAAGAAGGCAGACTGGCAGCACTAGCAGCAGGCACAGGCAGCTGATCTGTGCTCCTGCTGGTGGTATTATTATTTCCGTGCCTGTTATCCACCAACAGATATGGCTTCTTCAGGATAATGTTCCACTTGGAAACTGTAGTGATGGGAAGGGTACTCCCAGGGCCAGAGGAATGGTGTGGGCTCCCTTGACCGCTAATTTAGATGCTCTCAAATGCTTCCCCTACCACTCACCTAAAACTAGTCCAAACGGCTGCTTCACCACTGCTATTACTACTAACACCAACCACATCAAGTTCAGCCCCAGAGTCTTCCTCCTCACAGTCACTATTAATATAAGGATATTGATTATCCCCTCCTTCGCTCTCAACACTAACAAGCTTCTGGATCTTCTTAGCATTGGTACTAGCACTGGCGTTGCTGCTTGGGGATCGCAAGTGTGACTTAGGGTCCTCTGCTGTCACACTTGGCATCATCGTCTCCCCCCCCCCCCGAGTATTACAAGACATACTAGCAGCAGGTTCAGCACTAATGGCAGAGGGTTCAGCATTGACACCAGGCACAGAAACGGTGGCAGCAGGGGCAGCATGTCTGATAGCAGGCACAGTTCTGATGGCAGCAGGTTCCGCACTGGCAGCAGGCACAGCACTGGTGGAAGCAGGGGCAGCATGTCTGACAGAAGGCACAGTACTGGTGGCAGCAGGTTCAGCACTGGCAGCAGGTACAGCATTGGTGGCATCAGGGGTAGCACTGGCAGAAGGCACAGCACATCTTACAGCAGGCACAGCACTAGTGGCAGCACTTCTGACAGAAGGTGCAGAAATGGATGTAGCAGTAGCAGGGGCAACACAACTGACAGCAGGCACAGCATGTCTGGCAGCAGGTACAGCAATGGTGGCAGCATGTCACGGTTTTTTTAAGACTCTCAGACCAGTGTGTGAATAAGAACACAATTTTATTAAAAATAAGATAAGGCAATAACACGCCCTCTAGTGGTGGAAGATATACACCAGTGGTAATTATTATAGATACAATGGTAAATGCACAAATGACTTATAAGTACAATTACACAGCAGTAGAATAGCGCATACCCCCAAGGGGTTAAGTCCTTGATAACAGTCAGTCTCAGATGTGGATGTTTGGAACGCCCAGGGTGTTATAAGGCTGTGCTGGAGACCAAGACTATCACCGGCTGGATACTGGACTGCCTCGCCACGGTGTTCAGTAAGAAGAAGCACAAGAGTCCACGTAGCCCCCTCAGGCGTACCTACTGGAACTGCTTCAACTAGTGCAAGTGCAAAGGGCCCCCACGGGCGTGATTGGAACCGGCCTTCAATGCGAGAGCTGCCAAGCCTCTTCAGACTTAACCGGACAACGGGATAACACACGCTAGAGCTGACAGCCCCCACGGGCGTAATACCGGAATACGAATGCTGATGCCTGTGCCTGCCACCACTCGGTAAAGCGGAATCGCTCAATGAACAAGAGAGAGAGTCTTAGGCGACCAACCGGCCAAACGGATGTGAATACTCTGCAAGGATGTGTGGAGCTGCCGACGGAGAGCTGCCAACTCAGCAGTAGTATCACCGAGAAAGAGACTCTTACAGGAGTAGCGAGAGAGTGGATCCCAGGCGGCACTGATAGGGTTAATTAGCACTTTTACTCGAGGCTTTTCAGCGGTATAGCAAGGCTCTGCAGTCTGAAGGAGGCGCGTATACGCACAACTCTGCATAGGAAAATACGCTGCACAGATCGGAGTACACCAGGCAAGGCAGTCACACCAAAAGCTGGAACAGCAGATAGAAATGTCGCGGCGGCGACAACTGGAACACAGGTCACTGTAGAAAGCAGGAGTCGGTCTTCGGAGCGGGAAGTCAGCCAGGCCGGGTCGGAGCACGTAGAAGGCAGTCATACAAGCCGGGTCGTACACAAGCAGGAACGTCAGCCAAACCGGGTCAGGATCCAAGGGTGGTAGTCAGACGGGCTGGGTCATACACGAGCAGGAACACAGGAGAATAGTCAAGACAAGCCGAGTCGGTACACAGGAATCCGGAACACAGGAACACAGTAACAGTATAACTGGCACAGAAACACCACGAAAGGGCGACTGACAGCTGTGCTAGCCAGGTATAAAAAGGTCACCAGGGGGCGGGCCAAACCAACACAGCAAATCAGTATCTGCCACAGATGAGACTGACAGGAATCACAGGCACTGTAATACAGCAGGGGCAGTATGTCTGACAGTAGGCACAGGCAGCTGAACTGTTCTGCTCTCAGTCACTACTACCCTTTTCTTCCTCCCTTCCCATTAAATTCCCCAAGATCCAAAGGGATGAATTAGGTGGACTGGACAACATTGGTTCTGTAGTGCTCACTCCCATCTCAGACTCAGTGGACACATAAGGGTCCTTCCAATTACTCCTTTTAAACTTTCTCATAGTGATAGCAGTCACTATGAGCCTTTCCTGCTTCAATTTTTTCAAAAAGATCACAGCGGAACAGCACAGCATGTCTACCTCGCTCTGTCTACCTGGCTCTGTAGCTGCGTCAGGTTTTTATAGCCTTTTATAGCTTTCGCCCACCCCTACTCACCAGTAGATAAAATTAATTGTGCAACCTTTGATCAGACTATTTTCTCAGGACATTCCTTTCACTCTACTACAGCAGGCAACGCCCATACACACATTGAATGTGTTACCATGGGCATCCTCTATGGCTTTGACACACTGCTGTGAGCATGCACATTCACCAGATTTCTAACTCATTGAACACACTGGGCCTTATAGGTCTCCACCTCCCCTGGAATCCTTCTGCTTCCACCCTGCAAGAGTTGCGGGTCCAAGTCTATGTTGTATGGACTTATTCACCAACTAATGAATGATCATCGGAAAGCCTTGTCATATTGTTACCAGTATCATCTCCCAAGTTGCAATGAACAAAAGTCCTCTTATACTCATTTTAAATCAAATGTTAATTACAGTTTCTCTAGCTTCACTGAGGAATGTAGCGTGCCTATAGGAGGTACAGCACTCTAGATTAAATGTAATAATGTACAGGAATATAAGATTTTAAGAGTTGAAAGTAAAGGGCTTGTGTCTTATTTACAATCTCTGAGAAGAGTAAAGAAAAATGAATTTTCTGCAAACAAAATAGGTATTCACCTATAAGTACTAAAGAGAAAATAACCCATTGCTCTAAAATCAGGGTCATATTTATATTTTAGATTGCCTTAGGGTAAGAAACATTGGGTGCACCTAACCCCATTTAAGTTCACACCCCTTCTACACCATGCTCCAGCATAATTAACTGTTGCTTGAAACAGAAAATACACAACCTATAATGTGCAAACAGAAATGTTCTTAAATTAACTGACATGCTTATTTCAGCAGATAAACTAGACAACACAACAATGCATACACCGGTAAACAAAACAGGCAACATAAAAAGTATCTTTAATTGCAGATGTATTAGGGTTGTGTTAGTCATGCCTTTAATTGAGTAGGGTGGGTGTGGACTGCAAGTCTGAGGCACCACTTGGAATCTGACATCCTAGGCAGTTGCATACATTGACCAATGAAAAATCCAACCATGCGTGCACTGTTTTTTGCTATACCATCTGTTGCAGATTGCTACAACTGCGTTGCTTTCTGAGATGAGTGTAAGGATGTTTCAACAGAGCCAGTTTACATGAGTGGCAAATGGGATATTATGCAGATTGACAACACTAAAAATTCTACAAGTTGCTATTCTAATTGCAAACTGCAAAATAATGCCCAACCCATGATTAGGGTATCACCCCCTCCCCTGAGCAACAGGATTACTGGAGGAAGGTCAGGCATTGCAGGTAAGTAACAATGGCAGCTTGGAGGGAGCTATATCACAACTGTTTAGGTCACTAGTGTGAAGGTAGACTAACATGGTCACATCTCTGCTTTGCTAATTATTATATACATTATTGTCAATGACCTCACTAAAAGACATTCTCAGTTCTATCAGTGATTGCATGACATATGTTGTACCCAATTAAATCATCAGTCTGACCAGTCACACATGTATCTGTAATGTGAAATAACTTTTTATTTAACACCACAATAAAATAGAAAATAACCCATTGCTCTAAAATCAGGGTCATATTTATATTTTAGATTGCCTTAGGGTAAGAAACATTGGGTGCACCTAACCCCATTTAAGTTCACACCCCTTCTACACCATGCTCCAGCATAATTAACTGTTGCTTGAAACAGAAAATACACAACCTATAATGTGCAAACAGAAATGTTCTTAAATTAACTGACATGCTTATTTCAGCAGATAAACTAGACAACACAACAATGCATACACCGGTAAACAAAACAGGCAACATAAAAAGTATCTTTAATTGCAGATGTATTAGGGTTGTGTTAGTCATGCCTTTAATTGAGTAGGGTGGGTGTGGACTGCAAGTTTGAGGCACCACTTGGAATCTGACATCCTAGGCAGTTGCATACATTGACCAATGAAAAATCCAACCATGCATGCACTGTTTTTTGCTATACCATCTGTTGCAGATTGCTACAACTGCGTTGCTTTCTGAGATGAGTGTAAGGATGTTTCAACAGAGCCAGTTTACATGAGTGGCAAATGGGATATTATGCAGATTGACAACACTAAAAATTCTACAAGTTGCTATTCTAATTGCAAACTGCAAAATAATGCCCAACCCATGATTAGGGTATCACCCCCTCCCTGAGCAACAGGATTACTGGAGGAAGGTCAGGCATTGCAGGTAAGTAACAATGGCAGCTTGGAGGGAGCTATATCACAACTGTTTAGGTCACTAGTGTGAAGGTAGACTAACATGGTCACATCTCTGCTTTGCTAATTATTATATACATTATTGTCAATGACCTCACTAAAAGACATTCTCAGTTCTATCAGTGATTGCATGACATATGTTGTACCCAATTAAATCATCAGTCTGACCAGTCACACATGTATCTGTAATGTGAAATAACTTTTTATTTAACACCACAATAAGTTTATGATTAGTGATGGCAAAGAATCCTGTTTTATGTGCAGCTTTTTCAGCAAAAAAATCTTGCACTTTGAAAGGCAAAAAAAGTCTCTCTTTTCACTTCAGCCAATGAATTGTGTGGTGCTATGGCTACCAGTGCAGTCAAACTGGGCTAGAGGGGGGGTTCTATAGCTACCATGGAACAAGGCTCAAACACATTCAAACAACTCCATCTCTCTTTCTCTCTGTCTGCCTCTAGCATCAAATGCTCAACCAATCTCTCTCTCAAAAACAGCGACATAGTTAGCACAGTGGGGGAAATACATTATTTTCATTAATTTCAATGCACTGAAGGGGAAAAAGCCCAAAACTTTTTTCATAAATTCCCATGCAAGGTGCAAAGTGTGTGTTTCAATTTTATAGGACGTTTTAGTCCAATGGAATTGTTTTGTTGGACATGTTATATACAGTTAGGGAAAAAATTATTTGATACTCTGCTGATTTTGTACGTTTGCCTACTGACAAAGAAATGATCAGTCCATAATTTTAATGGTAGATTTATTTGAACAGTGAGAGACAGAATAACAGCAAAAAAATCCCGAAAATCGCATTTCAAGAAAGTTATAAATTGATTTGCATTTTATTGAGTGAAATAAGTATTTGAACCCTTTGCAAAACATGACTTAGTACTTGTTGCAAAACCCTTGTTGGCAATCACAGGGGTCAGACGTTTCTTGTAGTTGGCCACCAGGTTTGCACACATCTCAAGAGGGATTTTGTCCCACTCCTCTTTGCAGATCTTCTCCAAGCCATTAAGGCTTTGAGGTTGACGTTTGGCAACTCAAACCTTCAGCTCCCTCTACAGATTTTCTATGGGATTAAGGTCTGTAGACTGGCAAGGTCACTCCAGGACCTTAATGTGCTTCTTCTTGAGCCACTTGTTTGTTGCCTTTGCCGTGTGTTTTGGGTCATTTTCATGCTGGAATACCCATCCACGACTCATTTTCAATGCCCTGGCTGAGGGAAGGAGGTTCTCACCCAAGATTTGACAGTGCATGGACTCGTCCATCATCCCTTTGATGCGGTGACATTGTCCTGTCCCCTTAGCAGAAATGCACCTCTAAAGCATAATGTTTCCACCTACATGTTTGATGGTGGGGATGGTGTTCTTGGGGTTTTAGGCAGCATTCCTCCTCCTCCAAACATGGTGAGTTGAGTTGATGTCAAAGAGCTTGATTTTGGTCTCATCTGACCACAACACTTTCACCCAGTTCTCCTCTGAATCATTCAGATGTTCATTGGCAAGCTTCAGACGGGCCTGTACATGTGTTTTCTTGAGCAGGGGGACCTTGCGAGCATTGCAGGATTTTAGTCCTTCATGGTGTAGTGTGTTACCAATTGTTTTCATGGTGACTATGGTCCCAGCTGCCTTGAGATCATTGATAAGATCCTCGCATGTAGTTCTGGGCTGATTCCTCACCGTTCGCATGATCATTGAAACTCCACGAGGTGAGATCTTGCATGGATCCCCAGACCAAGGGAGATTGACAGTTATTTTGTGTTTCTTCCATTTGAGAATAATCACACCAACTGTTGTTACCTTCTCACCAAGCTGCTTGGCAATGGCCTTGTAGGCCATTCCAGCCTTGTCCCTGACATCCTTGGACAGCTCTTTGGTCTTGGCCATGGTGGAGAGTTTGGAATCTGACTGATTGCTTCTGTGGACAGGTGTATTTTATACATGTAACAAGCTGAGATTAGAAGCACTCCCTTTAAGAGAGTGATCCTAATCTCAGCTTGTTGCCTGTATAAATGTTATAATTTACCTTAGTTTCAGCATCATCTACAGACGCGAGGCTTCAAGCATGCAGCAGGCCTCTGTTTTATGTGTTTGATTCCTGTAGTCTCCTATCACGGTGCCCGTGATTCTGCCTGAGCGACACTCTTACTTCCGGGTATACCTTGGATGCATTCTTATTGGCTCTGGGATTATAACTCCTCCCAGGGCTTGCCTTTATATACGCCCTCCTATCACTATACCGGTGCACTTTAGTGGTGTTCCTGATCAGACGTTTGTTGCTGTGTTCTTGTTCCGTGTATGATCCAGTTTTGTCTGACCTTGCTCCTGTCTTCGCTGCCCATTTTGTTTATGACCCGGCTTGTCTGACTACAATTCTCGTGATCGATTCCATTGACTACTGCTTGCTGTGTACCAATCCAGGCTTTGGCTGACTACCGCTCTCTGTGTACCGATCCAGGCTTTGGCTGACTACTGCTTTCTATGTACCGATCCAGGCTTTAGCAGACTACAGTTCTCTGTGTACCGATCCAGGCCTTGGCTGACTTCCGCTCTCATAGTACCATTTCTGCATTGGCTACTCTCCTAGCATTAGCTTTACCACTAGTGTGCCTGTTGTCTCCGGTCTTGTGTCCCATAGCCATTTGCTCTACGGTTGCCCAGTTGCACTACATACAGCCTGTGCCTTAGTGGTCACTTTTGGTTGCACTACCTTTCAGCCTGCACCTTTCTGTTGCCTCCGGTTGCGATACTATAAAGCCTGTGCCTTAGCAGTTATTTCTGGTTACACCACCTTTCAGCCTGTGCCTCACTGTTGCCTCCGGTTGTGCTACTATACAGCCTGTGCCATACGATTATCTCCGGTTGAGCTACGTGCTACCGGTACCTTCCTGTTGCCTCTGGTTGCGCTGCTATACTGCCTCTGCCTTACGATTGCCTTCGGTTGCACTATACTCAGCCTGTACATTACTGTTGCCTCCAGTTGCACTGTTCGATCTGTGCCTTACGATTGCCTCCGGTTGCACTACTATACAGCCTGTGCCTATTCCAGTTGCCTCTGGGCATAACCTCCGAGTATGTGTATCTGAGCCATCATGTGGGCTGCCTATACCTGGTTTTCTGGGCAAGTCTGGTAGCCTCAACTGTCTCCCTGTTCCATTGGGGATTTTTGCCCTGCAGTACTTACCTCAGCTAGGGCACCTCCTGGCCAGTACTGCTGAGGTTTTGTTCCAGTTCTACACTCTGCATTACAGTTGTTTTGTATATACTGGTCTCTGTTGTACCCTGACCTGTGTCAGATCCAGAAGAGCTTATCCTCTGTCTGGGTCTGGACCTGTGAAGGGCATCTCTGTTCTTTATTATTTATTTAATAAAGCTGCATTGTTTTACCTTAACCAAATTGTCTGAGCGTTCATTAAAACCGTGATATCTCCTCCTACCTACCTCCTCCCTCTGAGCTGCTCCTCCTACCTACTTCCTGTGGAGGGGTTTAAAAGGCAGACTGAGTCCTGACTCAGTTGCCCTTGCGTTGTTATGCTTAGCAGTTCTCTTACCTTGGGCTCTGTGTATGACCTGGCTAGTCTTCCATCCAACCTGGTGCTGACCTGTGGCTCTGTCTGACTATTCTTTTGCATATCCCTATTAGTGGACATCCAACCTGGTGCAGACCTGTGGCTCTGCCTGACTACCTGAACTGTGCATGACCTGGCTTGTCTGACTACCCCCTCTGGTGCTGACTTGTGGCTCTGTCTGACTACTTACGTTTGCTCCCTTTACATAGCAGACACCCAACCTAGTGTGGACCTAGGGCTCTGGTAGACCACCTCTGATACTGACTGCAGGCTTGAGTCAGTTATCTACTCCCCCTCTGACTGCAGGCTGAGTCAGAGTTCTCTCCTTACTGACGGCAGGTTCCTACTTCGGATCAAGTTCCTGTGTTCCTGTTCCTGACCCAGTTCCTGCTCCTGTTCTGTTCCTGATTCCGGTAGAGACTACCAGTGGCTGAGACCTAATCTCTAGCATTGTGGTCAAGCTTGGCAGCCTATTATTTCTGATAACTGTGCTCACTGGCTTGTAACCCTCTGCTTGTTTCTTTGTATATATTTGCTACTTCCTATTGTATATATTTGCCTACCACTACTATTAATATATTGCATTTAACTATACCGTACTGACTCCTGAACTTCTCTGGGAACCGTGACAATAAAAGACACCTGGGAGCCAGAAATCTTGCTGATTGATAGGGGGTCAAATACTTATTTCACTCAGTAAAATGCAAATCAATTTATAACTTTTTGAAACGTGTTTTTCAGGATTTTTTTTGTTGTTATTCTGTCTCTCACTGTTCAAATAAACCTACCACTAAAATTATAGACTGATAATTTCTTTGTCAGTGGGCAAAAGTACAAAATCAGCAGGGGATCAAATAAGTGTTTTCCCTCACTGTACATATTGGAATTTGGTGTAACCAGTAGCATTGCTTCTGTAACATGAATAGCACCACATACTAAAATCAATTGGGAGCCAAATGATTTCATCATTAGTTGAAATACAAAAGGCTGATTACATATCTAAATTTAGCACTGCATTGATTTTATTTAATATGTTATAAGCATTCCATTAGATCTCAGTGTTGTCACTAACATATTATGTAAAAAATTACGTGATTTCCATATGAACCTGAGTTCTCAATTAGGAATACTTTCAGTAGGCATTAAAGAGAGAAGCTTCAAAACCATAGGACAATTCTGTCTATTCATATAAATTGAAAGAAAAACTGTGCAAATAAATTCTGTCAGTGGGAGTCTCTGTTTGCTGTGACTGTTAGGGACATGTACTAAAGTTACAAGTTGCACTTTTAAAGTACATATTTCTATTTACTGATATGAGTCTGTGTAAGAAGAAAGCATAACCTGAAAATGGACACAATGGGCCAGCTAGCTATACCAGATGCATTTAAACATATTAACATAGTAAATAAGGTTAAAGAAAAGACACAAGTCTATCAAGCTCAATATTTTCCTCATAACCCAGAAAAATGAAAATTATATAAGCTTTCTTGCTGCCAAATAAGTTAGCCTTTATCTGAACTTCCTGTTTTGCCTACTATAACACAGTTTAACCCTATGTTCTCTCTTGAAATAAATACATCTAATCTTCTCTTAAAAGTTTTAATTTTATCTGTCATTACCACATCCTTGGTCAAGGAATATCACAATTTAATGGACCGTAATGTAAAAAAGCCCTTCCTCTGCTAAAGTTGAAACCTCCGTTCCTCTAATCTCAAGTGGTGACCCCTGGTTATTTGATCAGGCCTTGGAATGAATAGCTCACCAGAGAGGTCCTTGTATTGACCTCTCATATACTTATACATTGTGATAAGATCTCCTCTTACTCATCTTTTCTCTAGAGTAAATAAACCAAGTTTGTCAAGTCTTCCATTCTTTTAATTAATTTTGTTGCTCTTTGCTGTACTCTCTCCAGTTCTATAATATCCATTTTTAGAACGGGTGCCCAAAACTGCACCACATAATTGAGGTGAGGTCTTACCAATGATTTATACAGTGGCAAAATGATATTATCCATTTTTGCTTCAATACCCCTTTTTAGGCAAGACAGGGCTTTGTTTGTTTGCTACTACTATTTGACATTGGTCACTGCTTCCAAGTTTGTAGTTTACAAGTATTCATAGGTCTTTCTCTAGCAACGAGTCCCTTAAAATGATTCCACTAAGTTCATAGTAGCATTGGAGTTTTTTCCTCCCAAATTCATGACTTTACACTTTCCTACATTAACCTTTATATTCCATTTGTTTGCCCAATCTACCATTTTATGTAAATCCCTCTGTAAATAACAAATTACTCTGCATAATTTAGTGTCATCTGCAAATACTGATATTTTGCTTTCTATATGTATTTCTAGGTCATTTATAAACATGCTAAAAAGCAGAGGACCAAGTACTGAACCCTGAGGTACTCCACTCTCAACTGTATTGAAGAATTTTCCATTTACAACAAAACACTGTTCCCTATCCTTCAACCAGTTTTCTATCCAATTGCAAAGGTTATCTCCTAGCCCTAATTTCCTTATTTTAGAGCCTCCTGTTTGGCACTGTATCAAATGCCTTTGCAAAATCTAGATATGCTAAATCTACTGTTTTACCATTACTAACTTGCTAATTTAGGGGTGGGCGAAAAGTGAGAAAAATTTTCTGCATGACTTTTTTGCAAAAAACAGATGATTTTTCTCTTTTCTCACAAAAGTATTCTCCTTTTTTCCAATGCAAAATGTTCCTCCTTTTCCTCTAACACATTTTTCACCTACTCTAACACATGTTTTTACTTTTCAACACATTTTTCTCCTATTCCATCACATTATTCTCCTATGTTTAACATTACCAAGCACAATATTACTTATTCTGAGGGCTGTAATGGTGAGATAAGTAGCTGGAGGTCAAAGTTGTGAGTCCTACAACAACATATACCTTGAAAAATGTGTTAGTATGCAGAGTGTATTTGTGCTTTGCCCACAGCACTTACACTGGCACATATTCATGATGATGTCAAGTGATTTAAAAAAATAAAGCAGATGTGTATGGTAGCAGTGGTGGAGGACTGGCGTGGTGTGATTGACAAACTGCATCCACTCTGTGAGGAGAAAGAACATCATTATTTATTGCACATGCTGCAGCAACCATTGTTGCATTCAATTTTTGAACTACCACTTTACTACCACTTCCTTTCACTGTTCCACCTTTCCCCGTCCCGCTTGTGCATTTGCTAGACATTACTCAACTCCTGTGTGTGTGTCTATATACCCTCTACAGTACACAACTGATGGACTGTGATGTCAACAGTGAAGTGAAAATAAAGGGTTACTATTCCTTTAAGACATCCTATAAAGTACTATAATTAAGAAAGAGAAGAAATAACCCAGTGATACTGCTTTAGTCATAATAGCCTATTTTACCTGACCATACTGCCATTGTTCCTTTAATTAATAAAATAATTAAGGTTTTGCGTGTTTCCATACAAGCTGTTAATATGCACAAGTCACTTGAATTAACTGATTTCACTAAAAGACTGTCCCTATCTGTTAATATTTATAATAATATTTTGTTGATAAGGGCTTAATAAAAATCTATTGAGCAATTATTATTTTTATTTTGCCATCAATAGAGAAGCTACTTAACACAGAGTAATCCAGGAATTGACAACCTTGGACAATACACCTGCTGGGAACTAAAACTCTATCATTCTCAGCTAACTGTTGGCTGGTTGAGAATGAGGTACATTTTGTGCTGAAGGGTACCTCTCTCTGATAATCACTTTTTCATATTTCTATTAAAGTGTACAGAACTGCATAATGTTACCAACAATTTTAAATACTAATCTAATTCCATATGGTGGCACTGGTGAGTAAAGAACAAAATAACTAAGAATTGTAGGGGCATGTGATTATCATTACATTTTAAAATTCTGGAAACTAAATAATGAACTGCAAAGATCTCACCAAGCAAGGCATTTAAAATTAACCATTTGAGAACCAGAAGGTGTGCAATACTTTGTCCTGCGAGTTGTTACATGCTTCCCTGGTGGTAAAAAGATTGTGTCTTTCTTTTAGAACAACTGAATGCAAATGATTAATAATGGTACAGAAAATGTTTCTAAGCTAAGCATTAGTTTGTTTAATATGTTTAAGGTAACAGTGGCAGATAATTTGAAGTTATAAACATATGACACGGAATGTTACTATGGCTAATTTCAGAATCATTTCATTACAACAGATTCATCATATCCCCCTAAAAATAAAAAATAAAAATGTAACATCTTAGTGGAAATTGCATTGTGGAAAAATGATCAACATTGCTCATGTTCATATTAAACAATTCAAATACTTGTAATGATACAAAGACTAGTTCAATATCAAATACTGGGATAGTAAATACTAATTGTATATATTCATTATGACATTCTTGATCAACTAGATCATAAAGTAAGAATATTTTTGAAGCCATTTTCTTTGTCTCATATCCTCTTCAAAGGTTGAAAGGTCATCTGATGATGCCCCAGAAATATAAAAACTTTCCATATATTCTACAGCATCATACTAATTTTGTTACTTTTCTTTAGGATACACATAAATCAGTATTGCTTTAAATGTTTATTGCCTGCAACAAAAATTATCACAAAATAATGTAATGTCTGTATATTTCTTAAATTAAATTAAACCTACAATTACAGAAGAAACACTGCTGAAAAAGAAACCATATTTAACTACTACAGTCTTATTAATGTCCGTAAACAAAGATAGAGTGAATTATTTCCCTGGAAGTCAAGACTTAAATGTAGCCATTTTGATCAGTTTTAAAAAGTCAAGAATGTAACAAGCAGGTAATTCAATACATGAAAGTTCTGAATATCTAATGAAAACCATTCAAATTAATTGGAACTTGTAAGAAAATATGTTCTTTATATGGATACAAATATTATTTTAAAAAGGACAGTGAGTAATCTGTATTGTGAAAACTTAGTTAAATCTGCACACATTAATATTGCATTATTGTTTTTATTATTCTCTTATTGTATCTCCCCATCTTAAAATGTATAGGTAAGAAATAAAAATCATCTGTCCTGAAAAATTGTTATAATGGTTTAATTGTGATAATACTTATATTTTGTTCCACAAACATATTTCAGTTATGTATAAAATAAAAAATAATATAAAAATAGTACATACTTTTCAAAATATAAATTGCTTGGTAAAAATGGAAAGTAGATGATATATGTAATTAAACAATATGTTTATACCAAAATATTTTAAATGTTTTGAATCTCAATGCATGTGATTTTGCTATTTTATATAATTGCTGAATTGTGTGCCATTTTCATGTAACTTGAATATATGTACTCTCATCAGTAGGTGTCAGTGCAGTCAGCGAAAGTTGTCTAGAGAGAAGAGGAGAACAAGTAAAACCCAGTATAGTAAAATAATTTTCGGAAAACATGCAGAAGGGAGTTAGAAATATATTAACATCACAGCCAACATCACAAACAATATTTTTACCAATATTTTGATAACAATATTTAGTAAATGTTACAAGCAAACTCACTGTGGTGGAATGTATTTTTATTAAGACATGTTTAAAGTGTTCCAACAAATGAGTAAATATAGAAATCTGTCATATTATTCATCTAGAAGAAGAGAAAAGGAGAATTTTAGTACTAGCATTCACAGGCGCAGTAAAACAATTATAGCACACAAGGATTCAGTATTTAAATACAGTGATTTATTCCAAACATACATCAGAACTACTAGGCATAGATGGTGTGGGTCTGCAATGAAACACCATAGCTTGATGTTGTATGTGAATTTTCTTCTATATGTCTTAGTTTGTGGGTCCTGATCAGAGGATGACCTGCATGCACCCAACAACATTGGCAAGTTACCATATCAAGGAATATGTTGTATATCCAAATGTTCACATTCACATGTTTGGATTTTTATTAATGAGCAAATTTTAAAAACTCCCTTGTGCACTGAGAACAGTTAAGAGATATATAAAAAAGCCAATTCAATACACCGAGGTCCTTCAAATTGCATAACTTTTCAATTACAAATCTTATGTATTTTTGTGCATAAGTAGAAAAATTTAAAATTTTCCTACCTGATTCAGACATAGAGAAATAATTGATTTTTCCTGAAGAATTTACATTGTGTGGAAACTTGCACTTTACTAAATTAGTATTTTTAAACAGGTAATTTTACCTGTGAAAACTGGCAGTTTAGTGATGACGTTGATTTAAATGTCTGCTTTTCACTCAAGATCCCTTTATAAAGATGCAAATGCATTAACAATTAAAAAAAAAGAGGAAACTGTATTCTCAATTTGATCATTTTTCTAACTAAATCCCAAATATCCAGATAGGACCTACTCACTTTGATATCAATTTTGAAAATTGCAGCTTTTTCTAGATCAATAGAAAAAAGGAAATGGTGAAATTTTTACTTGACTAAGATTTGTCAAACTCAGAACAATTTAAATGAAGTTACAGATTAAGAAATTCTGTGGCTGTAAGGATCTGGCAATATATCTCCACACATTGCACACTGTGTGCTGTAGTGTCCACACATGGCAATGTGGTGGAGACCAATAGAATGCAAGCCATAAGGAAATATTTTCAGACTTTCACCTTGCAGAATATTCCAAGCTTATATCAGGGAGGATCAATTATTTATGGGATGGATAAGGGAAGCTGCGACTGACATTACCTGATTTTTTGTGGGATGGTTTAACACAGTGAACATGCATTATAAGAGCAGATGTACAAAGGTGTGTGTGATCCCAGTACTTCCCTCTCATCACAAGATTTTCACACACCTGCCCCTACAGCTGACAACTGCATAGTGCCTCCTTGCTCCCAAGTAAAATACTCCTACAGTCATGATTTTGAAATGGAGGAGAAATATTAGAGTGACTGGATAACCTTTCCCCAAATGTACCTGAAATGGTGGTGGCTTGGCTTGGTCCTGCTGCTGACTCAGTGCTAGGACTTGTAGAAACCTCTTCCTTCACCTTTCCCATGTAACCATACCAGTTACTACCGCCCATGGGCATGGGGCATTCAGCAACCTGATAATTTAATATTTGATGCTTGGACAACTCAGCAGAGAAACTAAATTAGCAAACACCAGAATATCACCGGTGGTATCATATTCTAACAAGCCTTGTCATGTTTTTTTGTAGAAATAAGGTAGTGCACTCAAGTTAGTATTTTGTGTCATCAACATAAGAAATAAATATATATATATAAAACATAAGGTGAAAAGAAGAACTAAGAGTAGTAAGTTTAATGGCACAATGGTTAAAAACAAAGACACACTCACTTGACCCACAATGGATAAACAGCATCTCGGGGTCCCAAGGCCCCCAGTTGTCTTGTAGACACCTTCTCCTACTATTAGTCCAAGCTGAATAGAGATTCCCACTCATATCACTTCTTATCAGATTAACCTTAAACTCTGATGCTATGCGACCTAATGTTTAATAGAATAATTGCCAGCTGATGTGGTCCACAAGTGTATAGAATTGTATGGCAAAAGGTGTAGAGGGCTATAAGGCCAAAAGTAGGGAGAAACTCCTGGCAGGGGACGTAGGGCCAGAACCAGTACTGAATAGAGCCTTACTTGGCCTAACAAGCCAAACGCATTTTGGTCTGCATTCTGACGACTTCTTCAAAGGCTAATAAGTAAGAATGAAAGAGAATCCCCATAAGCATCTTGTATTTAACAACTGTAATTGGCCTTGATTTGCTGACAAGCTTTTCCTGTATCTCATTGTATCTGACCCACCGCGTCCTAGGACTAATACGGTGGTTGCATTTTTTTTATATAAAAAAACAAACATAGAACAATATTTTACTTGCATTTTCTCAATGTTCACTGTGACTCAAAAAAAATTGTAATATCATATGGACCAATTATGAATGATTGTATTGGCAAAAGATACACCTCATCCAAAGAGTTAAGGGAAAAAGTTAATAATGTTATAAAATCTATTTAAAGCTTGGTTTAAGAAATCATTTTTGTAAAGGCTTACCTAATAAGTAAAATATTGAATGCATGTCAATGAATACTGACTATTACTCCGTATGCTATCTGTATACTCTGGATCACCAAAAAATGGTGATGACATTAGCTTATAATCAACATTATTCAACCAAAAAGATAATTGAAAAAGTGAAAGGTTGAATTTAAAGTGGTATATGTGAATGGCGGTGGTGAATACCATAAAATCTTACTTAAAATTTGAAGTGGGGCAGTGTATTATACACAAGGGAATTTTTCTTTTACATTACTGCACTGCTTCCCTCCCAGCTTACCCTAAATCCTCCTCTCCCCCTCTGTAGTCAAATCCAGCAGCCTGAAAAGGTCACAATGGGCAGTAAGCTTGCATCTGCCACCCCCTTCCAGCATCGCCCTGTCAAGACCTCTTCTTTCAAGCCAATGATAATGTCTTGCGAGGTCCACAAAGTCCTCGTAGGGCAATTCCATAGATCTCCAATGCACATAGATATATACTATATAATACATCTCACACTGAGGTTGATTTATTAAGGGAACTAGAGTAATTTTGGGGTAAACCAACTTCACAGTAAAAAGTAAATGCAAATTTGCAAGATTCTGATTAATTTATGTCCAAAAATGAGAGGTACCAAGTGCACTTCAGAGCAATACGTTGAAAACCTCTTTAGAAATGAAAGGATTAAACTCCCACTTATATCAACAGAGGCATTTGTGTCATATGAAGCAGTTTCCTTGACCAGAATTGCTTCAATTCTACTTACTACATAAGCCTCATAAAATATCAGCAGTTACTGGTCAACAAACTTGAAGGATGACATTAGCCATCTATTGAAAAATCATAAGAATTTTGAGTTCACACTGTCTAATCAAATTCAGTGTGCTACAAAACCTTCCAACATTTAAACCAACAATTAAAAAAATATTGAGACTTGTAGACACTGCCCATGCCATTGCACCTACTGTAAAACAAGGCAAAAACAGATTATTAAAGGAAACAATTCCCATGATGAAAAAGTGAGAAATTAAGAAAAACAGTAATATTAGAAACAGGGTGGAATATGTGGAAATGTGCAAGACCATAAGGAAGATGATACACCAGCAAAAACTCACAATAGATACTAGAATGTGTAGAGTAATCATATTGAAATATAAGGATGAATTACAAAAACTGAATGCAGTGCCAGAGGATGAAGTTGTTCCAGAAGTTTTGGTAGAAGAAGTAGAAGCTGCAATAAAATCAATGAAAAATGGCAAAGTACCTGAATCTGAGAAAGCTGTGATTGAAATATCAACCATTATTCAAAGCTGTAATTAAACTATTTTCAAAATGCCTACTACTCAGCAAAATGTCTGAAACATGGAAAAATAAATAACTTATTGTGCTGCATAAAAAAGGTAATAAGGCGGATGTAAAAAACTATCACCCACTAAGTATATTGTCAGTGGTCTGCAAGGTTTTTACACAGGTACCATCAATAAGAAAGGACACAATACTTAAAGCGGCACTACCTAAAAAGCAAGCAGACCTCAGGAGCGGTTACAGTACAATGGACTATGGATGAGTGAAAGTTTTCCTGCTTTTTTCATTGAAATCAGAATGTTTCCCCATTACATAGCAATTTTCTCTTCTTTTCCTGTAGGCATATAAAGTGTGTCAGGCTCTCACAGCATTCCATTTTGTGTTGGTGAGAAGACACAGGCAACCATGATCCAAGTTTTTTCCTGATCTGACTCTTATCTCTGCCCTAGGGGAGTCTGGGGAAATGGGATCAACAACAGCCATGATATGGGTGATGGATGATCATGGGTCCACTTGCCACTACTAGCTCCAATGATGCATCTGAGGCAGTAGCAGCACCACCACTAGCCCTCACCACTTTACGTATAAGTGGAGAAAACAAGTTGGCAAATAATGCTTTTCCACCTGCCCAAAATATCCAAAATCATGGATGTGTTGTTAAAATATAAATTTCTCCCTTGTGTCATGGTTTGTTTTGACTCTCAGACACAGAGTAAGATAAAAATCAAACTTTATTGAAAAGTTTAATGGGAACCCTCACGGGTCCTAATCATACACGTAAATCACATATACACAATGGGTACAAACAGTAGTTATTGAAATATACACAAGGCTCTACCGGCCTTGCCAATATACCGGGCAAGGCAGCCTGGAGATTTACACGATGAACAGATTGTGGCTTTACCGGCCTTGCAAATATACCGGGCAAGGCAGCCTGGAGGTTTACACGACAAGCTGGTTGTGGCTCTACCGGCCTTGCCAATATACCGGGCAAGGCAGCCAGGAGGTTACACGCCAATCCTAAATGTGGCTCTACCGGCCTTGCCAAATTACCGGACAAGGCAGCCAAGTGGACAGAGGAACAGCTCCACTAATGCTGCATAGATGGAGCAACAGCATAAGATGGATCAGTGGAGCAAACCAGTCTCCCAACTAAAGAGAACCAACCGGTTACCAAAGGAAACAGCAACAACCGGTGGATGTACAGTAACCCTGGGCCATGTATAGAAGAACAGTATAGCCCACCCGGTTCTACACAACGGATTAGCAACCGGTGGATGTGGAGTAAACTAGCAAAGCTTACTGGACAAGCAGGTGCTTAACCGGCTCTATACAGAGGAATCAGCAGCCGGTGGATGGTGGAGTAAACCTGCACTGATGCTGGTCAGCAATAGCACTCACACAGCTCTAAACTAGAGGAATTAGCAGCCGGTCCATGGTGGAGTAAACCAGTACCGCGTACTGGATAAATGAAATGCCTAACCGGTACTAAGAAAGCGGAAGTAGCTACCGGTGAATTGGAGTAAACCAGTACTGCGTACTGGATAAGCGAATGCCCAACCGGTTCTATACAAGCAAATCAGCAACCGATGAGAGTGGAGTAAACCAGTACCGCGTACTGGATAAGCGAATGCCCAACCGGTTCTATACAAGCAAATCAGCAACCGGTGAGAGTGGAGTAAACCAGTACCACGTACTGGATACGTGAAAACCCAGCCGGTTCTATAAAAGCAAATCAGAAACCGGTGAGCTAGGAGTGTACAGAGATCAGAATGTCGCCATAGCAACTTCAGCAGCCAAACGGATAACCAGCAGTAGCGACAGCAGGCAAGCCAGGACAACACAGGAACGATAGCACCGCCAACCGGGTCAGGAAAGGAACAGGAACACAGCAGCACGGGATCAGGAACGGAAACAGGAATGACAGCACCGCCAACTGGATCAGGAATGGAGCAGGAACAATGCAGGAGAGGCACTGGCTACAGGAGCAACGCTGGTATTGGTAGCAAGCGAAACAGGCCCAGGGAACAGGTACAAGGCAGGTGACTGCTGACATAGAGACATCACGAAAGGGCAACCAAAGGGTGCCTCAGCCCAGTCTATAAAGG
This sequence comes from Rhinophrynus dorsalis, assembly GCA_037306005.1. Lineage (NCBI taxonomy): Eukaryota > Metazoa > Chordata > Amphibia > Anura > Rhinophrynidae > Rhinophrynus > Rhinophrynus dorsalis. The sequence continues at coordinate 180,068,133 of CM074723.1, forward strand.
CAATCCTGGGTGGGCAAAAGACAGGTGGCCAATTGTGAGTACACACACCTGACTGACAGCACAAGTAAGCAATCACGGGCACCGTGATACCTTGAGAGTAGGATGAAATTGTGCCTCTCATCAGCAACTGCGTTGTGCATAGTGTATGTGGTAAGTAAGGGAAGGACTGGGAACAATGGGCACATCTGGTGGTCTTTGGCACATTAGCCTACTCCTCAGCATCCTGCTGTCCTTCCAACTCAGTAGCAGCAGGAAATACAGCAGCAGCAAACTCCGCATTTTCCAAACTCTCACTGCTGATGATGGTGGTGATGCTCATCTCTATCCCCATATCTGTCTCCCATTCCTTCTCGGTTTGGGATAAAAGGCCATTACTGTCTCTACTTCTCCACCTTCATCATCACCACCGCCAGTCCCTCCTTGTTGCTACTGCACTATTACAGATGGGGGTGAAGTGAAATGTGACAGAGAGTCCCCTATTGTCACACTTGCCATCTCTTCTTGACCAGAAGAAGTCAGACTGGCAGCACTAGCAGCAGACACAGGCAGCTGATCTGTGCTCATGTTGGTGATGGTGTTGTTATTATTGCTGCTAGGCAACAATTTTGCCTTCTTCTGGGACAATTCTATTGGGGGAAGGGGACTCTCAGGGTCAGGGAAATGTTGTGGGCCTCCTGGACCACTGGTGTGGTCACTCTGCATTACATCCCCTACCACTTCAGCATCAGCAGGAGGAACTACTGTGATAACGCTACTCTGTGATGTATGGGTATGTCTTTTCTTGTATGAACATATTTCTCAAATAAAGGTTTTAAAACTTTAAAAAAAAAAATACTGTTTTTTTAATTATGACTGGGTTCTCTGATCTATGTGCTGTTTGGGTCTCTCTTGCTGTCAGATATGTCAACTGAGTGTGCGCAGGCCGTTGTCTGCAGGGAAGGGAGTGCTGGCGAGCGGCGCTGGAGGGCAGTGCTTGTGACGCATTGGCTGCCAGTAGATGTGTGACGCAGGAGGAGTCCAGACCAGACCCTCTACCAATAGCGTAAGCTCCCCTGCAGGGGGGAGTAACGGCTGGAGAGCAGGGAATAGGGTACATAGCTAGAGTACGTAGGCCAATCTAGGCATGACTCCCCGGAGAACTACAAACTGGGAAACCCGAGAGAGGAGAATAGCCCAGAAGGAGCGTGGAACAAGAAGATGGAAGGATGGTCAATACCAATGCCAAGGTCATACACAGGAAGGCTAAGAAGAAACAGATCAGCAGGATCTGAGGGCCAAAGGTCATACACAGGTAGGCTAGGCAAAACAGAATCAGCTGGCTAAAGAGCAGTGGGTTCCAGAGCCAATGGTCATACACAGGATGTCTAGGCAGAATGGAACACAGGGGTTAACAGAACACTGGACAAACAGTGAAAGGGCTGAAGAACTGGGCAAGCTGAGAACAGCAGACTAGGTACTAGGCTGGAGCAACACTAGAGCCAGGGACCAGGAAAACGCTCCTAAGGAACACTGTGAAAGAGCACTGCAAGATGGGAGACGCTGCAATAAATAGAAGATAGGGCCGTGACGTCATAGGGGGAAGCCACGCTAAACCCGGAAGTGAAGCGCATACTCGAGACAGGGAGAGAAACAAGGAAGACGGCACCGATGACCGGAACAAGCCTAGAGAGAAAGCAAGGGGCAAGGTGACCAGGCGGAGCAACTGGAGTAGGAGACGGCGGAAGGTAGGCAGAACAATGACACTGCCCCCCCCCCCACTAAGAGGCGCTTCCGGAGCCTAAGGAGCGGGCTTGGAAGGGTACCGCTGATGAAAGTCCCGAACTAGAGCGGACGCATGTAGGTCCGACGGCTTTATCCAGGAAGCTCCTCGGGACCGTAACCCTGCCAATTTACCAGGTACTGCAACCGACCGCACGAGAGTCAAGGATGCCGTCCACAACGTACTTCTACTGACCGTCAATAGTCACCGGAGGGGGTGGTCTGGCTTGGTTGGAGAAAGAGTCGGCAGCAGGAAGAATGGCCTTGAGTTGGGAAACGTGGAATACTGGGTGTACCTTCATACTCCGGGGCAGGGCTAGTTTGTAGGAAACTGGAGACAAATCCCGGAGAATACGGAAAGGTCCAAAATAACGAGGACCTAATTTAGAGGATGGTTGGGAGAGGTGCAGGTGTTTGGTAGACAGCCATACACGCTGCCCTGACTGAAAGAGAGGAGCTGGGAGCTGATGATCTATAATGATCTGACGGATCTGAGCCCATAAAAGAGCAGTGCAGATAGAACGCCAATGAGAAGACAGGGATCGGATCCTGGTTTCTGCGGCAGACACCATAGGTACACCGGGGGCCAGCAGAAGAACCCGAGGATTATACCCCAGGGCAGCAAAAGGGGGAGCAGCCCAGCGAGGAATGACGTAGGGAATTATAGGAAAATTCAGCCCAGGGCAGGAGTTGCACCCAGTTATCATGTTGAAGATTGCTATAGGATCTGAAGTACTGCTCCAGACCCTGGTTGAGCCGTTCAGTCTGCCCATTAGTTTGCGGGTGATAGGCTGTAGAAAAATGTAAAGAAACACCTAAACGTGCACAAAAGGCTCTCCAGAACCGTTAGACGAACTGGGTGCCCCGATCCGAAGTTATGCGAAGAGGGAAGCCATGTAGATGCACTATGTCAGAGATGAAAATCTCCGCGAGCCGCTCTGCAGTGGGAAGGCCAGACAGGGGGATAAAATGTCCCTGTTTGGAGAAGCGGTCTATGACCACAAGTATGGTATTGTTACCTGCTGACATGGGCATATCCACGATAAAGTCCATGGACAGGTGAGTCCATGGGAGTTCAGGTACCGGCAAAGGAAAAAGTAAACCTAGGGGAGACGTGGAGTCTTGACACGAGAGCAGACCGAACAAGAAGAAACCCAATCAGACATATCCTGACAGCAGGTTGGCCACCAGAAATACCGATTGAGGAGATCAAGAGTACGGTCTATTCCGGGACGGCCAGCCACTTGGGACTGATGAGCCCAAGCCAGGACCTTTTCTCTGCAAACCTCTGGAACTAAAAGGCAAGAGGAAGGGCAAGAGGCTGGTGGTGCTACCAGTTGAGACTTCTGGATGTACCTCAGGGTAGAGGTAGACAGGGAACCCAAAAATACACCGGTAGGAAGAATGGGTTCAGGACAGGCCAAGGCAGTGGACTCCTCATAGCACCTAGATAAGGTGTCAGCCTTGGTGTTCTTGGTACTGGGGATATACGAGATGGTAAAATCAAACCGAGAGAAAAAGAGTGACCACCTGGCCTGGTGAGGAGTCAGACGCTTGGCAGATGCCAGATAGGAGAGGTTTTGATGGTCAGTAAGGATGTTGATGGGATGAGCAGCTCCCTCAAGGAGATAGAGACACTCCTCTAGAGCGAGTTTAATGGCAAGCTGTTCTCGATTCCCGGTGTCGTAGTTCCTCTCAGCCTTAGTAAATCGGAGTGAGAAGAAGGAACAAGGATGCAAAGTACCGGCTGGGACAGAACGTTGTGACAACACAGCACCAGCGGCTACCTCTGAAGTGTCCACCTCCAGCATAAATGGCAAGGCCGGGTGTGGATAGGCCAAAAAGTGTCGTGGAGGTGAAGGCAGATTTTAGGGAAGAGAATGCCTGTAAAGCCTCCTTAGACCAAGTACGGGGATCAGCTCCCTTGCAGGTCAGTTGTACTATCGGCTGGATTATCTTAGAGAAGTTCTTAATAAATCTGTGATAGTAATTCGCGAAACCGATAAACCTCTGTAAAACTTTAATGGGATAAGGAACCGGCCAGTTCAGAATGGCACTGAGTTTCATGGGGTCCATGGTCAAACCAGAGGCAGAGATGATGTACCCTAAGAAGGGCAATGAGGGCTCCTCAAAGGTACACTTCTAGAGTCTTGCATAGAGTTTGTTGACTCGAAGCCGCTCTAGAACTGTACGGGCATAAGTGAGATATTCTTGCAGATTCCTGGAGAAGATTAGTATATCATCCAGATATACAATCACATAAGACAACAGGAGATCATGGAACACGTCGTTCATGAACGCTTGAAACACAGCTGGAGCATTACGCAGACCAAAGGGCATTACACAATACTCGTAATGCCCGAAACGCGTATTGAACGCTGTCTTCCATTCCTCACCACTACGCATACGGACAAGGTTATAAGGACCCCTAAGGTCCAGTTTGGTGAATATGGCTGACCCGCGTAGTCTTTCTAATAGCTCTGGTGTGAGAGGGGATAACAATTCTTGAGGATAACAGCATTGAGACCCCTGTAGTCTATACATGGACACAAAGAACCCTTCTTTTTCTTCATTCAAAAGAAACATGCACCTGCAGGAGACGTGGAGGGATGGATGAATCCGTGGGCAAGATTTTCTTGTATGTACATCCCAGAGCCTTGGTTTCAGGCAGAGACAAGGGGTAGGTTCTCCCTCTGGGAAGAATAGCTCCAGGTAAGAGATCAATAGTACAGTCATACTACCAATGTGGTGGAAGGGTCTCGGACCTAGTTTTGGAAAAGACGTCCGAATACGACTGGTAAGCGATCGGGAGCCTGGTCTCTGGTGATTCGAGCACGTCTACAGTCGCAGCAGGGATGGAAGGAGCAGAAGTAAAGGTAAGAGTCCTCTTAGCCCAGTTGATGCGAGGATTATTTCTAATTAGCCAGGGTAGGCCGAGCACTACTGGTGTCAAGTGGGCAGAGATAACATCGAACACGATGTACTCTCGATGCTGAGGAGCTATATGCATGGCTAACGTCTCTGTCTGTAGGATGATACGTCCGTCCCCAAGAGGAGAACCATCAATAACTACAATGGAGATGGGCCTCTCCTTGGAGACGAGAGGAATACCATGGCCCCGGGCAAAGGAGAGGTTGATAAAAACCCCGGCTGTTCCTGAATCTACAAGGGCTGCTACCTCCACTACTGATTCGGTTATGGTTACACTTACCTTCAAGGTTAAACGCTGTAGAGGTTCTGAGAAAACCTGAGTGTGACTTAGCGGGACTCCCTCTGATCTCGCCAAGTCCGGGCGTTTTCCGGCTTGTTGGGGCAGGACCGGGCGAAATGGTCTGTCAGACCACAATAAAGACACAGACCCTGGTTGTGTCTCCTGGACTTCTCTTCTTCTGTGATGTGGGAAGGACGCCCAATCTCCATAGGCTCCGGTGCTGACTCGGGAGAGGAGGATGGAGCCATGAACCTAGGAGTCAATCGCAAAGGGGGCCTTACCACTGGATATCTGGATCAATCCCGGTCACTCTCCTTTCTTCTCTCCTGTATGCGGGTGTCTAGAGAGGAACATAGGGAGATGAGGCCCTCCAGGTCTCCGGGATGGGCTGAGTCATCAGCTCATCTTTTAGATGCTCAGAGAGTTCTCGTCGGAAAGCTGCCTTCAGAGAACTGGTGCCCCAATCCGTGTCATAAGCAAGCGTACAAAAGTCAATGGTGTATTGGGAAAAGGGTTGAGACCCTTGTTGGAGCTCCAGGAGTGCGGCTTCTGCTTTAGCCTGACGACCAGGGACGTTGAATACTGCTCGGAAGACCTGGAGAAAGGAGTCGCAGTCTTCCAGAAGTGGAGACTGTCTGTCCAGTAGGGGGGAAACCCAGGACAAGGCCTGATCCTGAAGCAGAGAGACTATGAACGTGACTCTCGATTGGTGTGAGGAGAACACGTCTGGTTGATTGCGAAAATGTAGAAAGTAGTGGTTCAGGAAATATCAAAGGAGTTTGGGATCCCCCTCATAATGATCCAGCAGCTGGAGACGTGGTATAGAGGGACTCTGCCCACTCCCAGACACATCAGGAAGAAACACACGGTTTTCCGGCAAAGCTGGGGTGGGGTTTCACGCCTCCAACTGTTGTTGCATGTGTTGTAAGATCGAGGTAATCGAATCTAACTTCTGGTCAAGGCTTGTTATGTGGGAGGTGTGTTGTTCCAGCATGGCCGCTTGCTGGACAACCACCTTGGACAAGTCCTTGGGGTCCAAGGACATTGTAGTGGTAATGGTACTTTCACTGTATCAGATATGTCGGCTGAGTGTGCGCCGGCCGTTGCCTGTAGGGAGTGCTGGCGAGTGGTGCTGGAGGGCGGTGCTTGTGACCTGTTGGCTGCCAGTAGATGGGTGACGCAGGAGGAGTCCAGACCAGACCCTCTACCAACAGAGTAAGCTCCCCTGCAGGGGGGAGTGAAGGCTGGAGAGCTGGGAATAGGGTACGTAGCTAGAGTACGTAGGCCAATCTAGGCATGACTCCCCGGAGGACTACAAGCTGGGAAACCCGAGAGAGGAGAGTAGCCCAGAAGGAACGTGGAACAAGAAGAAGGAAGGATGGTCAATACCAATGCCAAGGCCATACACAGGCGGGCTAAGAGGAACCAAATCAGCAGGCTAGAGGATAATGAGTTCCGGGGCCAAAGGTAATACACAGGTAGGCTAGGCAAGGCAGAATCAGCTGGCTAAAGAGCAGTGGGTTCCGGAGCCAATGGTCATACACAGGAAGTCTAGGCAGAAGGGAACACAGGAGTTAACAGAACACTGGACAAACAGTGAAAGGGCTGAAGAACTGGGCAAGCTGGGAACAGCAGACTAGGTACTAGGCTGGAGCAACACTAGAGCCAGGGACCACGTAAACGCTCCCAAGGAGCACTGTGAAAGTGCACCGCAAGCTGGGAGATGCTGCAATATCTAGAAGATAGGGCCGTGATGTCATTGGGGGAAGCCACGCTAAACCCGGAAGTGACTCACATACTCGAGAGAGGGAGAGAAACAAGGAAGATGGTGCCGACGACCGGAACAAGCCCAGAGAGAAAGCAAGGGGCTAGGCGACCAGGGAGAGCAACCGGACTAGGAGACGGTGGAAAGTAGGCAGAATGGTGACACTTGCATTCTAGTATACATCTCTGTGATTAAGGATAATCCTTGGAAATCTGCATGCTTCAGCAAGTGTTGAGTGCTATAAGCTTGTGTTTCACCTGGCTATATTCCAGTATATATCTAAAGGCCTTGAGCATCTTATTTTTTTGTTTGTATTAAAGTCCAGGCCAACATATCTATGGATATGGAGAAAGTAAAACAAGTTGTAACACTAGAGAAGGGGGGAGGCACAAGCTGCAACTGTCCTCCAAAGAAAAGTGTTCAAACGATATGTACATAATGTGTATTGTTTTATGAGTAAAGTGCTAAATGGATGAGATGTCATCTGGTATGGGTTTAAGACTTTGTGGGGTAATGAGACAGCATTCAGTAGTGAGAAAGGATTGGTAGGCATAATTTTGGATCCTTCCCCTCCTTTGTGCACCACAAATAATTTTTCACATAGTGATACAGATATCAATACTAGTATTATCTTGAATAAGTCCGGCACTACTGAGAAATCCAACTTATTCCGAGATGCACAGGAATGCATCTTGCTGCAGAGGCATCTGTGCGCCTGCTCCATCAGTCCCTTCCTGTACCTTAAGGTACAATGCAACTCCCCCTCACTAATCCTAGAGGAGGCCGGGACAGACAGTGCAGGTGCACAGATGTCTCTTCGGCAAGTTGTCTGCGCTGATGCCTGCCTGTACCCTTGGAACAAGTTGGATTTCTCAATAACGCTGGGCTTAAACAGTTTAATACTAGGATTGATACGCACGTTGCTATATGCATAATTATTTGGGAAGCGCTTTAATCTGAGTGAAAGTTCCGCTTTAACTGGGCCTCTGTCAGGTTATTTTAGAATCATGTGTGGAAGGTCATTGAATGGTATGAAGGATACACTATTGTTCAAAATTTTGGGGTCACTTAGAAATTTCCTTGTTTCTGTTATGGGAGCAGTTTGACTGTATAGTACGTAAGAAGTGCCTATCAAGCCAATCCAAATTGTGGGAGGTGCTTCAGGGAGCATGGGGGAAACTTTCTTCACATTACCTCAACAAACTGACAACTAGAATGCCAAAGGTTTGCAAGGGTGTAATTTCTGCAAATGGAGGATTCTTTGACGAAAACAAAGTTTGAAGGGCACAATTATTAGTTAAATTAAAAATCATTATCTCTAACCTTGTCAAATTCTTGACTGTATTTCCTATTCATTTTGCAACTCATTTGATGGAAAACAAGGGCATTTCTAAGTGACCCCAAACATTTGAACTGTAGTGTATGTAACAAACATACAGGTGGAGTGGGGGAGCAGGGAATCCCACTCAAATCATTGCTTAGCATGTTTCCTACCCCTCTGGTACCCAAAGGGTTAATAGGCAACGTATGGACTACATACCTTGCCTATATATATATATGTGTGCTTGTGTGTGTTTTAAACTTTTTTTTAATTAAAATAGTATTATTAGACAGTTTAACTTAGATCTCATTCATTGTTAACCCCCTACCTCCTGTGTCCCATTGCTTTTAGTACTTTTGCTCCACTCTCAGTTTGAAGAAGAGTGGAGCAAAAGTACTAATAGCAATGGGACACATATATATATATAGGCAAGGTATGTAGTCCATATGTTGCCTATTAACCCTTTGGGTACCAGAGGGGTAGGAAACATGCTAAGCAATGCTTTCCTACCTCTCTGGTACTCAAAGGGTTAATTGTGGAATAAAAGACAGATTTGTCCACTACATGGAAGTCCATGAGGTGGATGTGGATGGGGTTAGTATGTCCCATATATGCAATATATGTGACATACTAAGGGGGGGGGGGATGTGGAAGGGGGCATTGTGTAGTGCTTAGTGTACTAGTTTTATTGATTTTAACCCTTTGAATGCCACAGGGGTGAGCAGTGCACATCCCTATGGCATTCAAAGCTGTCCATGGTGCTGAAAGCCTTCTCTGTGTTCCCCTAGTGGCTGGGTAGGAAAGCACAGAGAAAGCTATTCAGAACTGGAGACGTGGGTTTTGGATTTTCTGACTGAACTTGATACTTTGCAGTGCTGTGATTGGCTGTGGTGCTAGGTAACATTTTTATCGTGTGTTTTTAGGTAAGATTTTCTATGCGACGCAGGTTTAAGGTTAACGTGTATTTTGTTGGTTATCGCTCCTTAGGCTTTCTGGGTAAGGAAGATTTGAATCTCACATTACCTGGTCTTGCTTAAGGAGCGAAGGCAGTTTTTTTCTTCACGTTGGTTTTAACGCCAACATTTGGATCGAGCCCTTAGTGCCTTCCTTTTACTGGTATTGATCATTTACCACAGATTTAAGGCTTTGAAAAATAATTGAGCTTGTTGCCTGATGGAAAATGTTCTTCACATGATTCACCATGAGACAGCTGAATTTGTTATGAAAAAAACACAATATAGTTTTCATATATAACTAGAAAGTTACATAGACAGAGAATAGCAAAAATGCTGAAAATGTGTCTGGTCTCTAGGGTCTAAGAAATGGCCAAGCCATTTGGCACTGAAAGAGTTAATCATTGGAGTGCCAGATAGGTATCCAGTGCATTGCTACATGGTGTGTTGTACCACTATGGAAATGACAATGTTAATATATTCCTTCATATCTTGCTCTGAGGGAGTTTTTATTGTGTAAGTCAAAATTTTAAGATTTTGACAGTATTTTTGGAATGTGCCTGCCACCAAAAAGAATTCCCGAACCAGTGAGTCAGTCAGTCTGAATTTGTTGAACAAAGGCTAAATGCTTTTGCTGCTTTGTCATTCGAAAAAGCAAGCTGCCATGTTTATTGCCATGGTCATATAGGGTTTGTTAAATAATGGTTTTAACCCTTTTGAATGCTAGAGAGATCTCCAATGCATTGCTTTACAAATGTAGAGCTACCCTAGTATGCTTAAGTTTTACAGCATTTTCATTAAAACAACGTGCTGCTCAGAAAATTAAAATAATTGCTGCGAAAAAAATCTATATATGTAAAAAAAATAAATAAATAAAGGGTATTCACATATATTACTGACAAAATGGAAGGCATATATTGGGTAAAATCATATTTATAAATCTATAGCATGCCAAGTGCATGATTAACCCATTAAGGACCGCACAGTCCTAGATGATCACTGCACTTTTTTTTTTCTTTTGGAGTGATTCATCCTGCGATGGCAACTCAGCTTGCAGCCACACTGCCATCCCAGAATTTCATGACGTGCCAGGACTGTCACCAGTCCTTAACGAACATATAATTAAGGGGTTAAAGAGCTAATGACTCCAGTTTTCCTTACTTTTTGCTTACTCCCGTGACACTCAAAGGATTAAAAAAAAAGACACACAATCTTAACTCAGAGAGAGTTATTAAGTGATGATTAAGTAAAACTAGAAAAATAAATTATTACTGCATTTAAAGTGTATATTATTTAATTACAACCACTGGGCATTAAAACAGATATAGGATACTTTTTTTTAGTAAAGCGACAAAAGGGATGCTTCATAGACTAACATACAATTACAGACATCTCATACTCAGTAATATAAGAATTATTTTACTATAAAGATAAATGTAACTTTCAGTTTTCCATTTGTGAGTGAAAAATGAACATTACTTATTAATGAGTGTTACAGATATATTTTAAAAGGATAGCAGAATGTTAAGAAATACAAATAGGAAAGTAGACATGTTATTGATGAAGGTAATAACCATGTTCTCTCTCAACACCAAAAGGTTTAAAGCTGACCAGATGAAGAGAGAGATTGAATGAAGAAATAGACAATATTAAGAAGTATAGGATAGTGTTCGTTACCTGGCATAGTTATTAAATTCATTGTGGGAAGATGAACTGTTTCAATATGTTAAACACTTGAGGCTTTTAAAAAAAGAGCTGCTGTCACTTGAAGAGATATTGACAGAGTACACATTTTTTCACATAGAATCTCACTACTGTCAGGAAGAGTGGTTTATCTAAAAATGCAAATTATATTATAAGCAAATCTCCCATAGGATCTTCACTTATCACAGCAGTATACAGTAAAATTACTCATTAAACTGCTAAATACATAATAATTTTATGAACTGTTTCTTAATAGTATTTATTTTCTATAAAGATCATGGTTAGAAAAATTTTCAAATGATTGTTTTTTATTTAAAATTCAGTAGGCTCAGAACCATATCTTCAATTCATGAAACAATCCCAATTTCTATGCACAGTAAGATAAAGAAGAATTATTTAAAAAAAGTTTCTTTTGTTATAGAAAAACAAAACATAAAGACAATTTTCTACTTTGTTGAGAATGAATATATTAACTATAATATTAAAAATACTGTAAAAGTAAAGAATAAAAGATGACAAACACATACACAATGCAGGTATATCATGTAAAAAAAGTAAACATATAGAAAATCTTAGATAGCATAGAGCCTCATGCCGATAACTGAAGAGGAGCACTCTTGGAGTAAATAAGGGACAAATGAAAATATCCATTGATTTAATAAACCTTTGAGGAGTGCCAGAGGGGGATCCAATAAATTTGTTAATTATCAGTTGGATACCCATCTGATACTAGAAAGGTCTCCAGTGCATTGCTCCACAGAGTACTAGAGAATTTACAAGCATTTAAATAATTAAAAGTGTAAATTTAAGGAAAATGTATGTGTCCCTCTGGTGACATCCCCCCAGTACTATAGCATTTCAAACATTTTGTGTATCCTACTTCCCCATCATCAATCCCAGCTGGCGTAAGGTATTTAAATCCACAGGTATATGGCAGTAGTGTAATGTAATAGGATGTGTGGCATTGTAATGTAAGCTGTATGTACTGTTTTGGAAGCAGGGAACCATAGTCGGGGCCGGAGCCACCTATAGGCGAGGAAGGTGCCGGCCTAGGGAGCACAGGTCTGTGTCACTACTGCGCTCCCTCATTGCGGTCGGGTCTTTAGTAATGCAGAGCTCACTTGGAGTCATGATCTCCTGGACCAGGGGCAGACTGGCCCAGGGGGCAGAGACAGGACAATCATGAAAAGAGGTAACAATCATGAAAAGAGGTGGGGTATAAATAGGCAGGGTATAAAGGGGTGGGACACAAGGAGCAGAGGCAAATGGGTGGCAAAATTAGGTTTTGCCTAGGGTGGCAAAAATCCTTGCACCAGCCCTGACCATAGTGCCCCATAAGTAAAGGTTAAAACCAGAAATCTATTCCCTGCTGCCATGTCCCACTTGCTAAATACCTGGTGTTAAGTGTCCCCTTATTAAAATGTGTTGTATTTTACTGTATTTCATTGTGTATATAGTATGATCAAATAGCAGCTTCCACAATGTGTGGAGACAACAAAATAATAGATGGTATTGGATCCTGCTGTGAGGCAGATCCCATTCAAAGTCTTTTGCCTAGCTAGTGTCTTTAGCATATCTTGAAAAGTGGGACTGGACCAAATGTCCCTCTTTGGTCCCCCAAAGAATCCCCTGTTTGGTCAACTGTGCCAGCACTGTTCCAAGCCCTAATTTTAATTTGTATCTCAAGAAAATTGTCTGTAAGTGTATAAAAGTGTATGTGGTTTTTCAATAAAGAATGTTCTGTACTACCCTCCTTAATAAAAGTCTTGCTGTATTTCTGAAGGGAATTTGGCTGGGGAATCTCAACCCAGCCACTAAAAGAGCTAAATCACTTGCTTCACTGGTCTATTGGAGTGTGGCTCCAGAGAAACTCACCCTGGATTCTACAGCTGATTAACGAGTTCTACTGGTCTATCAGCAAGTGGCAACTATTTGTCCCTGACTCCTGCCTGACCCTGAGTAATTAGGACAGGACTAACAAAAAGGGAAACCATGCACACCCTAAAAGACTGGACTACCTAACAAGCCAAGAATCAGAAACAATATGCAAAGGGTGCTATAGGGAAATGTAAGTTATATATTGGAAAGAGAATAAAGGAACCCTGCTGTACCAGCACACCCATATACTTATAAGTCCCACATGGCCATTGCAGGAGTTAGGATAAAGACATTTAAAATGTATTTTAAAACTTAAACTTTATTTTACATTAAAAACCAAAACTAAATCAAGTTTATGTTAAAATAACAAAATAAACATATACATATACCGGCTTGCCACAACAGTATTTTTTATTAACCTCAGTATGAAAATTCAGAGAAATGTCTGTGAAAGAAGTCTATAACAACAATCACAGACAACAAAATCTTGCATGAAAGGTGGTCAGAACGTTCACATCATTTGTATCCAAAATTATTTGTAACCAAGCTGTACAGATTACTGTCAAAAGGCTTCAGATCATGTAATTGGCAATGATAGTCCAAGTAGTGGCCAGTTTGTCAGGAATAGCTCACAGAACTCTCACAATTACTGAGATATATCAGGTCAGGTTGTGCTTCCCATTATCTCAGCAATTTAATGTGCCATTATGATAAAAAAGCAACTAACCCTTCCCTAAAATGCTGGGGCATATACCAGCTTGTCAGTATGGTTTGTGAAACAAGGTCCTGAATTATTTGAGATAAGAAAAAAAACTTTCTAAACAATATGTGGATCACTCACTCTGCTGGAGCAACAGACCGGCTTGTCAAATTATTTAAATAACAGAATGCTACTGACAAAACTGTACTGTTAAATGTCACAAAACTTCAGTTCAGAAAATTAGGCAAGGGGAATAGAAACTGGAACTTCAGATGATTTTCAGGGCTTGATCACAAAAAAAGGAGAAACATTTAAGGAAACACAGCAGCGATTATCGAGAAATTAACAGGTCAGATTGTCCCTCCAGTGACCTCAGAAATTGATACACTGCTGCAATGAATGCTTGAATCGGTGCAAAGTGACTAAACAATTAATCAAGATTCCCTAATATGCCAGGGCATAAGCCAGCTTGCCAAAACAATATGTGAAGTATGCTTATAGAATATTTGATGAAAGAAAGCTTTCTGAATAATTGTCACAGTGCCTTACCTCGGCCTGTGCTATTCGGCTAGGAACAGGTCTCTGGACTGACTCTCCGGCATCACTAGCTGCATCCCTCTTGCCTACGGCCTGGTTGCGCATGTTTCTTGTTACTGGCATCATGAATCAGGCACTTGCCTGGATGCCTGTTATAGGCCCAGCCTGGGGGACCTAATGGGTCCCACCTTCTCCTACGTCTTTATAAACCTTTCTGGGCCTGTGTTTCATTACCCTTACATTGGTGTTCAGTGTGGCTCCGTTCCCCACAGACATCCATCCTGGTGCAGACCTGGGGCTCTGGCAGACTCTGACCTTACTGACTGCAGGTGTGAGTCAGTAGTCTCCATTGTTGCCATCCTTATTGGAGACAAGCTCTTCCTCACTGACTGCAGGTGTGAGTCAGTAGTCTCCCTAAGAACACATTGATTTGTAGGACTTAGGCTTGTTAGAAACAACCCCCCCAACATTTTTTTTTTTTTTTTGTAGGACTATGTTTTTTTTTTTGTAAGCACAAGACTTGAGAAAAAAAAAAGTCCTACTGGCCTAGTGCTAGCAAGTCATGTTGTGTTGGCCAGTAGTCACTGGCCATTGTCAAATGTACTCCTGAGCCCTGAGTCCATAATTGAGACATTTGCAACTGCTGTTCTTGCTGCTGAGTTGTTTAAGCAGCAGGATGATTAAGCATCTCAAAGGGGATGGGATCAACAATAGCAGTAACATGGGTGATGGATTATGAAGGTTCCCCTTGCCACGACTAGCTCCAGTGATGCTCCTGAGGCAATAGCAGCACAATAAGTAACTCCCAGTATATGTGGAGAAAATAAGAAGATGGCCAATAATTCTTCTCCACCTGCCTCTCCTCCAAAATCATGGGTGTGTTATTAGAATATAAACTTTTCCCTTAAGAGCAGAAACAATGCCTCTCATCAGAAACTGCACAGTGCACAGTGTGTGTGGTAAATAACATCTGGGGGCACAACTGTATCCAAACACCATGACACCAGAACCCAAGCACTCCCGCTGTCACTATACCCCTTGTCAACACTCCGCTAAGAACACATGACAACTTTCTGACAGTTTAATAGTAATGATGAACCCTTCCTGCCAGCATCTTAGCATATTCTCCGGGATGGAATCTCTTAGATGCTGCTTGATGCCCTGCTTGTGATTCTCCTCCACCACATTGTCATGTTTGGTTAGTGCACCACACAGCGTGCAATGAGTGGAGATGAACTGCCAGATCCTAACATCAACAGAGTGGTTATCATTTGGCTGGGGAGGTAACGATGAACAAGGTGACGAGGTTACACTAGAGGAAGAAGATGATGGCAAGCTAGTTGTTTCACTTGGAACTTCCAGTCTCTGTCTAGGTTCATCTGTTCTAACTCTACTTGGATCTCCACTTCGCCTCTTGTTGTCTTTAAGGAGAGTTAGAGGGTACAGCAACAGTGGTGCTCGATTTCTGTGGGGAGTGTTTGTCTTTAACATGTTTGACATATATGTCATGATGTCTGTTTTTCATGTGTGATAACAGGGCAGTTGTGGCAAGGCATGCTCTCTCCTTTCCCTTTCTCATTGACTTGCCATAAACTGTGCACAGTCTTGTTGGTGAGTACTGCACTGTGCTGCCCCCCCAAAAAATAGTCCCACAACCATGACTTCAGTGAATAGGGATAGGGAACTGATGTCCTCCATATTCTCCTTCAATGTCTGTGGGAGCAGATAATGTTGCTGCTTTTGCTTCTACTGCCTCATATTCAGCACTGCAACTAGTACCAGGAGTATTGCTATTGCTGGCAAGTGGAACCTGTCCTAGACCAGCATCACTTTTTGACCCCATTCCCACTTTGTCCACGGTGGTCTGTGGCACACTAGCTTGCTCCTCAGCATCATGCTACCCTTGCAACTCAGCAGCAGGAGGAATTAGAGCAGTTGCAAATTGCTCAAATTCCAAAAGCTCATTGCTAGTGGTGGTGGTGGTGATGCCCATCCTTATCCCTGTCACCCATTCCTTCTCAGTTTCTTCTAAAAAGGCCATCAATATTTTTTCCACCCCAGCTTCTCCACCATCATCATCACCACCACCACTAGTCTTTACGTGCTGCTACTTTATTACAGACATCTCACTGTTACTTGGAGGAGGTGACGAGCAATGTGACAGATGGTCCCCTAATGTCACAATTGGCATTTCCTTTTGAACTGAAGAAGGCAGACTGGCAGTAATAGCAGCAGGCACAGGAAGCTGATCTGTGTTCTTGATGGTCGTGGTGGTGGTGGTATTAATTGTGCGTCTGCTCTCCCCCAAAAACAGTTCTGGCTTCTTAGTCTTCAGGATCCTGTTCCACTTGGCACTATAGTAAAGGGAAGGAGAAGACTCCTAGGATCAGAGGAATGGTGTGGGCTCCCTTGACCGCTAGGTTGGACGCTCTGAAATATTTCCCCTACTCGCTCCTAATGTTAACAAGCTGCTGGACCTTAGTAGTAGTAGGACTAGCACCGGCAGGACTGATTGGGAATGGCAAGTGTGACTTAGAGTCCATTGCTGTCACACTTGGCACCATCTTTTCCTCCCCCCTCCTGAGAACTATAAGACACACTAGCAGCAAAGTATTGGTAGCAGCAGGTTCAGAACTGGTAACAGGTATAGCACTGGTGGCAGCATGGGCAGCACATCTGGCAGCAGGTACAGCACTAGTGGCAGCAGGGTAAGCAAGGGTGGCAGCAGGGACAGCAATGGTGGCACTGGCAGCAGGGACAGCACATCTTGCAGCTGACCTGTCCTACTCTCACTAGTACTACTCTTCTCTTCCTCCCTTCCCATTAAATTACCCAAGATCCCTTGGGGTGATTTAGGGGGAACTGGACAGCTTTGGTTCAGTACTGCTCACTTCCTCCTCCTCAGACCCAGTGGACACATAATAAGGGTCTTCTCAGTTTCTCCTTTGTGATAGCAGTCACTATGAGCCTCTTCTGCCTCAATTTAGCAAACAGATAACAGCAGAACAGCACAACATGTCTACCTCTCTCTATAGCTGCTTCTATTGTGTTTCACTTCCTGGAATACAAGACAGTTTTATAGCGAAGAAGCAAAAACAACGTAAATCAATGGGTGAAAACTTTCTAGCCACTGAAAAATTGGTGGGGAATTTTGACCAATAGGCGAAAAATGCGTATATTTTACTCGCTGTTTTAAAAGCGGATTTTTCCACTAAAAAGCGGACAATAACGTGGTTTTCACTGGATTTCTTGTGGGAACACAGCAACAACTGTCGCCCATCCCTAGTGGAGATATTATTTCATAAACATATTAATTTTATTCCTATGAAAGTTCTTAAGGACCCAAATGGTCAATTATGATTTGTGAAGGGAACCATTCACAATCATTTATATACTTTTGTCACTTTCTACTCTCCTGTTTTTCAGCTTTCACCGTCTGATCGACCCATGGACAGTCTGCCATCTGATAGGGAGGGACTATACCTGTCATGGGCTGCTGGTCAGGAAGGGTGCTGACCAACAGCATCAAAATAAATAAAGTGAACCCAGAGAGCAAGATAACCAGCAAACACACACAATTAAAGGGGAAAAAACCAACATATTGTATATACATAGATACAAGGAACAAGAAATAGTAATGCACACCAAAACCTTTAATGAAACAGAAAAGAGCAAGGCCTCTGGGCTTTGGGGAACACCTAGCTCAGGGCAAAGGGGAACAGGATATCTGGGCAATGGGGGACAAAGTCAGTTCTGGAACTCAAAGGGTGCGGTCGACTCTGAAACTCAAGGGGTGTAGCTGCTCTGGAACTCAAGGGGTGCAGCTGATTTAGAAGTCAAGGGATACAGCTGCTCTGGAACTCAAGGGGTGCAGCAGCTCTGCTTTGGAACTCAAGGGATGCAGCTGCACTGGAACTCAAGGGGTGCATCAGCCTGCACTGAAACACAAGGGATGCAGCAGCCTGCACTGGAACTCAAGGGGTGCAGCAGACTGTACTGGAACACAAGGGGTACAGCAGCTCTGGAACTCAAGGGGTGCCGCAGCCTGCACTGGAACACAAGGGGTGCAGCAGCCTGCACTGGAACACAAGGGGTGCAGCAGCCTGCACTGGAACACAAGGGGTGCAGCAGCTCTGCACCGGAAAACAAGGGATGCAGCTGCTCTGGAACTCAAGGGGTGCAACAGCTCTGCACTGGAAAACAAGGGGTAGCTGCTCTGGAACTCAAGAGGTGCTGCTGCTCTGGAACTTAAGGGGTTCTGCTGCTCTGGAACACAAGGGGTGCAGCAGCCTGCACTGGCACACAATGTGTTCAGCAGCTCTGCACTGGTACACAGGGCCCAAGGTAAAAAGGGAAGGAAACTAAACAGGGACTGATCTGGACTGACCAGTATAAACTGTATAATCTGACCCAGAGGAAGGGGAAAGACTGAACAAAATAGGGAGGAGGAAGATTGCAAGGTGGGGCCAGCTGGTAACAGAATCAGGTCTCTTTAGCCTGAGTGCAGCAGCCTATAACAGCACCGTAGGAAGGTAGTGGCACTGTGAGGTACTGCACCAGGCTGAGGAGAGGGCAGAATCATGACAATACCTTTATCTCACATCCACATTCACTTTATTTTCATATTGATTATTTATTTGTCCCTCGTGATAAATTGGCTTTAGTGGAGGTTGCTTCCATAGGGTCTATCACATGGTCGGACCATGCTCCAGTCCTTCTCCATATTTATTTGGTTAAAGGTAGAACTGGGTCACCACATTGCTATCTGGATGAATCTCTTTTGTGCCCAATGGATGTTAAAGCATCAATTTAGAAAGTTATGTTTTTTTCACTTTAAATACGTTTATTGAAAGTTAACAGCCGTAATACAAATACAAAGAAGCAAGAACATGCATGGAAATACAATGACAAGCTATGTTGAAAAAAAAGACATTTAGGATAAAACTTTGATCATGTTAATACATATCAATCATCTAGGTATATCAAAACGAGTCAAAATGAAACAAAGGGTGCAGAAACAGAGCATATCATATCTGGGGTTCCAAGACCCAACTACGGAGACATAATATAGAAAATTGTATAATCTAAAATATCCTAAATAAAGTAAGTATGTATTATTTATGTATCCCATGCTACTGTGAGATCTAACTTGTGCTGTTGTTGAGAGTGTATGAACATGAGTGCAAAGAAAAGAGAATGAGGTGTAAGTGATGTTGTGGGGAAGGATGTAAGTAAAGGAAGGCTGAAGGAAGAGTAGAGGAAATGGAAGAGAAGAAGAGAGAGAAAGAAAAGTGGAGGGAAAGACACGGCAAGTAAATCCCTTTCTATTACGGTGTGAAGAAAAGACTAAAAAGGTGTTAGCCAGATTCATTGAACCAAATATTTGCATCCCTGGTCTCACAAAGCACCGAGTGCATTTCATTACTCTTGGGAGGGTATGTGCGATGACAGAGGATTGACCGTTTCTAAATATGTATGCCATCTGAACCAAGTTTCCTCAAATTGCAACATTTTATTTGATATCATGGCATAACATTTTTCCATAGTTCTAATGCAATCAATCCTAGAATACCACATTTGAATAGGAGGTATCTGTCGCGATTTCCAAACAAGTGGAATCAGCACCTTTGCACTATCAAGGAGATGACAAAGAAGTATTTTGTCAGATCTGGGAATATGGATATCAACATGAGACACATACAGAAATAGACAGATCATAAAGTCGCAGGGCAGATTAAGCCCTAAAATCTGATTGACTTTGGACATTATTAACTCCCAGTATTTCATAATTTTAGGGCACGTCCACCAGACATGAGCGTTAGATCCAATCTGGAAGAGGCAATGCCAACACATGGGTGAGCAGTTTTGTGAAAATCTAGAGGTCTTAAGTGGGGCCCTATATCACCCTGTCCAGATCTTATAATTTAGTTCTCTAGCCTGAGAATCCCTGGTCAATCTTCCATTGACTCTGAAAATATATTGCCATGTAGGAATGTCCAGAGTGAAAGAGAGATCTTTTTCCCATTCCCTTATAAAGTATGGTTTCAACTCTAGAGATCTGCTATTCAATATATTGTAGCATAAGGAGAGTGGTTTTAAAGTCATAGAGGGTGTAAAGAGTTGAGTTTCAAAAGTGGAAAGTCTTCTGCGTGTATATCCTGCCTTTATCTGTTGAGAAATCCAATGATTAATCTGTAAAATGATCCACCAAGTTGGATTGATGCGGGCCAGAGTCTGACACAATTCCCCTAGAGAGGGGGGCCCATCGCCCTGGACTAGAGTGTATAAAGTATGTGCTCCCGTATTGCGCAGAGTGACTAAGAGTGCACTACTAAGACCCATGGGAAAATCAGGATTGTCTATTGCAGAAAGTAGTGGGGAGGGGAAGGGGGCCAAATCTGGTCTAGAGGCTATAGTATTTATTAGTGCAAGGAATGGGAGAATAATTGGGTGGGATTTGCAACACAGAGGAGTATTACTACTAAAAGCTAGAAGAATTTGAGCAAGGGAGAAGGGTCGTAGTATGTCCATTAGAGAGTTTGTCCATTGTTTATTTTTATCTGGTGCAAAGTCAAACATTCTAGACAAGACTGTAGCCCTATAATAGGAATGAAAGTTAGGGAGACCAACTCCAAAATCATCTGTCAATCCTGTCAGTATATCCCTATGCAGTCTAGAGGAAGAACCAGACCATGTAAAGGAAGAAGCAATCCTCGTAACCTCATCCAGATATTTATTGGGTATCAACATAATGAGAGAACTTAAAGGGATAGTAATACTTCATTTTATCTTTACTTTATTTTGTAACAAAAAAACATGAAGAATGATATAAGTCTTATCTCTCAAACCTTTATGGTTTAAGAGATATTCACAAGCAAAGTATCCCCCACCCTGTTCCGGCAGATCAGAAGGGAGGTGCCCAGGTAGACTGCAGAGAGGGACAATCTTCAATTAAGATAAGGGAAAAAGCTGAAAAACTTGTCAAGGGGGAAGGGCTTTTATTGTTTTCCTGAAAAGAAGATTGTCCCCTGCTGTTATCTGTCTGGTCTTACAACCTGATTCACATCTGAGAAGAGATGGCTTACACTAGGAAAAAGGGGCGGGAGGGGGAAACTTTGCTTGTGAATATCTCTTAAACCATAAACGTTTGAGAGATAAGACTTACATCATTCTACATGTTTTTTTAATGCCTACAAAATAAAATTAAGTTAAAACTAAGTATTACTATCCCTTTAAGGTGAAAAGAAGTTTGGGGAGAACTATCATCTTGGTCAGATTCATTCTCCCCCACCAAGAATGATATAAATGTGTCCAATTACTGAGATCATTATGAAATGAATTAAGGAGTGGTTGCAAATTAAGGGCAGGCATGGAGGAGATGTCAGGGGACAAGAGGATATCTAAGTATCTGATTGAATTGGATGCCCATTTAAAAGGCAATCTAGAGAGAAGTTGGGTAGCAAAAGTTTCTTCGAGGTTCATGTCTAAGACCTCCGATTTAGACAGATTCATTTTAGACTGGGATAGGTCCTCTTAGTCTTTTAGAAGCTGAATCAGTCTTGGGATAGAAGAAAGTGGGTTGGATAGAAAGAGAAGGATATAGGGCTCAATCCAAATGTTGGCATTAAAACCAACGTGAAGAAAAAAACATTATGAATGAATCAATCTAATAAAGAAACTATTGAAGGAAGCAGCCCTCCGCAGCGCTCCCTTCATATAGTTTCATTGACATCCGATGGCTGGGAACATTGAATTGTCCCCTGCATGCAAGAAGTCGATCAGTGTGCGATTCCTTGTCGACGAGTTAGGAGGGGAGAGAGGTATACAAGCTTGCCATCCGCTTCCGCCGATGTCTCTCTCTCCTCCACCCGCTTCCTCCAATGCCTCTGTCCTCTTCTATGTCCCCAGCCATCGGATGTCAATGAAAGCATATGAAGGGAGCGCTGTGGAGGGCTGCTTCCTTCAATAGTTTCTTTATTAGATAGATTCATTCATAATGTCCTACTTACTGTGTCCCATTGCTATTAGTACTTTTGCTCCACTCTCCGTTTGAAGGCGAGTGGAGCAAAAGTACTAATAGCAATGGGACACAGGAGGTAGGACATTAGAAATGAATGAATCTAAGTAAATATATGTTTAATTAAAGTATTTTAATAATAAAATGTGAAAACACACACACACACACACACATATATATACAGGAAAGGTATGTAGTCCATACCTTGCCTATTAACCCTCTGGGTACCAGAGGGGTAGGAAACATGCTAAGCAATGCTTTCCTACCTCTCTGGTGTTCAAAGGGTTAATTGTCGAATACAAGACAGGTTAACTACTATATGTGAGTCAATAAGGTGAATGTGGGATGGAGTTAGTATGTCGAATATATGCAATATATGTCGACATACTAATGGGGGGGTGTCGAAGGGGGGGCATTGTGTAGTGCTTGGTGTACTGTTTCTGTTTAAACCTTCAAATGGCACAGGGGTGAGCAGTACACATCCCTATGACATTCAGTGCTGTCCGTGGTGCTGAAAGCCTTCTCTGTATTTCCCTACTGGCTGGGTAGGGATGCGCAGACTCATGTTATCCCTAACTCTCTGTTTTTTTTTTTCCCCAACGGTGGTTTTCTACTCCGACTTGTGTGATGTTCGACAAAAAAATAGGCGTTAGATTTCTGGAGTGAAATGTTGCAATTTAACTCGCATTAGCCCTAACTCCAACATTTGAATGGCTTTTGCCGTTGCTTGTACATTATCCTCTATGGGTGAGATCTTGCTGTTCTGGCGACGGGCGGCGTGTGTTTCAGAACTGCTGTTAGTTTTACTAGTGGGAACATTTGCATTGCTTACTGGCGGTACAAAACCACCGTCGCTAGTTTTTTCTGCCGACGCCAACATTTGAATCGAGCCCATAATCTGCAGAAGCAGAAAGTTTAAAAGTGTGGTCGCCCACTTTGAGGTCCATTACCAATGGATCTAATCTAATCTTGTTTAAAGGGATAGTAATACTTAAAAAGTAAAAAAAATATGTTGTAGGGTTTATCCCCAGAGTAAACCAAGGGTACTCCCACTGCTGAAAGGCGTTTTATTTAAAAGTTATTACAGCTCAAAGTTGATTTTTTTAGGTGCAATATCACAGTGGCCTGATATTGTACAGTGGTACTGTTACTACACCATCTTATGGAGATTTATGGTCCCGGGACCAGAGCTGTCCATAGGATGGTGTAGCAACAGTGCCACTGTACAATTTCAGGCCACTGTGATATTGCAACTTAAAATGCAACTTTGAGCTGTAATAACTTTTGAATAAAACACCTTTCAGCAGTGGGAGTACTCTTGTTTTACTCAGGGGGATAAACCCTACAACTTATATTTTTTTTACATTTTAAGTATTACTATCCCTTTAAGAAGGGTTCTAAAGCTAGTATAAAAAGGGAAAAAGGGGACAGCCTTGTCTCGTGTCATTGCTGATAGGGAAGGCTTCCGACAGGGTACCGTTGACTGCTATTCTTGCTAGGATCCCTCTAAGCATGCTAGGGCCCAAACCCAGGTGCGAGAGTGTTTCAAACAAGTAAGTCCAGTTGACCCTGTCGAAAGCCTTCTCAACGTCCGTGGAAAGCAAAACCATGGGGACATTAGTACATTTGGAGAGATAGATCAGTGAGGTAGCCATCACTGAATTAAGCCTAGCCTCCCGGCCCTGTATGAAGCCACCGTGATCCAGATGTATAATACTAGGTAAAAGAGGTTTCAGTCTGAAGGCCAGAATTTTCGAAAATATTTTGACATCCATGTTCATAAGGGAAATTGGATGATAATTTCCACAGAGAACTGGGTCCTTGTTTAGTTTGGGTAAGACAGAAATATGTGCTAGACGTGTGTGTGCTGGGAAGGAGTCTCCTGATAAGATGGAATTTAAATAATTACACAAATGAGAGGTAAGAATAGACTGGAACTCCTTGTAATATACTAGAGGGAAACCATCTGAGCTCGAGCATCTGCCAGAGGCCATTGATTTGATCACATGATCTATTTCTAGAGTTGTGATAGGTGATTCCATGGCTGCTATATCCTTACCTTCAAACTTTCTCAAATTGGCCTTAGTCAGAAAAGAATGTACTTTATCAATATAATCTGGTGGGCAGGAATTGTCATTATCAGGTAAGTTATAGAGAGACTCGTAGAAGGACCTGAAGGAGGCTGCAATCTTAGGGTATTCAGAAACTATTTCTTTGTTATCTAGTTGGATGCGTAAGATTGCTGCTTTCCGTCTCTTAAATGCAACTAACCTAGCAAGAGTCTTGCCACATTTATTCACATTTATTGATGATATTTCTTCCACGTGTAAGATTTGTTTACGTTAGCATGTAACAGTGTTGTGAGTTCTTCTTTCAGCGAGGTGAGGGAGGTAAGATCTGAGGGTGTTAGTGTACTTTATGTTTCCGTTCAAGGGCTGAGATGGATTCCAAAAGGGAATCAACCTGAGCTCTTCGTTTTTTTCGGTAGCATTGATCCAATTTTAATGAAATGGCCTCTAAGTACCATTTTGTGTGCCTCCCAAACCATAAGGTCGCTTGATTCCCCTGACACATTTAAACTTGAAATATTTCTCAAGTTTTCCTTTGGTGTCATCCCGCATGAAGGACTGCGAGTGAAGGACTGTATCATTTAATCTCCAAGAGTTACCTAATGGCCGACCACTCGGAAGATTGAGTGAGATAGAGACTGGGGAGTGGTCTGTCCAAGAGATGTTGTCAATGTGGGCAGAGGCTAGGTGTTGTAGAATAGATTGAGATAAGAATATGTAGTCAATTCAACCATACATAGAGTGTGGGGTGGGAGAAATGGGTATAATCCCTATCTTTCGGGTGTAGTGATCTCCAGGCGCCAATGAGATGAACATCTCTAAGTTACACCCTTAGGATATGTAAATGGGAGGGCTTGAAAGCGGATTTCCCTGAAGAGCTGTCAAGAGTGGGGTCAAGAGCTATGTTGAGGTCGCCTGGTGTTCAGCAAGACTATCTTAAGTGACTGTGTCATGATGCAATTGTATTGTAAAATATAAACCATGTCTTTATGGAAATGTGAGTGGAGAAGAGGTGAAGAAAAGAAGATAAGGAAAATGCAAAAAAATGGAGCATTGAAAAGAGAGAAAGGAGAGAGAAAAGAGGAAAGTAAAATGAGCAGTGGGGAAGAAAGGGAAATGGGGGAGGGAGAGTAGGGGAGTGTAGGTGTGTGCTGCATGTCGTGGAAAAAATGTGTATGGATCATGAGTGCACAATGTGTGCCAAATAGCCCTGGGGATGGACCAATTTTAGAAAGGTAAGCACTATAGGTGCATGGCAATGGGACAGAACAAAAATTAAAAAAACAGAAAATACATAATCCTGTAAACAGTAAACAGGTTCATTATAAAGAGAACAAAGAAACACCGAAACTAACCAGTTTCCATAAAACCTAAAAGGTGCCTAAGAGGTGGGACTAGTAGGTCACAGTAATGTATGTGAGAGAAAGGGAGAGGTGGGAGGTCAAGGGAATCAGTCAACCCAGTGAAAGGCAGGGAATCTAAAAAAAATCAGAAACTCTACACCCAGAGCAGTGTGACATTATATCTGTGATGGGTAATTCTAAGTGGTGTGAATAGTAGGAGGAGAGAAAATAAATAGTGTACTATAACTTTCTAGATCCTATGAGTCATAGAAAAGGTAGTCTAATTTGGGAGAGCCATCCTTTGTGAAACTTGAGTTGAAGTCTGTTAATCTCTAAAATGGGGTCTGGTAGGGGCTGGTCCAGGGGTGAAGTTTGTCGTTCCATGGGTAAATAGGGTCTGGGCCATGGGAGAGATGAGGAAAACGGGACAAGGTATGGGGGGGGAGTTAAAAGGATGCATTTGATTCAAGGAGGATGTTTCACTATGTGAGGCAAATATCAAAGTCATAGTAAGGAAATACTCATGAATGAACCCGCAAACATGGCAATCATAACATCATAGATAAATAGGAAGTTCAAGTGAGAAAACTGGCTGATCAAATATATGAGCTGGTTAGGAAATGTTTTGCGTTGTTGAATTTTTTTTTCCCCATCCCGTCCTGCATTATCTAGGTATCTTACCCTGATCCAGAGTAAGATACAGGGTCATAGCACCTTCACTAACAGAGGGCAGAGTCCGTAGGACATGTCGCATGTGGGTCTGCGCAAAGTAGGACTGTGAGCAGACCCACACTAGGGATATAGTGAATCAAATCTGGTTAAAGGCCTTAATTAATCCATGGAGAGCAAGGTCCTAAGGAGGGATGTGATCTATAAATGATAGCAACTCATAAAAAGGCTTTAAACTCCATAAGGTTACTCATTCTCACTTGAACTGAGATAATGGTCAGATGCAATGTACATTAGCCATAGATGGTATCTATGCTGCAGATCTAAAATCACCTGGTCATAACAATAAAACACTTCAGGTATACAAGTGATTAATAGCGGAAATTTATAAAGAGAACAACACAGAACTATGCCCAAAAAAATAAACCGAATGTCCCAGAAGAAGGATAGGGAATAGTAGGAGCAATGGTACCAGGGGGAGGGGTATAGCCCATGACCGATGAGGGCCTAGGGGGGATCTGACAGAAGTACCAAATGCACGTTCCTGAGCCGCATGCCCGGTACATCCGCAAATCCCCCCCAGGCCCCCAGCTCCAATAGAACAGCCCACTGTCCCTCCTGAAATCTCATTGTCCCCACTAGTACCTCCATTGCTCAAACCTATTGATTAGAAGAGCAGGTAACTAGGGATGGGCGAAAATTTCTGACTCAAACTGAAATCAGCGAAAAATGGTACTTTCCGCTTGGCCAAAAATTTCCTGTGAAAAGTGCAGATTTTCCACTTTTTTCTGCGTTTTTTACCTACCTCATTCCATTGAAATCAAAGGGGACATTGAAGTTACACACAACATAAAATAAATATTATTTAATTTCCCAAAGGCATAGTATAAAACGGGAATGAGAGTGCCTGTGCTGGTGGGGTGTGGGGAAAGAATCAGTTGAACAGGGGATGATTTTTAGGGGGGTTGTTTACTGGGATTGGGGGACAGTTCATAAAAAAGAGAAATTCGAAATAAAATAAAATAAAATAAAAACCATAAGACATGGTATAAAGGGGTCTGAGGAGGATGTCTGTGTCGGGGAATGAATGAATCATTTGAACAGGAAATTTGTTTTGGGGGGATAACAGTGTGGTTTTCTCGAAATTTCCTGTGAGAACACTGAGAAAAGTTTCGCCCACCCCTACATGTAACCCACCTCCAAATTAAAATTAGGCTCAGCTAAACATGGCCTAAGAGGAAGTTGAACCTTGAAATCTTAAGTGATGTTAATATATTCAAGACGCCCCATCAGAGCACAGGGAGATTAGGTAATGACACTAATTAGCAGCTATAATTCGAGGTTGCTGTATGAACACCTTACTCCCTGTTCAGAGAGATAAGAATCTTTAAAAGTATCGTCTCCCAAACTCACAGTTCCTCTGAGGCTTCAAGGAGCCTATAAACTAATAATTTAAAGGTATATCTGGAATCCAGACATCACATAAAACCTCCTAAACTTCCAATATCAGCATGTAAGATCTGCAGATGCTATGGGCTAAATAAAGTATCTAAAATCTAATACCATTGCATAAATATGGAAAAAGAAATATTAAAAGAGGGGAAGGGAAAGGACAAGAGAATATAAAGTAGACCTGAAACTTAACCAATACCACAAAACTGTAGTAGTAGTGTAGTATGCCCATCTGGATCAAGTGATAGTCCCTTTGTGACCTTGCGAGTCCCATCAGCTTTCATGGAAAACCAAGAAATTTAAACAATTAAACAATCCTTTGTTCATATCACTTCAACCATTGGGATTTCTGGGTCAGATAGTGCAAGGCGTCTCTGCTTCTTCTTCTGAGCTGGCGAGCCAGGTGACCATTCCAGGATCTTCGAAGTCTTGCTATGTGCAGGGGTGGTTAGAGCCATCTGGGATTGGGGGATCGATATCCCCAGAGTCGTGCAGAAGGTTGGAGTTTCATCCGAGGAACAAAGACTCTCTGTTCTGTCATTCAGCGTGGCTGTGAGTGAGAATGAGAAGCCCCATCGATACTTCACTTGTATGCCCCTTAGGTGGTCAGTGAGAACCCTTACCAATCTCCAAAGCTGGAGTGTGTATGGAGAGATATCATTGTACAGGTGAATGGTAGCCCTTGCACACGTCAAAGAATTGTTCTCTCTGCTTTTCTTCATTATCTGTTCTTGGACTTCAAATACTTGAAGGCATAGGACTACATCTCTTGGAGAATCAGGGTCCTTAGCTTTTAGCAATCTATGGATTCTCTCAATCAGTATGGGATCAGTTTGCGATTCCCCTAGCAATTGCTTGAAAAATAGTTGTAGCGTATGGCGCAGATAAGATGCGGCGATCGTTTCAGGCAGATTCTTTACCCGAATGTTATTCTTCCTTCCTCTGTTATCTATGTTGTCCAATTTAAGAGTAAGGTGTTGTATGACTTCTTTCTGCTCAGCCACCATGTTGGAGAGAGAATCATATCTTTCCCCGTGTCACCGCTTTCTCCCCGCCCGCCAGCCGTTTCTCGCTCGCAGCGGGTTGTTCTCTTCCGGGTTGCTGTGGCTGTCTAGTCACGCATGCGCAGGATGCCACGGTCCTCCTTCTGGCGTCTGCTCATGCACCCAGCTCCACTGATCTTTCTCTGAGCCTCCGCCTATCACGTAGGGTTCCTTGGCAAGCCCCTCTCCTCTCCCACTCCTATTGGCTAGTACTGGTTATTTGAACGGGCTACTCTAAGCTTAGAGTACCCATTCCACGAGCTCTGTTAGCATCTTTTGAGAGTTTGCTTTTGGTTGTCCCTCTGGTTTCTGACTACAGCTTGATCCTGACCATTCTGAATCTCCAGCCCCTGGTTCTGACTACAGCTTGATCCTGACCATTCTGAATCTCCAGCCCCTGGTTCTGACTACGGCTTGCTCCTGTCTATTTTGTATTCTCCTGTCCTTGGCATTGAAGACCCTCCTGTCTGTTTCCTGCCTGTCCCACCAGCCTGGTTTTGAACAGTTCCCAGTGTACTCCTATCCTGGTTGTACCCTGTCTCAACTGATATGGAAGAATCTGGTTTCACGACCAGCATCTCTAACTCAGCCTTGGCTGCAGCACATGAGTACCTGGCACGCTGTCACCGATCTCTAGCTTTGCTCGCTAGCTTCACACCCTAGCTTCTGTACCAGTGTCGGCATCACTTGGGTCCCTACCCACCGGGTGGTGACAGTTGGAACGGGCCAGCACCATGGATCAGGCTAAGGCATCACGTTTCGTGGCTAGACTGGACCACCAGGAACAGGTACTGTTCTCCCATGCCGCTCACCTCCAAAGCCTGGAGCGCAAGTTGGACGCGGTGTTGGAGATGCTATGTAACACGGCTACGCAGACAACTGCTGCCACTGCTGCTGGCATCTCTGGCGCACCCTCTCCCAGATACGTACCTCCCCGCATACCCTTGCCAGACAAGTTCTCGGGTCGGCCAGCTGAATGTCAAGGATTCCTCAACCAGTGTCAGCTGCACTTCCAGACCCTGCCCTAGACATTTTTTGTACACACGCCTCCTGGGTCTCCTTCATCATCTCCCTCCTCAAGGGTGAGGTCCTTGCCTGGGCATCCCCACTAGTGGAGCAACAGTCTTCCTTGCTGGATGATTCCGACGCCTTTGTCGCCGCTTTCAAGGCGGAGGGATCGCTTCGGCTGAATCAGCCCTATTGGGCCTACGTCAGGGATCTCGTTCAGTTAGTCAGTACGCGGTGGAGTTCCGCACCCTCTCCTACGAGACTGACTGGAACCAGGGAGCCCTGAAGGCCGCATTTTGGCGCGGTCTCAATGAAAGCCTTAAAGACGCCTTGACCTGTCGCGACATTCCAGGTGGTCTGGAGGACTTCATATCCCTGTGTTTGGATCTGGACAGATGCCTGCAGGAACGAAAGTTGGAGCGTGACCGCAGCAGAAGGCGTTCTGCACCAGTCGTGTCCCCGGCAGAGGGACTCACGGTGGCTGAGACACTGATGGAGATAGGGGGAGTCACCAGACTAATGGCTGAGGAAAGAAAGAGACGCCGGGCTTTGGGTCTGTGCCTGTACTGTAGGCAGGCAGGCCACATGCTGCAACAGTGTCCCGTCCATCCAGGAAATGACACGGCTTAGCCGATTCTCGAGGCAGTCAGCTAAGTCATCCCTGCCAGCTTCCCCATAGCCGCTCCAGTTTGTTCCTTCCCGTGACTATTCAGTGGAACACCGGGACCGTTACTACTGACTCCTTTATTGATCTTGGTGCCGCCGGGCATGGTGTGCCATGCAGAATCAAGAGGCAGCCCCTGCTGGTGTCCTCGTTGGACCCCTAGGTACTGGACAGATCACAAAGGAAACCGAGGTCCTCCGGCTTACTACCGGAGTCCTACACACCGAGGACGTGATCTTGGACCTGGTATCCTCCCCATTTGCTCCTGTCGTCCTGGGACTTCCCTGGCTTCGGTGTCACAACCCCGTTTTTGGCTGAAGGTCTAGCGGTCTCACTAAGTGGAGTGAGTCCTGTTTCCTGACTTTCCTTCCTGTGTCTCCCGTGTCTCCGCTCCAGTCTGTTTCTGCTTCCTTGAGTCAGCATGACATGCTACCAGCCATTTAACTCGACTTTGGTGACGTCTTCTCCAAAACCCATGCCGAACGCCTCCCTCTGCACCGTCCCTATGATTGCCCGATTGATCTCCTGCCTGGCTTCCATCCACCAAGAGGAAGAACGTTTCTGCTCTCCCCTCTGGAGATGAAAGCCCTCACCATCTACATTAAAGACAACCTGGCCAGAGGCTTCATCCGTCCATCAACTTCACTCGCTGGAGCGGGGTTCTTCTTCATGAGCAAGAAAGATGGCTTGCTCCACCCACTCATGGACTACCACGGCCTAATTTGTATACTATTAAGAACAAGTACCCTCTGCCTCTCATACCCAAGCTGTTTGACCTTCTCCATGGGGCCAACTGGTTCATGAAACTGGACTTGAGGGGGGCCTACAATCTGATCCATATTAGGCCGGGAGACGAGTGGAAGACGGCCTTTAACACACAATATGGGCACTACGAATATCTGGATATGCCCTTTGGGCTCTGTAACACCCAGGCTGTCTTCCAGGACTTCGTAAATGACGTCTTCCGGGACATGCTCACCTCTTACGTCATGGTATATCTGGATGATATCCTTGTGTTCTCTTCCTCCCTACCACAGTACCGACTTCATGTCAAATCAGTGTTCCAACGGCTCCGTGAAAATAGTCTGTATGCCAAACTGGAGAAATGTGAATTCGAGAAGACCAGTCTTCCTTTCCTACAGTTTGCCAATGGCTACAGGAGATTCATCTGTCACTACGCAACCCTAGTGGCGCCCCTGACCGCTCTCACCAAGAAAGGAGCCGATCCATGGAACTGGTCCCAAGAAGCCCTGACTGCCTGACTGCAACACTCAAAACCGCTTTCACCACCACTCCAGTACTCCGATATCCGGACATCACCCATCTTTTTTCCTTTGAAGTGGACGCATCCGAACTCGGAATAGGTTCTGTCTTGTCTCAACGGGATCCCATTACCAACACTCTACACCAATGCTCCTATCTCTCCTGGGAACACAAATCAGTATCGGGGCAAAAGAAGCTGTGAGGCTGTGGAGCGAACCAGTACTCACATACTGGATAAACCAGCAAGAGTAGAAATGTCACCAAGGCGACCAGGAAGCAGAAGCCAACACAGCGAACTGGATAAGGAGTACAGCAGGTGAAACAGGAACCAGCACTTCTCCGACGGTCAACCGGATCAGGAACGGGAGTGGGGACTGACAGCAGGAAGCAGCGACACAATGGCAACTCCAACCGGATCAGGAATGGAAACAGGAACCGCTGAACTGGTAACTCAGGAACTAGACGCTCTCAGGTTAGCAGGAACACAGCAAGGGCCCAGGAAGCTCAGGAACATGATGTAGATGCAGCAGCATAGAGACAACACAAAAGGGCAACCAAAGGGTGCCCAGGCTCAGTCTAAATAGGCAATGCAGGGCGGGCTGAAGGCAGACAGCCAATAGAGAGCCCCCTACAGGTAACTGACACAAAAAGACAGCAATCACGTGCACCGTGATAGTACCCCCCTCTCAAAGACCCCCTCTCCTAGAAGAGGGTATAGGTTTCTGAGGGTATTTAGAATGAAAGATTTGCAGTAACTTGGGCGCATGAAGGTCCTTACTATCCACCCAGGATCGTTCTTCAGGACCATAACCTTTCCAATGCACCAAATACTGCACCATTCCTCTAAGCCTGCTGGAATCAATGATACTCTGGACTTCATACTCCTCCTGACCTTCAACCTCAATAGGCCCTGGCACCACAGGGTTAGTGGTATAACGGTTGCATATGAGAGGCTTGAGGAGAGATACATGGAAGACATTATGAATACGCATGGACGCAGTGATGTCCAATGCATACGAAACAGGGTTAATTTTGTGGATGACCCTGTAAGGACCAATGAATCAAGGAGCCAACTTAGATGGGACTTGAAGTTTAAGATTCCTGGAGGAAAGCCACACTCTATCCTCAACCTGAAAGGAAACCGCTGGCAGTCTTCTGCGATTAGCATGGCGCTGATGGCGCTGGAATGACTGACCGAGTGCCCTCTGAACCTGTGCCCATGTGGAGCGGAGTTGCTCGATATGCTTGTCCAGAGCTGGAATCTGTTGTGCCTGAAAGGAATCCGGAAGCAAATAGGGCTGGAACCCATAATTAATCAGAAACAGAGAGCTCCCAGATGAAGAGTTAACCGCACAGTTCCTGACGAACTCTGCCCAGGGCAACAGGTCGGCCCAATTGTCATGATGGTCAGTAATGAAACAGCGCAAGAATTGCTCCAATCCTTGATTGGCACGCTCAGCGGCCCCATTGGTCTGGGGATGGTAGACGGAGGAAAAGGATAATTGTATGTCCATCTGTTCACAAAATGCCCTACAAAATCTGGACACAAACTGGCTCCCCCTGTCAGACACCAGCACTCTGGGTACTCCATGCAACCGAAATACTTCTTTAGCGAATACCACCGCTAATTCTTTAGCAGAGGGAAGGCCACAGACGGGCACAAAATGAGCCATTTTAGAAAACCTGTCCACCACCATAAGTATAAAGGAATACCCTCTAGACACTGGCAATTCTCCCATAAAATCAATGGAAACGTGGGACCAGGGGCATTCACCATTAGGTACCGGCTGAAGTAGGCCCAACGGGAGGTGTCTAGGGGTCTTGGCACGTGCACAAGTGGCACAGGCATTCGTAAAATCAGCACAATCTGCCCTCATAGAAGGCCACCAAAATACTTGAGAGAGGGACCACAACAATTGGTCTCTGCCAATATGTCCCGCAGTTTTAGAGGAATGGTATGTCTCGAGTAGTCGAGTGCAGAATGGCTCATCAACAAAACACTTGCCCACTGGGGTTTCAGGGGGAGCAGAGGCCTGGGAGGCCAAAATCTCTTCCCCTAGTGGTGAAGTGATACTAGTACGTATTGTAGCCAATATTCGATCAGGCTGAATAATAGGTGCTGGCACCTTATCTCTGTCATTTTCAGCCTCAAATTGTCTTGACAGTGCATCAGCCCTAACATTCTTAGACCCTGGCAAATAAGATACAATAAAATTGAATCGAGACAGGAACAGTGCCCACCTGGCCTGGCGTGAGGACAATCTTTTAGCCTCAGAGAGATAAGTCAGGTTTTTTTGATCGGTCAAAATTAAGAAAGGGTTTTTTGTGCCTTCAAGTAGGTGGAGCCATTCCTTAAGAGCAAGGATAATGGCCAGTAATTCTCTGTCCCCTATCTCTTAATGACTTTGAGCCCCGGTCAATTTTTTAGAGAAAAACCCACAAGGTCTGAGAGTTCCTCCTTTAATAGGACGTTGAGAAAGCACTGCCCCAACCCCAATATCTGAGGCTTCAACCTCCAATGTAAATGGGAGTGATGGGTTGGGGTGAGATAATACAGGAGCATTAACGAAAGCAGATTTCAATTTCTGAAAGATCTCCTCCGCAGCCACTGACCATTGAGATGGGTTAGCACCCTTGTGCGTAAGGTCAGACAATGGTTTAACAATAGTAGAGAAGTTCTTAATAAACTTCCCATAATAATTAGCGAAGCCCAAAAATCATTGGATGGTTTGAAGACTCTTGGGCCGTGGCCATTGCAGAACTGCTGCTAGTTTCTCTTAGTCCATAGCAATGCCTTCTTTGGCAATTACGATCCCCAAGAATGGCACGCTAGTTCTGTGAAACTCACATTTTTCCAATTTGCAGTATAATTTGTTTTTATGTAGACGAAGCAACACCTCAGACACGTCTTTAATGTGTTGTGACATATTCTCGGACTGAATGAGTATGTTGTCAAGGTAGACAACGACACAGGGCTGCAGCATATCCCTGAGGATATCATTGATTAATTCTTGAAATACTGCAGGTGTGTTACAAAGACCAAATGGCATGACTAGATATTCATAATGCCCAGATCTAGTGTTAAAGGCAGTTTTCCACTCATCACCAGAATTAAATTATACGCACCGCTCAGGTCCAACTTGGTGAAGGTAGAAGAACCTTTGAGCCTGTCAAATAGCTCGGTGATGAGTGGTATCAGATAAGCATTCTTAGACATTAACTTGTTTAAGCCACGGTAATCAATGCATGGTCTCAGCTCGCCATTTTTCTTTTTTACAAAAAAGAATCCAGCCCCGGCTGGAGACGTAGATTTCCTTATGATCCCTTTCTTAAGGGCATCAGAAATATATTCCTCCATAGCTTGGTTCTCATCACAAGACAATGGATACGTGCGTCCCCTAGGGGGCACCACCCCTGGAGGCAATTCAATACTGCAGTCATACGATCTGTGCTGGGGTAGGGTACCAGCCTCTCCCTTACTGAATACATCACCAAACTGTGGGTTTTCGTCTGGCAGTGAATGGGAGGTACACAAGATCTTAACCGGGTGGGTTACGCAATGCTCCATACAAGACTGAGACCAAGCAGAGATTTCACACTTTTTCCAATCAAACTGTGGATTATGCAACTGTAACCAAGGAAATCCCAAAATTACTGCATGGTGTGGATAACTGATAAGTTGGAACTGCTGTTCCTCCTTGTGAAATGCCCCAATAGTCATAGATAATGGCATTGTTTCAAAGGTAACTTGTGCAGGTTCTAGGGGTCTGCCGTCAATTGCTTCAATAGCGAGAGGGGTCTCTCTCTCTCAATTCGCGGAACCCCATGCAATTCAGCAAAGGTATTATCCATAAAATACCCAGCTGCACCGGAATCAACCTCCACTGAGCGTTTTGCCCAAGAAAGTACCACCTGTATGGTAGGTAGCCTGCGGTCTTTGGCCATTAATCTCTCACGGATCCAGGTGTCAATTAGTATAACATACTCAATTTAGTCATCTAGATCAGTGGGTACTTCTTTCGCTGCAATCTCATCTTTAATCTGATCACTCAGGCACTGGGCAAAGGCTGCCAACAATGCCTCATTGTTCCACCCTACCTCTGCTGCCAAGGTGCGACATTCAATGGCATACTCGCTCACCGTACGCCTGCCCTGCTGTATCTCCATAAGGCGTTTAGCAGCAGAGGTGGTTCTACCAGGAGGCTCGAACACTCTCTGAAATGACTGCACAAATTCTCTGAAATTCTTTGTGCAGGGTTTTGCATTCTCCCATAACGGATTGGCCCACGCCAATGCTCTGCCACTCAGCAGGGATATCATGAAACCAACTTTACTGCAATCACTGGGGAGAGCATGTGCAGTCAAATCCATAAATATTTCAAGTTGGTTGATAAACCCTCTGCACAGATTAGGATCACCATCATATCTGAGTGGCAACGGTGCAGAGGCAGTTAATCCCTTGATTGCAGCCCCTGAGGGCATAGTATCGTTCTCCGGTGCCTGACCTGGGGAGACCACCGGACTAGGAACAGATTTGTCTGAGAGTACAGTGCATTCAAGAATAGTTTGGATCACTACCGCTAGCTGATCCAGGCGTTGCTCATGAACATACATCCTCCAATGGATATTTTGTGTGTTACCATCACTCTTATTGTCTGAGGTCATGGCCCTTTCATACTGTCATGGTTTGTTATTGTTAAGACTCTCTGACGCAAAGTTAGGTAAAAACACAACTTTATTGAAAAGTTTAAGACAACCCCATAGGGTATCATACACGTACATACATATAGATTGCAATGACAGGAAAAGCAATAATAATAATAGCGATATAGGCTCTACCGGCCCTGCCAAAATACCGGGCAAGGCAGTCTGTGGACTAGTACACGGAGAATTTAGTAGGCTCTACCGGCCCTGCCAATATACCGGGCAAGGCAGCCTGGACTGATATACGAGGAATAGGTGGCTCTACCGGCCCTGCCAATATACCGGGCAAGGCAGCCAGGACTGGTACACATAGGATAGTTGGCTCTACCGGCCCTGCCAATATACCGGGCAAGGCAGCCTAGACTGGTACACACAGGATAGTTGGCTCTACCAGCCCTGCCAATATACCGGGCAAGGCAGCCTAACGGGAGACAGCAAGTATACAGGCTCTATCGGCCTTGCCAATACCGGGTAAGGCAACCCAAGATGGTATCAAGAGAAACGTTCTACCGGCCTTACCAATATACCGGGCAAGGCAGCCTAATACGGAAAGGGTGGCAACCACTAAAGCCTCAGTGACCGTCTAGATGACAACAACAGTCACAAGGATGACATACAGAGGCTAATAGAGCATAAGTGGCAAGCCAAGGAATAGCAGGAGGCCACCAGTACCCGTGCACTGGGGAACCAACGTAGCTGCCTAGCACTTGACAGCTATATCCAGCAAGAGAGAGAACCAGTACCTGCGTACTGGGGACCCAATAACACTAAACCGGTACAATAGTACTCAGACGTGGTGGAGCAAACCAGTACACGTCTACTGGAGAAACCGTCACTCTTACGGTGCACAGCAACCGGTAATAAATTAAAGCAAACCAGTACCGGTGTACTGGAATCATAAATCTCAAGTAGCAACAGCAGCCGGGTGGCTGTGGAGCGAACCAGTGCCCGCGCACTGGGAACCAAATCACATAGATGCGACAGCAGCCGGGTGGCTGTGGCGTAAACCAGTACCCACGTACTGGGAGCCAATCACATATATGCTACAGCAGCCGGGTGGCTGTTGAGTAAACCAGTACCCACGTACTGGGAACCAAATCACATAGATGCTACAGCAGCCGGGTGGCTGTGGAGTGAACCAGTACCCGCGTACTGGAAATACAGATCAGTATCGAGGCAATAGTAGCCGTGAGGCTGTGGAGCGAACCAGTACCCGTGTACTGGGAACACAAATCAGCCGTGAGGCTGTGGAGCGAACCAGTACCCACATACTGGATAAACCAGCAAGAGTAGAAATGTCACCAAGGCAACCAGGAAGCAGAAGCCAACACAGCGAACTGGATAAGGAGTACAGCAGGTGAAACAGGAACCAGCACTTCTCCGACGGTCAACCGGATCAGGAACGGGAGTGGGGACTGGCAGAAGGAAGCAGCGACACAACGGCAACTCCAACCGGATCAGGAACGGAAACAGGAACCGCTGAACTGGTAACTCAGGAACTAGATGATCGCAGGTTAGCAGGAACACAGCAAGGGCCCAGGAAGCTCAGGAACATGATGTAGATGCAGCAGCATAGAGACAACACGAAAGGGCAACCAAAGGGTGCCCAGGCTCAGTCTAAATGGGCAATGCAGGGCGGGCTGAAGGCAGACAGCCAATGGAGAGCCCCCTACAGGTAACTGACACAAAAAGACAGCAATCACGTGCACCGTGATATGCACCCAGTGTAAGCTCCCAGAGACATACCTTGCAGAAGAAAAAACCCACAGAGAGCAATAGAGTAATACTTACTTGATAGACCTCAGTGAGCTAGGGGCTAGAGTTCACTGGTTGGGGAGCATAGCTAGCAAGTGGTTGCTGCTCTAAGGAAGTCTTGCTGTGGCCTAAGCCATGGCAGAGGTGCTGGCTGCAAAGCCAGATAACAAGATGGCAACCTAGAAAACAGACAACTACTCACCGAGTCAGCAATCAGTTTATTTAACCTACCGGCAGTATAGTTGACTCTGTTGTAGGCAGGAACTGGAAAAGCAGTTGTAGAACTGAGGGTCAAAAGGTTACTGTCCGACAATGGGTCGAACCAGAGATACTTAATAGCCTCGAATTCGGATGTGTGGTTGATCGCATTGAACAAGACACACTGGGAGCAGGAGAATCCTCAGAGTCAAAGGAAGAGTAATCGATGAGCCAAGTCGGTATCAAGCGGGCAAAGACGGTAAGAGGAATGAGATAGGAACACTAGGGACTCGATAACAGGAATGCTTTGATTGCGCACTGACAGAAGCGTGCCGGCACTTGAAAAAGATCCAAACAAGGGCATCATAACAACAAGGAGGAGAAACTAAAAAAAAGGAAAACCAGAATACCTGTCAAAAAATGCCAACAAAACCCAGCGAACATGACACTGACTTGGAAGGTGAAATTTGTAGTTTTGTTTTGCCCGTATCTCTTATGAGGTGTACGTTTATGTCGATCCCTAGTCCATGCACTCCCATTCCTAGTCCTATCCCCTTACTCCTACTGTCTAACATCAATACTTCTTAACTCAAGCAACTCTAGCTCCCTCTCCTTGCTTGTCTGCCTCTACAACAACCAGTGTCTAAATGTCTACAGCTTTCTCTGTTTCTCCCGAGCATAGACTGACAACATATCACAACATCTTGTGACTTAGCATTATTTGAAGAAATGGGGTTATCTCTTCACATAGGGGGAATTTCAGTATTATTATTAATTTAGATGCAAAGAGAAAGTGGAAAATGTAACTTTTTCACAGCAATCCATACAGAAGACAGTTTTTCTCTGGGTTTCATTTTTGGACAAAAATGATGCCCATCCCTAATGAATGCCATTGACTATCATACACTATCACTTGCCCTTCAACAATTTTTTTATTTGGTCAACTACATTTGAGTCCAGTCTTAAACTGGGGCAGTGTGGGACAGTATCAAAAGCTTAAATAAATTGCAAATAGGCCACATCTACTGATCCACCCTTGCCTTTAAGTTCAGTAACAATCAAAAAATTAACTACATTTTTTTCAAGGTTTTTCTGTTGCAAAGCCATGTTACTATGGATTTTGCAGGTAAGACTTTCGTCATGTCAATAGTGTTTCCATTATTTTTCTAACTATTAATATCAGCCTCACAAGTCTGTTAGTTAGCTATTACCTTATCTCCATCAACATATGTACAATGTTCTGATTCAAACATTATATTATTCATTTACCGCTTCTCTTTTTACTAATATATGCAATTTGTCACATTTTTCACTACAGACATGGCTGTTTGTTTTCATGCATGAGATTTAGCAACTCTTATAATGTGTTTAGCCTCCCTCTTTTATCCATGTAAACGTCTGTCTGTTCATCTGATTGAGTATGCTTGTTATCTCATATATGCAATATCTTTACCTGTCCTCCCACCAAGAGAACCAGATTTGATGCAGAATTGGATTGCAGTTAAAACTTAATGTTGTTCTTCCTGTTCTTGCACACTATAAAACTGCAATGAACATCCAGTATGACACAGTGCAGATAATTATCATAGGTGATTGGATTGCTGTATTGCTTACCACATAATGTAGTCAATGACTGGCCCATGTGGGATTAACTGACATATCCATGTTCAGACATCAGCTGCACCATAAGAACACCCTCCAGTGAAGGCATAAAAGGAGAATGCAGGTACATTTTAAACTGGTGGATTGATCAGCATTACTTTAGAGACATGTTGTACAGTAACTAAATAAAAAATCTTTTGTATCAACAGAATTTTTAAGCAGACATCCTTTAGAATGTTTTTCTCTTTCTCATATATATCACAACCACGAAATAACAAACGTATTAAATGAAATACATTATATAATCATATATTTGGAACATGCAATACATTTTGTTCCTCTTGCTAGCTCTGCTGACAGGGGTTAAGCTACTGGTGGTCATTTAATTCTTTGTTTACTCACTCATGTCAATGTCATGTTAACTGTAACCACCTACCTAAAGTCAAATTTAGATGATTTGTGCCAATTTCATGGGAGCATCCTCTAAATTTCTACTTGACTGAATTTATACAATACAGCTTGCAGATCTTGACTGCTTTAGCTGTCAAAATGCCATTTTTTTCTCTGTCTTATACGTGTTGATAGAGCAATGAGTACCTGAGGTCTCAATTGTAAAATGCCATGACACTGCAGAAAAATCTTTTACAGTAATTTCACAGTGTCACTTTGTGATTATTTCAGGATCGCTTTCAACCATGACTGAAATGAATTGTGGACTTTAGTGTATTGGGTGATACAGACTTTGAGCATGTGTGACAGTAAGGCAAGCGTTGTTAGGAATGCACCCTACAGAGTGATAAAAAAACAAAGCTAGCTTTGCTCAGGCAAAAGGAAAAAAGAATATTGAGGAAAGTAAGACATTTTTATTTGTTCAAATAATACATTTGTGCAACTGCATCAACAAAAATGCAAGTTTGAAGGCACAGTCTCTAAAATAGAATATTGTTTTCTTGAATATTTATCAAGGCAGCTGTGGCAACTTGCCATTGGCCCTTTGTGGTTGTGGTATATTTCTCACAGACCACTACAGTGTTACTAACTGGAAAAAATTAAAGAAAAGTGAGTAAAATATGCTAAAACTGTGATAAAAAAACTGATATCCATAAAACAATGTGTAGTCAATAAAAATACTGAAGAAATATAATTAGAGACATGAATGCATTTTGCATCATCTTACATTTATTTTGGGAGGCTCTTAATTGGTACAAATCTATTAGTTTCTGGTATTTTAGATTGAATTTGATGGCTTCCCCTTCCTCTTGAAATCACAGTTGTATTGCTGCATTAGCAGTAACTTAGGCAATTGAGCATTCATCAATAGAGATGGGGAAAAAAGCAATGTGCAGCTATTTCTAGGGTAATACACACGCTTAGAAAACTCATAAAATTTTCACCTTTTACTAAACCTCAATACATTTCAAGGAAGAAAATAATGCTCACATTTTCCTCCTATGTTTTTTATGGCAGAGAATTCCCACCACAATCAGACAATCAGTATATGGGGTTCTATGGCTATCAGTGTAGCAGGACAAGGCTTCTCCGTATATGTGGCCCTAGAAGTAGGAAAAGGCTGAGAGGTTTGTGCTTTCAGCAACTTTTGGTCTCTCTGACAGGACAAACTGACAATGCGGTAAACTGACACTATGCATTGCAATCATTGATTTCAATACACAGAAAAAGTGCAATTTTGTACATGTTTGACTTTTCATGCAAATGTTTTCCTACATCCCTATTCAGCAGTGTTACCACACTGTGTGGTATGGGTTGACGTACTGCACAGGGTGCCAAAAGGACAAAACTACACTTCTACCTGTTTTCATATTTGAAATTGCCTGCTTGCACTGAAATTGTCATACTATTAGAGATAAGAAGAAAAGGTATGAAACA
This sequence comes from Rhinophrynus dorsalis, assembly GCA_037306005.1. Classification (NCBI taxonomy): domain Eukaryota; kingdom Metazoa; phylum Chordata; class Amphibia; order Anura; family Rhinophrynidae; genus Rhinophrynus; species Rhinophrynus dorsalis. The sequence continues at coordinate 180,109,634 of CM074723.1, forward strand.
CTTACCATTTTGAAAGAAGATATTCATCCATATCAAACTCGGGGGTTATATGCCTTTCTAACCTAGGCTGTTTGCGCAGATATTTTGACATGGTGGCACTATAGGGAAAAATTACATTTTTACAACTTCAAAAGTACTACAATCTTTGAAAATCATGGAATTTACTATTGTATTCATAACCTGCTAACAGCTTGAGAAAAATTGTACCCTGTTTGTATGGGTTGACATACTTTAAGGAGGGCCAGGGAGTTCTAATCTACACATGCCACGTTTCTATAATCAAATTACCTGCCTGCACTCAAATGTGCAAAACTATTAGAAATATGAAGAAAAGATAAGCAAGACATACCATTTTGGAAAGCAGACGTTCAGTCACAACAAATGAGGGGTCCCTTGTCTTTTTGCCCCTAGACTAGTGTGCACAGCTATTTGCAGAATGTGGTGCTCTGAAAAGAACACTTGCATCTTAACACTTCAATCACTACAAAGATGATAAAATAACCAAGTTATTTCCTAGTGACTAGTGTATCTAGTGGCAGCCTAAGAAAAATGGTACCCCATTGATATGGTGTAACAAACAGTGGGTGCCAGGAACATGACTAGGGAAGCAGCCAGTGTGTGTGTGTGTGTGTGTGTGTGATTCAGACTGCCAATGTAACAAGGTTGAAGTGTCAGACAGAGTAATGTGTATTTCTGTGGCCACCAATGAAGCAAGGCTGGGGTGGGTTCAGACAGCGTATGTGAGGAATCCGTGACTAACATTCCACAGGGGAACAAGGCTAGAGTGGTCAGATAGTGTATGAGGGAAATCTGTGGCTACCAATGGGTAGGGGAACAAGGCTGTGGGTTAGGTAGTGCATGTGTTTATTGTTTTGGGAATCTGTGGCTATCACTGGACAAGTGAACAAGGTTGGGCTTTCATACAATGTACGTGCGGAATCTGTGGCTATCACTTTGCAGGAGAACAAGGCGGAGGGTCAAGCAGTGCAATATGGTGATTTGTGGTAACCATTGGGTAGTGGAGCAAGGCTGAGTGGGAACAGTCAGTGTATGAAGGAAAACAAAAGACACATGCACCTGCTTGTATGATTAAATAAACACAGAATGTTTTATATAGGAAGTCTATTATGAAGACAGACACTATACAAGGGGTGGGCAAAAGGTCCCATTGTATTACCATTTTAAAATTAATCAAAACTAAGTTGCTGTCCACTTTTCGTGGGAAAATCCACTTTAAAACCAGCAATTAACCCCATCGTGACAATGGACATACATGTACATCCAGGAAGTCATTCAATGCAATGGGGAAAAAAAGTTTGGCGGGCATTAAGTGCTGGCCGTGTGCTCGTGCGGCTGGTCACTAAGGGATTAAAATCATCCCATTTTTCACCCATCGGCAAAAATCCTTCAACATTTTTTCAATGCCTAGAAAGTTTCTACCCATTGATCTACGTGTTTTTCGCCTTTTCGCTACATAAAAAAGTGATGTATTCCAGGAAGTGAAACACAATAGAAGCAGCTACAGAACCAAATAGAAGTGCTGTGTTGTTCTGCTGTGATCTTTTTGCAAAATTGAGGCAGGAGAGGCTCAAAGTGACTGCTATCACTATGCAAAAGTTTAAAAGTACTAAAAGGAGGAACTGGAAGGACCATTATGTCTCCATTGAATCTGAGTCTGAGGAGGAAGTGAGCACTACACAAGCAATGCTGACCATTACCCCTAAATCATCCCTAGGGATCTTGGACAAATTAATGTAAAGGGAGGAAGAAGAGGATAGTAGTGAGAGCAGGACAGGTCAGCTGTCTGTGCCTGATGCCAGACATGCTGTGCCTGCTGTCAGACGTGCTGCCACCAGTGCTGTGCCTGCTGCCAGACAGGCTGCCGCTGCTGCCACCAGTGCGGTGCCTGTTGCCAGTGCTGAACCTGCTGCCACCAGTACTGTGCCTGCTGTCAGACGTGCTGGCCCAACTGCACCAGTGCTCTGCATGCTGCCAGTGCTTAACCTGCTGCCACCAATGCTGAACCTGCTGCCAGTGTGTCTTGTAAATACTCCGGAGAGAGTGAAGGAGGAGATGATGCCAAGTGTGACAGCAGGGGACCCTGCTTACACTTGCCATCCCCAAGCAGTTCCACCAGTGCTAGTACTACTAAGAAAGTCCAGCAGCTTGTTAGCGTTAGGAGTGAATGAGGGTGCAATCATCATATTACTAGTGACTGTGAAGAGGAAGACTCAGTGGCTGAAACTGATGTGGCTGGTGTTAGTGGTAGTACTAATAACATTAATAGTGAAAAAGCTGGTTGGACTAGTGTTAGGGGAGTGGTAGGGGAAGCAATTGAGAGCGTTCAGACTAGTAGTCAAGGGAGCCCCCTTCTCCTCACAGCACTGTCCAGATGGAACATGAACCTGAAGAAGGCAGAACCGTTACCACCACAATAATAATACTGCCAGTCTGCATTCTTCAGGTCAACAAGAATTGGCAAGTGTGACATTAGTGGACTGTCTGTCGGATTTCTCGTTGCCACCTCCAACCAATAGTGAGATGTCTGTAATAGAGCAGTAGCAGCAGCAGCAGCATGGAGGGACTAGTGGTGGTGGTTATGATGAATTGATGATAGTGAAAAAGCTGGGGTGGAAGAGACACTGATGGCCTTTTTAGCCCAAACTGAGAAGGAATGGGAGACAGGGATGGGGATGGGCATCACCACCACCACAAGCAGTTGCAGTTCTCATTCTGAGGCAGTAGCAGCAACAGTGTTTTTTTGCCTTCTGTTGGATCAACGATGGTAAACAGGAATAGGAAAAGGGTTGGACTAGATGAACGCAAGTCTTTTTTCAGCCTAAATTACTATGTTACTATGTTACATCATCCTTCCGCCCCAGTCAGTGAAGGGGAATGTGGAGGTCGAGAAGAAGAAAGAGGCCATTCTTCTTCACCTTTTCCCTTCCCCCTGAAGTCATGGATGTGGCACTATTTCTCTCTTGGGGCAGGAACAGTGCAGTCATCAACAATGGCACTGTGCACAATTTGTGACAAGTCAGTGAGAGGGGGAAAGGAGTGAACGTTCCTTGGTTCAACCGCCCTGAAAGGTATCAAGAGGCAAGCTGGAGAACAAAGAGTAGGAAGAAATCTAGGCAGAGGTTGGAAGTTCGATAACGCGCAAAACAACTAGCTCACCCATTCATTGTCACCTCCCCTGCCAAATGATAGCCACTCTGTAGATCTTAGGATGTGGCAATTTGTCTCCACCCTTTGCACACTGTGTGGTACAGTGCACCACACAGTGTGTGGTGCACTGACCACACATGGCAGTGTGGTGGAGGAGAATCACAAGCAAGGCATCAAGCGGCATCTGAGGAGATTCCATCCTGCAGAATATGCTAAACTAGAGCTAATTGTGGCAAGACCCATGTTACTGCTGTTGTTGATCCCATTCCCTTTGAGCTGCCTAATCATCCTGCTGCTTAACCAACTCAGCAGCAGCAAGAAAAGCAGTCGCAAATTATGCAATTATATCAGGGCATTTGAAAATGGCCAGTGGCCACTGGCCAACATGACATGACCTGCTGGAATTAGGACAGCAGGGCATTTTTTTTTCTCAGGGCTTGTGCTTTTAAAAAAATACAGAAAAAATAATAATAAAAAAACAGTTGAGGTTTTCAGGTTGATCCTGCTTAATCACAGGTGAGTAATTAGTGGCTCAGTTGTTGTGATTGATTCATCTGTGATTAATTAGGGATATCTTGAAAACATGACCTGTTGGTGTGCCCCAAGGCCTGGAACTGAGAATAACTGACTTAGGCCTACAAAAAAATTAAACATTTTTCACGGCTTGTTTCTAACAAGCCTAAGTCCAACAAATCAATATTTCCTTAGGGCTTGTGCCAAACAAGTATAAGTATCGCGGTGCCCGTGATTCTGACTATGTGACATTCCTACTTCTGGGTTTGTCTTGGCTGCCTCTTATTGGTTCTGGCTTGCTAGCCCCTCCCAGGGCTTGCCTTTATATACGCCCTCCTGTCACTAGGCCGGTGCCCTTTCGTGGTGTTCCTGACCTGGCGATTGTATCTGTGTTCTAGTTCCTAGTATGATCCGGTTTCGTCTGACCTTGCTCCTGTCTCTGCGCTCAGTGTACTGATCCAGGCTTTTGCTGACTACCGCTCTCTGTGTACCGATCCAGGCTTTGGCTGACTACCGCTCTCTGTGTACCGATCCAGGTTCTGGCTGACTACCGCTCTCTGTGTATCGATCCAGGCTTTGACCATTCAGCCTAGCGTCCCATTGTCGCTAGTGCTTCTGTTGTCCCTGTTCTAGCCTCCGGTCACTAGCGGTGTTACCACTTGTCAGTCTGCTCCTAACTGTTGCCTCCGGTTGCGTTACTCTCAGCCTGTGCCTTATTGCAGCCTCGGTTACATGCTATACGGCCTGTGCCCTCCGGTCACTAGCGGTGTTACCACTTGTCAGTCTGCTCCTACTTTTGCCTCCATTTGTGCTACTCCAAGCATGTGCCTCATTGCAGCCTCTGTTATGTGCTATACAGCCTGTGCCCTCCGGTCACTAGCTGTGCTACCTCCTGTCAGTCCGTATATTTCGCTACCTCCATTTGTGCTACTCCTGGGCTGCCTTACCTGGTTATAGGTAAGGCCGGTAGAGCATCTTCTATTCCTTGTAGGCACCACTTACTAGGCTGCCTTTCCCGGTATTAGGTAAGGCCGGTAGAGCCTCCTCTATTTCTTGTTGGCATCATTTACTAGGCTGCCTTAGCCCGTTATAGGTAAGGCCGGTAGAGCCTCCTCTATTCCTCATTGACACCAGTTACTAGGCTGCCTTACCCGGTTATAGGTAAGGCCGGTAGAGCCTATTCACCTCCCTACACTGAGGTGCCTGCCCTGCAGTACAGTTCCCTCCTTGGGCCTTTCCAGTTCTGTACTGCTGAGGTTTCGTTCCTGTCTACGTTCCAGTCACATTTGCTTATTGTGTATACTGTATTGCCCTGATCTGTGTCAGACCTTATATCTGTCCTCTGTGTAAGTCTGGACCCGTGTAGGGCCTTGTTGTGCTTTATATTGTTTAATAAAGCTTTATTGTTTTATCCTACCAAATTGTCTGAGTGTTCAGTAAAACCATGACAATAAATCCTACAAATCAATGTTTCCTCAGGGCTTGGGCCTATAACTAGGGATGGGTGAAAGTTTTCAACTCAAACTAAAATCAGCAAATAATGACACTTCTGACTTGGCGTATAATTTCCCGTGAAAAGTGCCATTTTTCTGCATTTTTCTTCCAGCTCATTCCATTTGAAATCAATGGGAACATTGCATTTACACACAAAACATAGTAAATATTATTTTATTTCCCAAAGGCATAGTATAAAAGGGACACAAGGGTACCTGTATTGGTGGGGTGTGGAGAAAGAATCAGTTGAACAGTGAATTTTTTTGGGGGGGTTGTTTACTGTGATATGGGGGCAGTTAATAAAAATAATCCTAAATACAATTAAAAAAACCCATAAGTATAAAAGGGGTCTGAGGAGGTTGCCTGTGTTGGTGAGTCTGGGAAATGAATCAGTTGAACAGGGAATGTGCTTTTGGGGGTCCTTGAAAGGTATTTGGGGGGATAGTTAATAAAAAAAATAAAGAAAAAATAAAATGACATTTGTATGTGAGGGGATAGAGACAGGAACCCCCTGCCATAAGCTGCCACTGGGGTGGACTGATACTTGACTTGATAGAGTATTTTGTAGAGGATGACTTGTTAGATTTGTTGTTAGTGGCACAAGACCTGAGGAAACATTGTTTTGTAGGACTTAAGCTTGTTTGGTACAAGCGCTAAGGAAACACTGATTTGTAGGACTTAATCTTGTTCAGCACAAGCCCTAAGGAAACTTTGATTTGTAAGACTTAGGCTTCTTAGAAACAAACCCTCAAAAATTGTATATTTTTTTTGTAGGACTATGTTTTTTTCACATTTTTTTTTTTATTTTTTGAAGTCACAAACCCTGAGAAGCAGCTGCTGCTGTGTTTTGTAAGCAACAAGATGAATAGACAGCTGAAAAGGAATGGGATCAACAATAGCAGTAACATTTGAGATGGATGATGAAGGTTCCACTTGCCACAACTAGCTCCAGTGATGTGCCTGAGTCAGTAGCAGCACAATAAATAGTCCACATTATATGTGGAGAAAAGAAGGAGTTGGCCATTAATTCTTCTCCACTGCCCCTCTTCCAAATTCATGGGTATGTTGTTACTAGCTATTTCAATATCTCAGAGTACAGTTAATCCATACCGCAGGTCTATAAACTATTATATTTTAAATGAAAAGATTAGAAGATAAAGAGAAAGAAAACATATTCAGTACCTTAGAGGGTTAATTTTTTTACCCCCTCGGTATCTTTAAGATCAGTTCAGTACTTTATTATCCGTTGTTATCTTAATTATAACAGTCATATACATTGAATGTTCTATTGATGGGAGTATTAGCAAATTAACATTTGTTATACTTTATTGACATTAAATTTAAGATGTATATGCAAAGAGTCTTAGTTTTGACTGTATTGCACTTTTAACGGAGTCCAAATAATAGTTGGTACTTTAAGCTAATTGAAGCCGATTTTAATTGAACAGCTTTCATTATACACAATCACTTCCAAACTGAACTCCCAAAAGCCAGCTGGCTATCTACTTCAGTATTAACTTTGTTGATCTCTATTTGAATTAATAGCATAGAATGTTATTCCGTAGTTCAAGAGCAAGCAGGTCTATCAATTACCCATCTCCCACAAAACTCTCTTTGCCAACTACTGTCATAGAGAAACTCTTGATTAGAGTGTATCATAACTTTCTATAGAGTCAGATTATTAGTTGACGCCAATGGAAATTGTAAGCTTTTCTCCCTGGCTATCTTAAATTGGTTAAAATTTGAGTGACTTTATCCTACGATCTAAGTCAACTTCATGGCTATAAATTCTGCTCTGCAATCCTATGCTATAACCAACAACCTAACTATCTAACTTGATATAATCACTGTTGATCTCTATTCAAGGTGGCAGGATGAAATACCAATTTCCAGATCGGAGATCAAGAGTCTGTTTATTTTCCTATCTAGTAAAGATTTTTTTGCCGATTGTTTGTTCCATCATGCTAATATAGATTCACATGTGGATTTCTGAATAGCTCGCAACTCATCCTTCTATTCTATAGCCCAACACATTTCACCGGACTCAAGCCGGCTTCATCAGGGGCTCAACAGCAAAAAAGGTCTGCCCGTAAGTTCTTTAAGTACCCTCCTTGTCCGTTAGTCCTCTTTTCAAATGTTAGCGCCTTTCTTTGTGATTGGTTGCGCCAGCTCCATTCACTTTAGATCACATTATAGGTCAAAAATCATTAAATTATAAGGCTTATAGAGTTTCCATATTCGTAGCTACCTCAGTCTCTAAACATGCCTCAAACCATATTAACCCTTTAGGCATTACTTTAGGCAGACATCTTAATTTTTTAGATTCATTATTATGCATTATTTTGTTACATTTGTATCGCGATAATTTGTTCCTCAATAAATAAGTCAATACACTCAATAAGAAGCTCTAATTAATCATCATAGTATTTGGACCTTGGAGAGAGTTATTTCAATTCTGTCAGAGTTGTAGTTCAAGAGTAATTCAATGACAAAATATCCCCCTCCCACCCCTTTTACTGATGTAACACTGCTCAGCCAGAGCAGAAGGGAGGTGCCCACATAGACTGCAGAGAGGGACAATCTTCAGTTAAGATAAGGGAAAAACCTCAAAAATGTGTCAAGGGGAGCAGGGCTTTCATTGTTCTCATAGGAAGAAGATTGTTCCCTGCTGTTATCTGTCTGGTCTAGCAACCATTCCACATCTGAGAAGAGATGGCTTACACTAGGTAAAAGGGGTGGGAGGGGGAAACTTTATCCTTCAATTACTCTTGAACTACAACTCTGACAGTATTGAAATAACAATCTCTATGGCTCAGATACTATGAAGATTAATTGGAGCTGCTGTTTTTGTGAAACATTACTATCCCTTTAAAGAGTCAAATGATTCTTTGTAGCAGATAATCTATTTGGTATTCATTTTATTATGGTGACGACAGATGTTTATTTGACCATATATTCTATATAATCGACTATATGTTATTTAAGAAGTTTATAAAATATTTGTACTATTAATTATTTAACAGGGAATTTTTGATCCTTTATTTAAATTTTTTTCCTGTTTTATACATTTATAATTCTGTTTTTTCCATTCTTTTAAACAATAAATTTAAATACCCAAATAGTCTATTTTATAAGAGATCATCAATTTGTTATCAATTATATTCATGACATATTCATTTCTCCCTATTTTATGTAATCAGCTGTACATTATTTTATTGCAAACGTTTTCAGATGTCTGTCCTATGATCCAGCGCGTAGTCATTTCCAATGATGAAACAATTTATGTACCCAAATGGACAGACATTCTAATTAATACTTATATGATCAATATAAGTATTAATTAGAATGTCTGTCTGTACATTCCTACTTGGTTTTACTCAATGAGAGGTTTTTATGTAAAACCTTCATTTAACCCTATGTTTCCCATTGTTTTCAAGCTGTATATCCATTCCTCTTCCTTTTTCAGCAGTAATAAATCTAAATTGCCTTTACGATTAGTTAGTGTAATTCTTTGGATACCAATAAATGACGTAACCGAAATATCTGAGTTATGTGTTGTAATGATGTTTCTGGCAACCCGGGTGTCACAAGTATTTTGTACATCTCCTATGTGATCTAGTACCAGCTTTGTAAATGCTCTTATCATTTTGTCAACGTAAATTTTTATACAATTACACTGCATTAGGTAAATTATTCCACTGCTTTTGCAATTTATAAAATCTTTGATTTTGTACTCTTGTTGATTTACAGTAAAAGTATTATTTTTTATGTTAGTACAAGCAATGCAGTTATTATATTTAAAGCAGCCAGTTATTGATTGTTGTTTGATAGTGACTGTGTACTATTTGATCTTTAATGTTAGAACTTCTCCTATATGTAATTTTTGGGGTTGTTCTTAGAACCTGTTCCAGGTCTAAATCGATGGAGATGATGCCAAAGTTTTTTCAGAATGGTAGTGATGGTATCACTTTTGATGCATTCTCACGTTTCTTCTGCAAGTTAGTTATTAATAATTTGCCCTTGTCTGCCTGAAGGGCTTTATTATAAACTCGCTTCAACAATTTCTTACTATGATCCCTTTGGAGAAAACTGGTCTGTAATGATTTGTCCTCTTTTTTAAAATATTCCAGAGATGTACATAGTCACCTAATCCCCACATATTGACCTTTAGGGATCCCTGAAATTCGGGGCTTAGGGTGGACACTATCGGCATTCAGCAGGCTGTTAGTAGCAGTAGTTTTCCTATATACCTTTTTTGCGATTTCATTATTACTACTTCTTTTTATTTATATATCTAAAAATGAAATGGTGTCTCTTTGTATTTCAGACGTCACCTTAAAATTGTGGTCATTTTGATTCAATTTGTTCACAAAGTCGATGAATTCTTCCTTCATACTACTCCATGTCATAATGACGTCATCTACATACCGTAGCCATACCCCTATTTTTTTGGTAAATGGGGTCATTTCTTCTATAAAGACTTTTTTATCCTCCCATCAGCCGAGGTATAAATTGGCATATGATGGGGCACAAGGACTCCCCATAGTAGTACCTCTGGTCTGGTGGAAGAAAGTCTTATCAAATAAGAAGTAATTATATGTTAATACATATTGCAAAAATTCTAACACCAATTTGTTATAGTTGCCATATTGAGTGCATCTCATTTAAAAAAATGATTTCACTGCTTTTATTTTGGGAGTTCAGTTTGGAAGTGATTGTGTATAATGAAAGCCATTCAATTAAAATCGGCTTCAATTAGCTAAAGGCACCAACTATTATTTGGACTCTTTTAAAAGTGCAATACAGTCAAAACTAAGACTCTTTGCATAATCATATGTGGATTATACTAAGAAAAGGTTCCTCACACCTCGTTTTATATAGAGGTGTTTAGGATCGTACATCTAGAAGTATTTGTCGATCTGAACTTTTTAAATGTATACATCTTAAATTTAATGTCAGTACAGTATAAGAAATTTTAATGTGCTAATACTCCCATCAATAGAACCTTCAATGTATGTGGTTGTTATAATTAAGATAACAATGGATAATAAAGTACTGAACGGGTCTTAAAGATACCGGGGGGGGGGGGTAAAAATTAACCCTCTAAGGTACTGAATACTTCTTCTTTCTCTTTATCTTCTAATCTTTTAATTTAAAATATAATGTGTTGTTACTAGAATAGAAATGTTTCCCTTGAGAGTAGGAACTGTACCTCTCATTAGCAACTGCAATGTGTGCAGTGTGTAAAGAACACCTGGAAAAACTGTATCCAAACACCATGACACCAGAAACCAAGTACGGCTGTTGCCACTATACCCCCTAAGGACACATGACAATTTGCTGATAGTTTAACAGTAATGAAGAACCCTCCCTGCCACCATCTTAGCATTTTGTGCGGGATGGAATCTCCTCAGATGCTGCTTGATGTCCTGCTTGCAATTCTCCTCCACCACACTTCCTTGCGTGGTCAGTGCACCACACAGTGTGGACACGAACTGCTTCATCCTAACATCTACAGAGTGGCTACCATTTGGCGGGGAAGGTAACCATTTTGTTTGTCATGGAACTTCCATCTCAGCTTGGGTGTCTATATTCTATCTCTTCTTTGATATTTGCCTCACCTCTTGTTACCTTTCTGGAGAGTCAGGGGGTACAGCAACAGTAGTGCTTGATTTCTGTGGTAGGTGTTTGGCTTTAATGTGTTTGACATAAATGTCATGGTGTCTGTGTTGTATGTGCGTTATCAGGGCAGTTGTGCCAAGACACGTTCCCTCCTTTCCTCTTCTCAATGACTTGTCACAGATTGTGCACAGTGCCATTGGTGATGACTGCACTGTGCCTGCCCCAAGAGAAAAATAGTCTCACATCCATGACTTCAGGGGGGAGGGAAAAGGTGGAGAAGAATGGCCTATTTCTTCTTGTCCTCAACATTCCCCTTCACTGACTAGGGCAAAGGATGATGTAGCTGCTGTTGCTGCTACTGCCTCAGAATCAGCACTGCAACCAGGACCAGAACTATTGCTGCTGTTGGCATGTGGAACCTGTCCTAGTCCCACATCACTTGTTGACTCCATTCTCACTGTGTCCACGGTGGTCTGTGGCACACTAGTTTGCTACTCCACATCATGCTTCCCTTGAAACTCAGCAGCATCAGGAATTAGAGTCGTTGCAAATTCCTCAAATTCCGAATGCTCACTGCTGAGTGAAGGAGGTGATGAGCAATGTAACAGAGGGTCCCCTAATGTTACACTTGCCATTTCTTGGTGAAGTGAAGAAGGCCGGCTGGAAGCAGAGCAGCAGGCATAGGCAGCTCATCTGTGCTCCTGGTGGTGAAGGTATTATTGCTGTGGTGACAATTCTGCCTTCTTCAAGATCATGTTTCACATGGACAATGCCATGGGGGGAAGGACTCCCAGGGTCAGGGGATTGGTGTGGGCTCCCGTGACTGCTACTCTGGATGCTCTCAATTGCTTCCCCCACCACTCTCCAAACACTAATCCCACTATCTGCTTCACCATTTACTGTTACTACTACTAACACAACCGCATCAATTTCAGCCCCTGATTCTTCCTCCTCACAATCACTGTTAATATGATGACTGCCTGCTCCTTCACTCCTAATGCTAACAAGCTGCTGGACCTTCTTAGTAGTAGTAGTAGCACTGGCAGGACTGATTGGGCAAGTGTGACTTAGGGTCCCCTGCTGTCACACTTTCCATCATCTTTTCCTTCACCCCTCCTGAATATTACAAGACACACTGGCAGCAGGCACTGCACTGGTGGCAGCAGTTTCAGTACTATCAGCAGGCACAGCACTGGTGGCAGTAGGGGCAGCATGTCTGACAGCAGGCATATGTAACGGTTTTAAGGACACTCAGACACGGAAGGTTTGGATAAAAACACAGTTTTATTGAAAACAGAGAAATTATAGTAACCCACACGGGTCCAGTATATACTGACAGACATTATACTGACACAGGTCAAGTTACAATGGTACTTGGTAACCCACTCAGGTCCAGTGAAACACAATGGTACAACACTGCCACAGGTCAGGTTACAGTTTGTGTGAATCCTTGAAGAGACAGTGGAGAATTGGGTGCTATTAGGCCAAAAGATATGGACAGGCCCTAATTTTACTGAGGCCCACAGGACAGTCTCTACGCAGAGAATGACACAATAGCAACAGAGGCCACGTGGAGGTAAACAAAGGCCCTGGACAAGTGAAAGACTGCCAGAACAGTCAGAGGGTGACTGAACCTGTATAGCACGGACTAATGCCCACCGTAGCCTGCAATTCGATGTGACCAAATGCAACAGCACCAACCCACAAGGGGTTAAATGAACGCTCAGACCTGAAATAGGCTGAAAGGCCATGGGGACAACCGAGGAGCCCAGGGAACAAACCAACCTCGGAATATAAGTGGTGAACACGTCAAACGTACCGTGGTGCAACCTGACTGATCTCAAAAACCGGAGTGTAAGGACCATGAGGCACATAAACCAGAGACTAGATCACAGTAAGCAGGACTGCTGGAGCAGCGTAAACGATGCAACCAGTGGAACTGTCAATAGACAGTGAGAGTACCGGAGGTACATCCTCCAAATGGATCACCTGATGGAGCAGAGAGCCAGGCCAAATCGGTACACAGAGCAGTAACGTAAGCCAGGCCAGGTCGGTACACAGAGCAGGAAAATCAGCCAATCCGAGTCAGTACACAGAGCAGGAACGTTAGCTGGGCCGGGTCGGTACACAGAGCAGGAACGTCAGACAATCCCAGTTGGTAAACAGAGCAGGAACATCAGCCAATCCGAGTCGGTACACAGAGCAGGAACGTCAGCCAGGCCGGGTCGGTACACAGAGCAGAAACGTATACAGGCAGAGTAGTTAGGAAGTTTGGGTCATACAAAGGATTCACACAGAAGTCAGGAACAAGTGCTAGCAACTGGAACACCATGAAAGGGAACTGCAGAAGTGACAGGGCTCAGTATTTAAGGGCTAGCACTGGGCGGAGCAAAACCACAGTAGCCAATAAAAGGAATCGGGAAGTAGCACTGAATCACAATGTCGCCATCGATAACACGGGCACCGTGATAGCACAGCACTGGTGGCAGCAGGGGCAGTACTGGCTGCAGGCACAGCACTGTTGGTGGCTCTGGTAGCAGGAGCAGCACATTTGACAGCAGGCACAGCATATGCACAGCACGTCTGGCAGCAGGCATAGGCAGCTGACCTGTACTGCTCTCACTACTATGACCCTTTTGTTCCTCTCTTGACATAAATTTTCACAAGATCCCTAGAGGTGATTTGGGGGACTAGCCAGCATTAATTCTGAAGTGCTCACTTCCTCCTCAGAATCAGTGGACACATAATGGTCCTTCCAGTTCCTCTTTTAATTACTTTCAAAATTTCTCATAGTGATAGCAGTCACTATGAGCCTTTCCTGCTCCAGTTTTGCTAAATGATCAAAGCAGAACAGCTCAGCACGTCTACCTCGCTTAGCTGCATCTATTGTGTTCCACTTCCTGGAATAAGTCACGTTTTTATAGCGAAAAGGCGAAAAACATGTAAATCAATGGGCAGAAACTTTCTAGCTATTGAAAAAATGGTAAAGAATTTTGGCCAATGGGCGAACAAATTTGGTTATTTTAATTGCTATTTTCTCTGTCTCTGCGCTCAGTGTACTGATCCAGGCTTTTGCTGACTACCGCTCTCTGTGTACCGATCCAGGCTTTGGCTGACTACCGCTCTCTGTGTACCGATCCAGGTTCTGGCTGACTACCGCTCTCTGTGTATCGATCCAGGCTTTGACCATTCAGCCTAGCGTCCCATTGTCGCTAGTGCTTCTGTTGTCCCTGTTCTAGCCTCCGGTCACTAGCGGTGTTACCACTTGTCAGTCTGCTCCTAACTGTTGCCTCCGGTTGCGTTACTCTCAGCCTGTGCCTTATTGCAGCCTCGGTTACATGCTATACGGCCTGTGCCCTCCGGTCACTAGCGGTGTTACCACTTGTCAGTCTGCTCCTACTTTTGCCTCCATTTGTGCTACTCCAAGCATGTGCCTCATTGCAGCCTCTGTTATGTGCTATACAGCCTGTGCCCTCCGGTCACTAGCTGTGCTACCTCCTGTCAGTCCGTATATTTCGCTACCTCCATTTGTGCTACTCCTGGGCTGCCTTACCTGGTTATAGGTAAGGCCGGTAGAGCATCTTCTATTCCTTGTAGGCACCACTTACTAGGCTGCCTTTCCCGGTATTAGGTAAGGCCGGTAGAGCCTCCTCTATTTCTTGTTGGCATCATTTACTAGGCTGCCTTAGCCCGTTATAGGTAAGGCCGGTAGAGCCTCCTCTATTCCTCATTGACACCAGTTACTAGGCTGCCTTACCCGGTTATAGGTAAGGCCGGTAGAGCCTATTCACCTCCCTACACTGAGGTGCCTGCCCTGCAGTACAGTTCCCTCCTTGGGCCTTTCCAGTTCTGTACTGCTGAGGTTTCGTTCCTGTCTACGTTCCAGTCACATTTGCTTATTGTGTATACTGTATTGCCCTGATCTGTGTCAGACCTTATATCTGTCCTCTGTGTAAGTCTGGACCCGTGTAGGGCCTTGTTGTGCTTTATATTGTTTAATAAAGCTTTATTGTTTTATCCTACCAAATTGTCTGAGTGTTCAGTAAAACCATGACAATAAATCCTACAAATCAATGTTTCCTCAGGGCTTGGGCCTATAACTAGGGATGGGTGAAAGTTTTCAACTCAAACTAAAATCAGCAAATAATGACACTTCTGACTTGGCGTATAATTTCCCGTGAAAAGTGCCATTTTTCTGCATTTTTCTTCCAGCTCATTCCATTTGAAATCAATGGGAACATTGCATTTACACACAAAACATAGTAAATATTATTTTATTTCCCAAAGGCATAGTATAAAAGGGACACAAGGGTACCTGTATTGGTGGGGTGTGGAGAAAGAATCAGTTGAACAGTGAATTTTTTTGGGGGGGTTGTTTACTGTGATATGGGGGCAGTTAATAAAAATAATCCTAAATACAATTAAAAAAACCCATAAGTATAAAAGGGGTCTGAGGAGGTTGCCTGTGTTGGTGAGTCTGGGAAATGAATCAGTTGAACAGGGAATGTGCTTTTGGGGGTCCTTGAAAGGTATTTGGGGGGATAGTTAATAAAAAAAATAAAGAAAAAATAAAATGACATTTGTATGTGAGGGGATAGAGACAGGAACCCCCTGCCATAAGCTGCCACTGGGGTGGACTGATACTTGACTTGATAGAGTATTTTGTAGAGGATGACTTGTTAGATTTGTTGTTAGTGGCACAAGAC
Source organism: Rhinophrynus dorsalis (assembly GCA_037306005.1). NCBI lineage: Eukaryota > Metazoa > Chordata > Amphibia > Anura > Rhinophrynidae > Rhinophrynus > Rhinophrynus dorsalis. The sequence goes on from CM074723.1 coordinate 180,125,137, forward strand.
CTGAGGAAACATTGTTTTGTAGGACTTAAGCTTGTTTGGTACAAGCGCTAAGGAAACACTGATTTGTAGGACTTAATCTTGTTCAGCACAAGCCCTAAGGAAACTTTGATTTGTAAGACTTAGGCTTCTTAGAAACAAACCCTCAAAAATTGTATATTTTTTTTGTAGGACTATGTTTTTTTCACATTTTTTTTTTTATTTTTTGAAGTCACAAACCCTGAGAAGCAGCTGCTGCTGTGTTTTGTAAGCAACAAGATGAATAGACAGCTGAAAAGGAATGGGATCAACAATAGCAGTAACATTTGAGATGGATGATGAAGGTTCCACTTGCCACAACTAGCTCCAGTGATGTGCCTGAGTCAGTAGCAGCACAATAAATAGTCCACATTATATGTGGAGAAAAGAAGGAGTTGGCCATTAATTCTTCTCCACTGCCCCTCTTCCAAATTCATGGGTATGTTGTTACTAGCTATTTCAATATCTCAGAGTACAGTTAATCCATACCGCAGGTCTATAAACTATTATATTTTAAATGAAAAGATTAGAAGATAAAGAGAAAGAAAACATATTCAGTACCTTAGAGGGTTAATTTTTTTACCCCCTCGGTATCTTTAAGATCAGTTCAGTACTTTATTATCCGTTGTTATCTTAATTATAACAGTCATATACATTGAATGTTCTATTGATGGGAGTATTAGCAAATTAACATTTGTTATACTTTATTGACATTAAATTTAAGATGTATATGCAAAGAGTCTTAGTTTTGACTGTATTGCACTTTTAACGGAGTCCAAATAATAGTTGGTACTTTAAGCTAATTGAAGCCGATTTTAATTGAACAGCTTTCATTATACACAATCACTTCCAAACTGAACTCCCAAAAGCCAGCTGGCTATCTACTTCAGTATTAACTTTGTTGATCTCTATTTGAATTAATAGCATAGAATGTTATTCCGTAGTTCAAGAGCAAGCAGGTCTATCAATTACCCATCTCCCACAAAACTCTCTTTGCCAACTACTGTCATAGAGAAACTCTTGATTAGAGTGTATCATAACTTTCTATAGAGTCAGATTATTAGTTGACGCCAATGGAAATTGTAAGCTTTTCTCCCTGGCTATCTTAAATTGGTTAAAATTTGAGTGACTTTATCCTACGATCTAAGTCAACTTCATGGCTATAAATTCTGCTCTGCAATCCTATGCTATAACCAACAACCTAACTATCTAACTTGATATAATCACTGTTGATCTCTATTCAAGGTGGCAGGATGAAATACCAATTTCCAGATCGGAGATCAAGAGTCTGTTTATTTTCCTATCTAGTAAAGATTTTTTTGCCGATTGTTTGTTCCATCATGCTAATATAGATTCACATGTGGATTTCTGAATAGCTCGCAACTCATCCTTCTATTCTATAGCCCAACACATTTCACCGGACTCAAGCCGGCTTCATCAGGGGCTCAACAGCAAAAAAGGTCTGCCCGTAAGTTCTTTAAGTACCCTCCTTGTCCGTTAGTCCTCTTTTCAAATGTTAGCGCCTTTCTTTGGGATTGGTTGCGCCAGCTCCATTCACTTTAGATCACATTATAGGTCAAAAATCATTAAATTATAAGGCTTATAGAGTTTCCATATTCGTAGCTACCTCAGTCTCTAAACATGCCTCAAACCATATTAACCCTTTAGGCATTACTTTAGGCAGACATCTTAATTTTTTAGATTCATTATTATGCATTATTTTGTTACATTTGTATCGCGATAATTTGTTCCTCAATAAATAAGTCAATACACTCAATAAGAAGCTCTAATTAATCATCATAGTATTTGGACCTTGGAGAGAGTTATTTCAATTCTGTCAGAGTTGTAGTTCAAGAGTAATTCAATGACAAAATATCCCCCTCCCACCCCTTTTACTGATGTAACACTGCTCAGCCAGAGCAGAAGGGAGGTGCCCACATAGACTGCAGAGAGGGACAATCTTCAGTTAAGATAAGGGAAAAACCTCAAAAATGTGTCAAGGGGAGCAGGGCTTTCATTGTTCTCATAGGAAGAAGATTGTTCCCTGCTGTTATCTGTCTGGTCTAGCAACCATTCCACATCTGAGAAGAGATGGCTTACACTAGGTAAAAGGGGTGGGAGGGGGAAACTTTATCCTTCAATTACTCTTGAACTACAACTCTGACAGTATTGAAATAACAATCTCTATGGCTCAGATACTATGAAGATTAATTGGAGCTGCTGTTTTTGTGAAACATTACTATCCCTTTAAAGAGTCAAATGATTCTTTGTAGCAGATAATCTATTTGGTATTCATTTTATTATGGTGACGACAGATGTTTATTTGACCATATATTCTATATAATCGACTATATGTTATTTAAGAAGTTTATAAAATATTTGTACTATTAATTATTTAACAGGGAATTTTTGATCCTTTATTTAAATTTTTTTCCTGTTTTATACATTTATAATTCTGTTTTTTCCATTCTTTTAAACAATAAATTTAAATACCCAAATAGTCTATTTTATAAGAGATCATCAATTTGTTATCAATTATATTCATGACATATTCATTTCTCCCTATTTTATGTAATCAGCTGTACATTATTTTATTGCAAACGTTTTCAGATGTCTGTCCTATGATCCAGCGCGTAGTCATTTCCAATGATGAAACAATTTATGTACCCAAATGGACAGACATTCTAATTAATACTTATATGATCAATATAAGTATTAATTAGAATGTCTGTCTGTACATTCCTACTTGGTTTTACTCAATGAGAGGTTTTTATGTAAAACCTTCATTTAACCCTATGTTTCCCATTGTTTTCAAGCTGTATATCCATTCCTCTTCCTTTTTCAGCAGTAATAAATCTAAATTGCCTTTACGATTAGTTAGTGTAATTCTTTGGATACCAATAAATGACGTAACCGAAATATCTGAGTTATGTGTTGTAATGATGTTTCTGGCAACCCGGGTGTCACAAGTATTTTGTACATCTCCTATGTGATCTAGTACCAGCTTTGTAAATGCTCTTATCATTTTGTCAACGTAAATTTTTATACAATTACACTGCATTAGGTAAATTATTCCACTGCTTTTGCAATTTATAAAATCTTTGATTTTGTACTCTTGTTGATTTACAGTAAAAGTATTATTTTTTATGTTAGTACAAGCAATGCAGTTATTATATTTAAAGCAGCCAGTTATTGATTGTTGTTTGATAGTGACTGTGTACTATTTGATCTTTAATGTTAGAACTTCTCCTATATGTAATTTTTGGGGTTGTTCTTAGAACCTGTTCCAGGTCTAAATCGATGGAGATGATGCCAAAGTTTTTTCAGAATGGTAGTGATGGTATCACTTTTGATGCATTCTCACGTTTCTTCTGCAAGTTAGTTATTAATAATTTGCCCTTGTCTGCCTGAAGGGCTTTATTATAAACTCGCTTCAACAATTTCTTACTATGATCCCTTTGGAGAAAACTGGTCTGTAATGATTTGTCCTCTTTTTTAAAATATTCCAGAGATGTACATAGTCACCTAATCCCCACATATTGACCTTTAGGGATCCCTGAAATTCGGGGCTTAGGGTGGACACTATCGGCATTCAGCAGGCTGTTAGTAGCAGTAGTTTTCCTATATACCTTTTTTGCGATTTCATTATTACTACTTCTTTTTATTTATATATCTAAAAATGAAATGGTGTCTCTTTGTATTTCAGACGTCACCTTAAAATTGTGGTCATTTTGATTCAATTTGTTCACAAAGTCGATGAATTCTTCCTTCATACTACTCCATGTCATAATGACGTCATCTACATACCGTAGCCATACCCCTATTTTTTTGGTAAATGGGGTCATTTCTTCTATAAAGACTTTTTTATCCTCCCATCAGCCGAGGTATAAATTGGCATATGATGGGGCACAAGGACTCCCCATAGTAGTACCTCTGGTCTGGTGGAAGAAAGTCTTATCAAATAAGAAGTAATTATATGTTAATACATATTGCAAAAATTCTAACACCAATTTGTTATAGTTGCCATATTGAGTGCATCTCATTTAAAAAAATGATTTCACTGCTTTTATTTTGGGAGTTCAGTTTGGAAGTGATTGTGTATAATGAAAGCCATTCAATTAAAATCGGCTTCAATTAGCTAAAGGCACCAACTATTATTTGGACTCTTTTAAAAGTGCAATACAGTCAAAACTAAGACTCTTTGCATAATCATATGTGGATTATACTAAGAAAAGGTTCCTCACACCTCGTTTTATATAGAGGTGTTTAGGATCGTACATCTAGAAGTATTTGTCGATCTGAACTTTTTAAATGTATACATCTTAAATTTAATGTCAGTACAGTATAAGAAATTTTAATGTGCTAATACTCCCATCAATAGAACCTTCAATGTATGTGGTTGTTATAATTAAGATAACAATGGATAATAAAGTACTGAACGGGTCTTAAAGATACCGGGGGGGGGGGTAAAAATTAACCCTCTAAGGTACTGAATACTTCTTCTTTCTCTTTATCTTCTAATCTTTTAATTTAAAATATAATGTGTTGTTACTAGAATAGAAATGTTTCCCTTGAGAGTAGGAACTGTACCTCTCATTAGCAACTGCAATGTGTGCAGTGTGTAAAGAACACCTGGAAAAACTGTATCCAAACACCATGACACCAGAAACCAAGTACGGCTGTTGCCACTATACCCCCTAAGGACACATGACAATTTGCTGATAGTTTAACAGTAATGAAGAACCCTCCCTGCCACCATCTTAGCATTTTGTGCGGGATGGAATCTCCTCAGATGCTGCTTGATGTCCTGCTTGCAATTCTCCTCCACCACACTTCCTTGCGTGGTCAGTGCACCACACAGTGTGGACACGAACTGCTTCATCCTAACATCTACAGAGTGGCTACCATTTGGCGGGGAAGGTAACCATTTTGTTTGTCATGGAACTTCCATCTCAGCTTGGGTGTCTATATTCTATCTCTTCTTTGATATTTGCCTCACCTCTTGTTACCTTTCTGGAGAGTCAGGGGGTACAGCAACAGTAGTGCTTGATTTCTGTGGTAGGTGTTTGGCTTTAATGTGTTTGACATAAATGTCATGGTGTCTGTGTTGTATGTGCGTTATCAGGGCAGTTGTGCCAAGACACGTTCCCTCCTTTCCTCTTCTCAATGACTTGTCACAGATTGTGCACAGTGCCATTGGTGATGACTGCACTGTGCCTGCCCCAAGAGAAAAATAGTCTCACATCCATGACTTCAGGGGGGAGGGAAAAGGTGGAGAAGAATGGCCTATTTCTTCTTGTCCTCAACATTCCCCTTCACTGACTAGGGCAAAGGATGATGTAGCTGCTGTTGCTGCTACTGCCTCAGAATCAGCACTGCAACCAGGACCAGAACTATTGCTGCTGTTGGCATGTGGAACCTGTCCTAGTCCCACATCACTTGTTGACTCCATTCTCACTGTGTCCACGGTGGTCTGTGGCACACTAGTTTGCTACTCCACATCATGCTTCCCTTGAAACTCAGCAGCATCAGGAATTAGAGTCGTTGCAAATTCCTCAAATTCCGAATGCTCACTGCTGAGTGAAGGAGGTGATGAGCAATGTAACAGAGGGTCCCCTAATGTTACACTTGCCATTTCTTGGTGAAGTGAAGAAGGCCGGCTGGAAGCAGAGCAGCAGGCATAGGCAGCTCATCTGTGCTCCTGGTGGTGAAGGTATTATTGCTGTGGTGACAATTCTGCCTTCTTCAAGATCATGTTTCACATGGACAATGCCATGGGGGGAAGGACTCCCAGGGTCAGGGGATTGGTGTGGGCTCCCGTGACTGCTACTCTGGATGCTCTCAATTGCTTCCCCCACCACTCTCCAAACACTAATCCCACTATCTGCTTCACCATTTACTGTTACTACTACTAACACAACCGCATCAATTTCAGCCCCTGATTCTTCCTCCTCACAATCACTGTTAATATGATGACTGCCTGCTCCTTCACTCCTAATGCTAACAAGCTGCTGGACCTTCTTAGTAGTAGTAGTAGCACTGGCAGGACTGATTGGGCAAGTGTGACTTAGGGTCCCCTGCTGTCACACTTTCCATCATCTTTTCCTTCACCCCTCCTGAATATTACAAGACACACTGGCAGCAGGCACTGCACTGGTGGCAGCAGTTTCAGTACTATCAGCAGGCACAGCACTGGTGGCAGTAGGGGCAGCATGTCTGACAGCAGGCATATGTAACGGTTTTAAGGACACTCAGACACGGAAGGTTTGGATAAAAACACAGTTTTATTGAAAACAGAGAAATTATAGTAACCCACACGGGTCCAGTATATACTGACAGACATTATACTGACACAGGTCAAGTTACAATGGTACTTGGTAACCCACTCAGGTCCAGTGAAACACAATGGTACAACACTGCCACAGGTCAGGTTACAGTTTGTGTGAATCCTTGAAGAGACAGTGGAGAATTGGGTGCTATTAGGCCAAAAGATATGGACAGGCCCTAATTTTACTGAGGCCCACAGGACAGTCTCTACGCAGAGAATGACACAATAGCAACAGAGGCCACGTGGAGGTAAACAAAGGCCCTGGACAAGTGAAAGACTGCCAGAACAGTCAGAGGGTGACTGAACCTGTATAGCACGGACTAATGCCCACCGTAGCCTGCAATTCGATGTGACCAAATGCAACAGCACCAACCCACAAGGGGTTAAATGAACGCTCAGACCTGAAATAGGCTGAAAGGCCATGGGGACAACCGAGGAGCCCAGGGAACAAACCAACCTCGGAATATAAGTGGTGAACACGTCAAACGTACCGTGGTGCAACCTGACTGATCTCAAAAACCGGAGTGTAAGGACCATGAGGCACATAAACCAGAGACTAGATCACAGTAAGCAGGACTGCTGGAGCAGCGTAAACGATGCAACCAGTGGAACTGTCAATAGACAGTGAGAGTACCGGAGGTACATCCTCCAAATGGATCACCTGATGGAGCAGAGAGCCAGGCCAAATCGGTACACAGAGCAGTAACGTAAGCCAGGCCAGGTCGGTACACAGAGCAGGAAAATCAGCCAATCCGAGTCAGTACACAGAGCAGGAACGTTAGCTGGGCCGGGTCGGTACACAGAGCAGGAACGTCAGACAATCCCAGTTGGTAAACAGAGCAGGAACATCAGCCAATCCGAGTCGGTACACAGAGCAGGAACGTCAGCCAGGCCGGGTCGGTACACAGAGCAGAAACGTATACAGGCAGAGTAGTTAGGAAGTTTGGGTCATACAAAGGATTCACACAGAAGTCAGGAACAAGTGCTAGCAACTGGAACACCATGAAAGGGAACTGCAGAAGTGACAGGGCTCAGTATTTAAGGGCTAGCACTGGGCGGAGCAAAACCACAGTAGCCAATAAAAGGAATCGGGAAGTAGCACTGAATCACAATGTCGCCATCGATAACACGGGCACCGTGATAGCACAGCACTGGTGGCAGCAGGGGCAGTACTGGCTGCAGGCACAGCACTGTTGGTGGCTCTGGTAGCAGGAGCAGCACATTTGACAGCAGGCACAGCATATGCACAGCACGTCTGGCAGCAGGCATAGGCAGCTGACCTGTACTGCTCTCACTACTATGACCCTTTTGTTCCTCTCTTGACATAAATTTTCACAAGATCCCTAGAGGTGATTTGGGGGACTAGCCAGCATTAATTCTGAAGTGCTCACTTCCTCCTCAGAATCAGTGGACACATAATGGTCCTTCCAGTTCCTCTTTTAATTACTTTCAAAATTTCTCATAGTGATAGCAGTCACTATGAGCCTTTCCTGCTCCAGTTTTGCTAAATGATCAAAGCAGAACAGCTCAGCACGTCTACCTCGCTTAGCTGCATCTATTGTGTTCCACTTCCTGGAATAAGTCACGTTTTTATAGCGAAAAGGCGAAAAACATGTAAATCAATGGGCAGAAACTTTCTAGCTATTGAAAAAATGGTAAAGAATTTTGGCCAATGGGCGAACAAATTTGGTTATTTTAATTGCTATTTTCTCTGTCTCTGCGCTCAGTGTACTGATCCAGGCTTTTGCTGACTACCGCTCTCTGTGTACCGATCCAGGCTTTGGCTGACTACCGCTCTCTGTGTACCGATCCAGGTTCTGGCTGACTACCGCTCTCTGTGTATCGATCCAGGCTTTGACCATTCAGCCTAGCGTCCCATTGTCGCTAGTGCTTCTGTTGTCCCTGTTCTAGCCTCCGGTCACTAGCGGTGTTACCACTTGTCAGTCTGCTCCTAACTGTTGCCTCCGGTTGCGTTACTCTCAGCCTGTGCCTTATTGCAGCCTCGGTTACATGCTATACGGCCTGTGCCCTCCGGTCACTAGCGGTGTTACCACTTGTCAGTCTGCTCCTACTTTTGCCTCCATTTGTGCTACTCCAAGCATGTGCCTCATTGCAGCCTCTGTTATGTGCTATACAGCCTGTGCCCTCCGGTCACTAGCTGTGCTACCTCCTGTCAGTCCGTATATTTCGCTACCTCCATTTGTGCTACTCCTGGGCTGCCTTACCTGGTTATAGGTAAGGCCGGTAGAGCATCTTCTATTCCTTGTAGGCACCACTTACTAGGCTGCCTTTCCCGGTATTAGGTAAGGCCGGTAGAGCCTCCTCTATTTCTTGTTGGCATCATTTACTAGGCTGCCTTAGCCCGTTATAGGTAAGGCCGGTAGAGCCTCCTCTATTCCTCATTGACACCAGTTACTAGGCTGCCTTACCCCGGTTATAGGTAAGGCCGGTAGAGCCTATTCACCTCCCTACACTGAGGTGCCTGCCCTGCAGTACAGTTCCCTCCTTGGGCCTTTCCAGTTCTGTACTGCTGAGGTTTCGTTCCTGTCTACGTTCCAGTCACATTTGCTTATTGTGTATACTGTATTGCCCTGAATCTGTGTCAGACCTTATATCTGTCCTCTGTGTAAGTCTGGACCCGTGTAGGGCCTTGTTGTGCTTTTATATTGTTTAATAAAGCTTTATTGTTTTATCCTACCAAACTTGTCTGAGTGTTCAGTAAAACCATGACAATAAATCCTACAAATCAATGTTTCCTCAGGGCTTGGCCTATAACTAGGGATGGGTGAAAGTTTTCAACTCAAACTAAAATCAGCAAATAATGACACTTCTGACTTGGCGTATAATTTCCCGTGAAAAGTGCCATTTTTCTGCATTTTTCTTCCAGCTCATTCCATTTGAAATCAATGGGAACATTGCATTTACACACAAAACATAGTAAATATTATTTTATTTCCCAAAGGCATAGTATAAAAGGGACACAAGGGTACCTGTATTGGTGGGGTGTGTGGAGAAAGAATCAGTTGAACAGTGAATTTTTTTGGGGGGGTTGTTTACTGTGATATGGGGGCAGTTAATAAAAATAATCCTAAATACAATTAAAAAAACCATAAGTATAAAAGGGGTCTGAGGAGGTTGCCTGTGTTGGTGAGTCTGGGAAATGAATCAGTTGAACAGGGAATGTGCTTTTGGGGGTCCTTGAAAGGTATTTGGGGGGATAGTTATAAAAAAAATAAAGAAAAAATAAAATGACATTTGTATGTGAGGGGATAGAGACAGGAACCCCCTGCCATAAGCTGCCACTGGGGTGGACTGATACTTGACTTGATAGAGTATTTTGTAGAGGATGACTTGTTAGATTTGTTGTTAGTGGCACAAGACCTGAGGAAACATTGTTTTGTAGGACTTAAGCTTGTTTGGTACAAGCGCTAAGGAAACACTGATTTGTAGGACTTAATCTTGTTCAGCACAAGCCCTAAGGAAACTTTGATTTGTAAGACTTAGGCTTCTTAGAAACAAACCCTCAAAAATTGTATATTTTTTTTGTAGGACTATGTTTTTTTCACATTTTTTTTTTTTATTTTTTGAAGTCACAAACCCTGAGAAGCAGCTGCTGCTGTGTTTTGTAAGCAACAAGATGAATAGACAGCTGAAAAGGAATGGGATCAACAATAGCAGTAACATTTGGAGATGGATGATGAAGGTTCCACTTGCCACAACTAGCTCCAGTGATGTGCCTGAGTCAGTAGCAGCACAATAAATAGTCCACATTATATGTGGAGAAAAGAAGGAGTTGGCCATTAATTCTTCTCCACTGCCCCTCTTCCAATTCATGGTATGTTGTTACTAGCTATTTCAATATCTCAGAGTACAGTTAATCCATACCGCAGGTCTATAAACTATTATATTTTAAATGAAAAGATTAGAAGATAAAGAGAAAGAAAACATATTCAGTACCTTAGAGGGTTAATTTTTTTACCCCCCTCGGTATCTTTAAGATCAGTTCAGTACTTTATTATCCGTGTTATCTTAATTATAACAGTCATATACATTGAATGTTCTATTGATGGGAGTATTAGCAAATTAACATTTGTTATACTTTATTGACATTAAATTTAAGATGTATATGCAAAGAGTCTTAGTTTTGACTGTATTGCACTTTTAACGGAGTCCAAATAATAGTTGGTACTTTAAGCTAATTGAAGCCGATTTTAATTGAACAGCTTTCATTATACACAATCACTTCCAAACTGAACTCCCAAAAGCCAGCTGGCTATCTACTTCAGTATTAACTTTGTTGATCTCTATTTGAATTAATAGCATAGAATGTTATTCCGTAGTTCAAGAGCAAGCAGGTCTATCAATTACCCATCTCCCACAAAACTCTCTTTGCCAACTACTGTCATAGAGAAACTCTTGATTAGAGTGTATCATAACTTTCTATAGAGTCAGATTATTAGTTGACGCCAATGGAAATTGTAAGCTTTTCTCCCTGGCTATCTTAAATTGGTTAAAATTTGAGTGACTTTATCCTACGATCTAAGTCAACTTCATGGCTATAAATTCTGCTCTGCAATCCTATGCTATAACCAACAACCTAACTATCTAACTTGATATAATCACTGTTGATCTCTATTCAAGGTGGCAGGATGAAATACCAATTTCCAGATCGGAGATCAAGAGTCTGTTTATTTTCCTATCTAGTAAAGATTTTTTTGCCGATTGTTTGTTCCATCATGCTAATATAGATTCACATGTGGATTTCTGAATAGCTCGCAACTCATCCTTCTATTCTATAGCCCAACACATTTCACCGGACTCAAGCCGGCTTCATCAGGGGCTCAACAGCAAAAAAGGTCTGCCCGTAAGTTCTTTAAGTACCCTCCTTGTCCGTTAGTCCTCTTTTCAAATGTTAGCGCCTTTCTTTGGGATTGGTTGCGCCAGCTCCATTCACTTTAGATCACATTATAGGTCAAAAAATCATTAAATTATAAGGCTTATAGAGTTTCCATATTCGTAGCTACCTCAGTCTCTAAACATGCCTCAAACCATATTAACCCTTTAGGCATTACTTTAGGCAGACATCTTAATTTTTTAGATTCATTATTATGCATTATTTTGTTACATTTGTATCGCGATAATTTGTTCCTCAATAAATAAGTCAATACACTCAATAAGAAGCTCTAATTAATCATCATAGTATTTGGACCTTGGAGAGAGTTATTTCAATTCTGTCAGAGTTGTAGTTCAAGAGTAATTCAATGACAAAATATCCCCCTCCCACCCCTTTTACTGATGTAACACTGCTCAGCCAGAGCAGAAGGGAGGTGCCCACATAGACTGCAGAGAGGGACAATCTTCAGTTAAGATAAGGGAAAAACCTCAAAAATGTGTCAAGGGGAGCAGGGCTTTCATTGTTCTCATAGGAAGAAGATTGTTCCCTGCTGTTATCTGTCTGGTCTAGCAACCATTCCACATCTGAGAAGAGATGGCTTACACTAGGTAAAAGGGGTGGGAGGGGGAAACTTTATCCTTCAATTACTCTTGAACTACAACTCTGACAGTATTGAAATAACAATCTCTATGGCTCAGATACTATGAAGATTAATTGGAGCTGCTGTTTTTGTGAAACATTACTATCCCTTTAAAGAGTCAAATGATTCTTTGTAGCAGATAATCTATTTGGTATTCATTTTATTATGGTGACGACAGATGTTTATTTGACCATATATTCTATATAATCGACTATATGTTATTTAAGAAGTTTATAAAATATTTGTACTATTAATTATTTAACAGGGAATTTTTGATCCTTTATTTAAATTTTTTTCCTGTTTTATACATTTATAATTCTGTTTTTTCCATTCTTTTAAACAATAAATTTAAATACCCAAATAGTCTATTTTTATAAGAGATCATCAATTTGTTATCAATTATATTCATGACATATTCATTTCTCCCTATTTTATGTAATCAGCTGTACATTATTTTATTGCAAACGTTTTCAGATGTCTGTCCTATGATCCAGCGCGTAGTCATTTCCAATGATGAAACAATTTATGTACCCAAATGGACAGACATTCTAATTAATACTTATATGATCAATATAAGTATTAATTAGAATGTCTGTCTGTACATTCCTACTTGGTTTTACTCAATGAGAGGTTTTTATGTAAAACCTTCATTTAACCCTATGTTTCCCATTGTTTTCAAGCTGTATATCCATTCCTCTTCCTTTTTCAGCAGTAATAAATCTAAATTGCCTTTACGATTAGTTAGTGTAATTCTTTGGATACCAATAAATGACGTAACCGAAATATCTGAGTTATGTGTTGTAATGATGTTTCTGGCACCCGGGTGTCACAAGTATTTTGTACATCTCCTATGTGATCTAGTACCAGCTTTGTAAATGCTCCTTATCATTTTGTCAACGTAAATTTTTATACAATTACACTGCATTAGGTAAATTATTCCACTGCTTTTGCAATTTATAAAATCTTTGATTTTGTACTCTTGTTGATTTACAGTAAAAGTATTATTTTTTATGTTAGTACAAGCAATGCAGTTATTATATTTAAAGCAGCCAGTTATTGATTGTTGTTTGATAGTGACTGTGTACTATTTGATCTTTAATGTTAGAACTTCTCCTATATGTAATTTTTGGGGTTGTTCTTAGAACCTGTTCCAGGTCTAAATCGATGGAGATTGATGCCAAAGTTTTTTCAGAATGGTAGTGATGGTATCACTTTTGATGCATTCTCACGTTTCTTCTGCAAGTAGTTAGTTATAATAATTTGCCTTGTCTGCCTGAAGGGCTTTATTATAAACTCGCTTCAACAATTTCTTACTATGATCCCTTTGGAGAAAACTGGTCTGTAATGATTTGTCCTCTTTTTTAAAATATTCCAGAGATGTACATAGTCACCTAATCCCCACATATTGACCTTTAGGGATCCCTGAAATTCGGGGCTTAGGGTGGACACTATCGGCATTCAGCAGGCTGTTAGTAGCAGTAGTTTTCCTATATACCTTTTTTGCGATTTCATTATTACTACTTCTTTTTATTTATATATCTAAAAATGAAATGGTGTCTCTTTGTATTTCAGACGTCACCTTAAAATTGTGGTCATTTTGATTCAATTTGTTCACAAAGTCGATGAATTCTTCCTTCATACTACTCCATGTCATAATGACGTCATCTACATACCGTAGCCATACCCCTATTTTTTTGGTAAATGGGGTCATTTCTTCTATAAAGACTTTTTTATCCTCCCATCAGCCGAGGTATAAATTGGCATATGATGGGGCACAAGGACTCCCCATAGTAGTACCTCTGGTCTGGTGGAAGAAAGTCTTATCAAATAAGAAGTAATTATATGTTAATACATATTGCAAAAATTCTAACACCAATTTGTTATAGTTGCCATATTGAGTGCATCTCATTTAAAAAATGATTTCACTGCTTTTATTTTGGGAGTTCAGTTTGGAAGTGATTGTGTATAATGAAAGCCATTCAATTAAAATCGGCTTCAATTAGCTAAAGGCACCAACTATTATTTGG